>VDFB02047230.1:551872191-552218773 GCA_007258455.2 Sequoia sempervirens | reverse complement strand
TGCTTCATCGAGTTTTTTCTTCAGAGCTTTTGGAAGAGAGACCAATCGTTTATTTAAAAGGAAAAAGTCATGTCATTTACAGCTTCTGCAGCTTTAGAGGTAGACGACATTAATTTTGCTTGTGCAGCTTTAAAGTGGGAGAACAATAATTTTGCCAATGAATCTCAATGAATGAGGACTCGTTCAATATGACGATGTTACAGCTGTACAAAACACAAACCATTATTAAAGTGAAGGAAGCGCGTAAATGACGACCATTTCTATATACAATATGGACTTTAATATGTTTAGGTTTATGTCAGATCTGTTAGAAACTAATTCTTATTTATTGGTAAATATTAGTATATATGTTAAACTAATTAATATATATAAAATATGTCCTGATATATTCTTTTTGAAATGTTTATTTGTTTAATCAATTTTTCACATAAAAGGTTAATAGGATATATCTCGACGTATTTTATATATTAATTAATTTAATATATAAATGCTAGTAGCATTCGGAGTGCAACATCAAAGAATAAAATATCTAAATGACGACCATTTCTATTTACAATATCGACTTTAATATATTTAAATTTATGTATCACTGAGTGTGATCCAGTTCTTTCTCTCTATCCTGATGATGGATGCTTTGTTACAATATCTGCAACAAACCAGTTCTTTCATCTCCTTGAGCTCTCTATCCTGATGATGGATCACGGAGTGTGATCCAAAACGTTGATCCAAAAAACTTACACAATCTAATCCAAAAATAGCTTCTTTGATATTCAGTGATCTCACGTTAAAAACTATTTTTTATTTATTTATAAATACCACTTGAATTTCCTCTTAAATTACTATATTTATTTTTAACTATAATATTTTATTTATTACCATATACCTACATTGATAAAAGTTTTAACAAAATTTTAAGCGTACCGACTAGATTTGTCACCATGCAAAATCATATTTAATAAAATATTTTTCCACCGTAACAAATTCGTGATAAAATTAATAATCGCCTAACTTCTTTTCTCCTACCCTTGGCAGCCTTTAGCCTTTAGCCTTCATAGCCTTTCCATAAGTGTAGACTTTATGACATGGAGTTTATTACATGTAAGAGGAGAGACATTTTCTCTGTGAAATGATATGAAGTAGGTGAGATTGGTGTTGACTCCCCCAGTAATTAACGATACTCTCATCAATTCAGCGGTCCATTCTACTTTTTGTTCTATTTGTACAGATGTTTTAATTTTAATTTAATTTAATTTAAATTTTATAAGTTTATTAGTTTATTTGAGTTTAAAGTGGTTTATATTAATTTTTATTGTAATTGATTTTGTTTTTAAATCTGATAATAATTGTAAATTTATTTTTAAGATAAAATTATTTTGTGTTTTTTAATATTGTTTAATAAATTATTTTAAATAAATTGTTTATTACTTGTCAATTTATACACTAAACATTTTGAATTGAGCATCAAGGATCATGTATTTAAAGATAAGTCTTATGCCATTAATAATCATCAATAGATCAATCAATTCAATTTCATTCATACAATCTAAAAACATCATAATATTAATATTTGTGTAACAAATACTATTCTTTATCATAAAAAATAACCAAAAATCACACTTAAAATTATCTATGTTTAACAATCTACTTTTTCTCATGTGGGAGGTCTCGAGGTCCATTCTCTCGGGTTGGCCACCTCTGTCGTGTTGGGCCCCACTTGATGTCCCCATCAGGTCAGGCACTTGAAGTGGTGTCAATAGTTTACTCTACACCCATTCCTTGACATACTAGGGGTGTGCGTGGGGGTTTGCCGCGAAGTATATTTCTTCGAAGAAAAACAATCTATTTTTTTCTATTATACATTGATTATGGAAATTCTAATTGATTTGACTTCATACACCCAAATTTGAAAGTTCACTAAATTGAAAGCTATAAAAGTTTATGTAGTTGTGTTTCTAAGTCTTCTAAAATTTGAGGCCCACCATACATGTGGCGCTGATCAGCGTGCAGGAAAGTTTTTCGTACTCGGGGCGTCCCGAGATGTCCCTGTAATGTTTTCCCTAATTATCTCGATAAATTCCAAATCCTCCCAATTTTTCTGACTTATAGCAAGTCCCACCTTATAACTAAGGTTTCAAGACACATCAACATGTTTTTTGTCAGTGTCAGGTCCCAAAATAGTGAGACCAATGGGTATGTCAAAGGATCATGGTGCGTAAAAGTGGCAATATTATGGGTATTTGTAGGGTATATGGTGTGACTTTTTTCACCCAAAATTAATGAAGCGAAAAAGGGTTTTAGAGGAGATTCCCAGCTTTCCACCAATATAAATTATGCTTTAATTTGAATTTAATAAATAATTATTATTCATTTTCTATTAGAATTATGACTAAAGTCCTGATTGATAGGCTGATTGAAAAACATCTATAACTTTCAAGCGGTATCATATTTTTTTAATCCAAAATATGCATCACATTCTATGCTTCACATACTATAGGATTAAAAAAATAATTGAATTTTATGAAGTTTTGACCAAGTTAAGGTGGTCAGACATACGAGTTTTATATTTCTAAAAAGTTGTAATAAAAATTCATAATTAATTATTTTATTTGAAACAAATTACAAAAAATATGCATCATCCAGACATGGTCATCTACTTATATATAAAAATCTTACAAAAAAAATATTATCATTTTATTATGGTTAGGGTGGTGAATGAGACACCTACTTCTTCTTTCCCTGAAATTTAAGTACTACTACATTGAAATTTCAAATTTTCACCAAATAGATTTTATTTATTTTAAATAAACCTAGTATTTTAGAAACTACATTCAATTTTCTACAAATTCTGTTCTTATATTTTTGATAAATATGATAACATTCAAATATTTACGTCAAGTTTGCTATTTTGATTTTAGATTTTGCCACTTAAAGGGCTGTTTTTGCATGATCTGCATACTAATACTTGTGCATTACATCATGGGTAGCTGAGCACTAATGTGGTATCACATGATTGATTTCTTTTTATATCAAAAGCATACATTTTGTTTAATTATGGGTAGTCAAATCACAACTACTGGACGTTATATAAATAACTATTGGGTATTATAATCACAATTGATTTCACGACTAATGGACCCTCCCTATAATTTAAATGACTTCTAGGGACATGGGGGCCAAGGAATCATAAAGGGAAACTTGTTGAACGACTCAAGGCACCTCATAAGTTCTAGAATATATAAAGGGTTTAATCTAGGATGACATAAGATATGACTCATCAACATCCCATGAACCTACTTATTAGCAATCTTTAATGTGTACGCAATACATGGGACACTCCACATGGGGAAAAAAACTTTGAGAATAAATCAGATTTAATATGCAACCTCTTGTGCATGTGTATATTACAATTTTTTAATAAGCATGCCCAATGTGTAGGGCACATAGAGAAAGAAACAAAACTTGTCTAAAACACAAACTCTTCTAGCTTATGAAGTCTACAAATAGGTTTTTAATAGCAAATTTGAATGAGACTGAGATGAGGATTAAATTCTTGATTTGATTAATAAATGATTTTAAGGAATCATTTAATAGTCATGGAATTGGCTTATTAATATAAATTGATTATCTATTTTCATAAGGATGCAATCAAGTTTATACATTGGAAAGATCAAATTGCATGACTAATTCCAACATACTTAAGTGTAAAGTAGATCAAATTCCTTAAAAATCTAATTAAATGGGGTTATTACATTGTAGTTAAGCAAGGATTTCTTCCACACACAAGAGTTGTAAGGTGCACACAAAGCATAAGTGGCTTAGATCCTAAATTTGATGATATAACCAATTTAAATAGAATTCACAAAGAAATTCATACAACAAAGAATAAATAAATAATATCATGGCTTAGCATTCCATGACTCTATATTCACTATGGTATCTTATTGCAAGATTGATTACTTAAATAATTTATACTCTAAGCTCTTCTAAACCTTAGGAGATTGACCACTAAAGAAATACCTAATGACCAAAATGTGACCCATTATATAATGTGATACCAAGGTCATTTAGGTTCAATGTACAATCATACCCAAGTTTTATAAAATCAATTATAAAAAACTCTTTGTAATGTCATGACTCTACCTAGATTTGAATCAAGTATCTCTAAAGCCCTACCATTATAATTTAGATTAATAGTATACTATATTTGAACCAAGGGGAATCATTGTTAGAGTTGGTGTAGCAAGGTTTTAGATGTATAAGCAATTTTAAAATATATGTTTATGTAGGATGACATATTTATGATAACCCATCTAGGTTTTTTGTTCAATGAGGATTTAATGTATAGGATGTCAATCATAATTGATTTTGAATAAGATATAGGTGTAGGTCGGTCCCTTGGTTGATAGTGTATAAATAATAAAGAAATAAAATAAAAAATAAAAAATAGGTACGTAGCATACTTGATGAAAATAGAGAGGTATTTTAATTATACTAGTAAAAGGGTATATACCTTTCTTTATAATACTATCCCACTATAAGAGGAGAGAATTATCATCTAATCTCACATGAGGTTGAGCTTTAAGGGTAAGGTTAGGAAGGATATTCCAAGAACTTGAGATCAAAAATCTATCAAGCTTCACTCAAATAAGATTGTTTGGACCATTCTTCTATTAGGCCAAGTAAAATAGGTTTCTCGTAGCTCATCATCTAAGAGATCAGTGATAGTGAGGAAATCAACAAAATCAAACATACTATCAAAATAATCCTCAAGACCTTCTAACTTTTCCAAAGGGAAGAGAGGGGTATTAAAACCTCCCACAAGCATCCAATTCTAGTTAAGCTGGCCACAAATATAATTAGTGAAATTTTCTCACATTTTTTTCTAGTTGATGTAGAGTTTAGAGCATACACATTTATCAAGTCTAATTTTTCTTAGTGTTTAGATTAGAGAAGGAAACCATTAATTTTTTCTTGCATTGACCAATTATTCTTCCAAAAAGATAAAGAGGATTCTATAAAGTAGTATTTCCTCGTAAGGCCCCTTTTATAGGAATGATGCAAAACTCAATAGTTGGCCATAAATTACTTGCTATCTAAGAAAAATATATTCAATCATTTTGAATTCTTAGATAAGGAGAATATCAATGTTATTATCTACAATACAACTTTTAATAAGGTGTTGTTTATAATGACTATTAAATCCTCTAATATTCCATGAGAGGATTCACATTAGAACAAATAACATATGTTCTCTCTTTGAAACAAATCCAATTGAGACTTATTAGTTGACCACGAAATGAGGAGGCCTCTCCGTTTACCTCCAATCTCATCATTTCTTGAGTTTCCTAGGCTCTAATATATTTTCAAGGGTATTTTTCTTTCCCATAGCCACTTGTCTTGTTGTTTCCCTCCAACAGGTTTGTCTCTGAGTTGGAATTCTTCATTTACAGTCCCCACCCACATTTGATTTTTTCTTATTTTTCCCTTTCCCACTCATAGGAGTCCACTCCACCTCATTTTGAGAGTCATCCACCTTCCCATTAGGAGAAATATGGAGCCTCAACCATAATTCATTTCATCTTTGTGTTTTGTTCAAACCCAAGCTCAACTCATCATCTTCTAGAGTCTCCCAAGACTTATTTTCTTTCTTATTATTTTGAGTAATCAAAGAGGATTCCTTCAACAATCTAATGTTTTCCTTTGTTATATATTCGCATAAGTAGCTTCCAAATTTTTTTCTTTTTTTTCTTCTTTTTCTAGATATTCCTTAGCCAACTCATCTTCTTCTAGTAAGTGTTCCATATTAGGAACAACAGGTCAGAAAACTCCCTTAGTTGCTCACTTCCTTTCTCCTATAGGACAAGAGGATCTATCTTTTGATTCATATTATGTTGTTCTACTACTTTCTCTTTCTTTTATGTTTATAATGAAGTCATAAAAAAGTGTAGTACATTATTTTATATAGACATTTCCAACCCCTTTTTTCCTCTTCTTTTTTTCCTATTATTTTATGCACTCTCTCTCTCTCTCTTTAAACTTGTTGCTCTCATTTATTTCTTGTTCTTTAGTTGTCTAATTAAGTCTTGCATAATTTTTTCCTTCTTTCATCATCTCATTGGTTATTTCCACAATAGTGTGTCTCACTTTTGGGACATGCCGATTTTTGCCTGAAATTACTACTTTTAGAAAAACTAATGATTTAAGTCTTCAGAGGGTCCATCTAAAGGGTTTTAATTGAAGAGGGGTAGATAAGACCCCCTTAGATAAAACCCCCTTGGATAGAACCCCTCTAGTAATAAATCATACCCACAATGGAGTCTCCTTCACACCTATCAAAATGTTGGAAAAAAACCACTATTTATTTAGATTTTTAGGGATTAAATAACATCATTTAAAAATTATATTTTGCAAGATTGTAGCCCTCAAAATGAGCTTTCCAACAAGTATAGTTTTGATATATTTTTATTTTATCATGTATTTAATTTTCAATTTTTACTAAACATAGGTTGTTCTTCAAACATCAAGCTCTTTGTTGTGTAGAGGTGGAAAAATAGTAAACCATTGTAAAAATAAATAAAAATACCCTTTCCCTAGATATTGATGTCCTTGTTTCATCCCCCAAAAAAATTGGGTTTCGATATATACATAACAAGTTAGATTATATGACACACATGTACATGTCCAAAATATACTTACAGTTAATTCAAAATTTAATTTAAAAACAAAATATGCAACAAAAATTTATGAAAAAATATCCTTTCCCTAGATATTGATGTTGAGAATCTATATTTCAAAAAATAGAATTTAATCCTTTATAGAAAAAATGTTATGTTGTACCACACAAATGTTACTTTCTAAAAATGTTGTTTTCTATTTTAAACTAGTTATTAAAGGAGGTGTTGAAAGATTCATGATTTATTTTGGAAATTTTCAAAATATATATATTTAGAATCTACACACAAATTGCCACAAATCACTAGTTCACGTCATCTTCAAATTCTTAATGGTTTATCTAGTATAAGTCTCAAAATATGAAGATTCAATTAAAAATATTGATGTAAATGTCCATGTTGAGAAAAAAGTGAGACACAGTATTGTGATTTCAACCCATTAGTTCATGACATGTCAATTGTGTTAAAAAGATGCGGGACAACTGAGAGGGGGGATGAATTAGTTGTCACAAAATTTAAACTTAAAAACTTCAACACATATCAATTTCATAACCACATTATCTGTTATTAAGTATGAGCATGAAATATAGATAGTTGAAAGTAATTTAACACAATAGGCATCATATTTTTACGTGGAAAATCCAAGAAGGGAAAAACCATGGTGAGGATTAACTCACAGTATAAAGTAGTTCAAATTGAAATAAAAAGGCTCACTGCCAAGGGGTCACTGCCTTGAAAGGACTCACTGTCCAAATATAAAAGCTCGCTGCTTACAAAAGAGGCTCACAAAAAAAAATTGGGCTTTACAGCCAAAATGAACTGAGTATAGTGCACCTAACCAGTGTTGATGCAGTTCCAGTGATGTTCAAAAGGTTGATTCAACACACTTCATCTTTTCGCTCACTCTGCTATTCTTCTACCTCTATCTCAGTATATCTCTATATCAAAATATGTCCATCATATTCATTTTTATACCTGATCTTTCCCACAAGCATCAATTAGGTCAGCCTAATTAGATGCACTTCATATTTACCAAAATTACTTGTTGTCAACTCCAAATATTCACAAAATATTTCAAAAAGATAATTCAACCTTCCAGCATGCTACATTATATTGGAAAGGGCCTAAAAAAGGCCCCAGATAGATCCACATAGCAAATTTCATCAAAACGCAATTATCCCAAGAAGTCGGCCAGGAAAGACTTCAATCCAAAAAGATCAATAAGCATTTTGTATGAGCACCAGATACATGAAATCTTGAATGTATGTGCTCCTGTCGACTACAAACCATTTCCCAAAACTACAAGCAATAGTAATCACCGGCAAAAAAATGTGGACCAAAATATCAGAGGATATAAGCAAAATACCGGTTCAGATACTGGACCAAAATACCAAATTAAGATCTATCTTAACCTTGCAGGCACAACATGGTGACATCAATGACAACACAAAGCTGTAGAGATAGTCAATATTCTTCGTTTTTCCAACAATCTCCCCCTTTGTCATTGATGGAAACATGTAAAAATTTCTTCTTCAAAACTCTCCCCATCCTCTAACTTTCTTCATACACTAACTCTCTCCCACTTTGACATCAATGGAAAAGGGCGGCCAAAAAGGATATAAACAAGAATTTAAACATGGTGACATCAAAAGGATTTAAAACTTCCATCAAACCACCTAACTTCTTTTCTTTCCTCTTCTTCTTTTTCAATAAAAACAACATAAAAACTCAAGATTCAAGTAAAGATAACACTCTTCACCTGAAACACTTTCTTGTGCCTTTCTTCAAGAACTAGACACAATTTCTTCCAATTAAAAGTGGTTGAATTCATTCTTGTGCAAATGATCTCCAATAAACCCAACAAAGTAAAAGACGGTGACCATTGTGAACTTTGTCCCTCAACATTTGTTGCGTCAGTAAGAATTTTGGAGAGATGCTCTAACCGGACCTCAACAATTTCCTTCAAAAACCAGAAGGTTTTTATCACATCATCTCTCTATCTTTGCACAACTACCAGTTCAGCCTATAGTTCACCGACTCTCAATCTTTTCTTTCCTTCTTTGTCCTCAAAGATGTCAAAATTATTTCCAATATTGTTCACTTCAATTTCAATGGCTTCAATCTTACTCCTGAAATTATCTATTGTAGTAGGCCACTAGAGACAATACTTATAAATATCAGAAATTTCCTTAATGCATTTCTTTGTTTCCACAATCAGTTTAGATAGTCTCTCTTTTGCTTTAACACACCTCTTTTCAACCAGAGCTTCAAATTTGCATCCTTTCGGACCTTCAAGTAGCATTCTTTCTTCAACAATTTTAACTAGATTTTCAGGCAAGAAATAAAAAACAACTAATACTCCAATACCTTTCTGAAGTAAATATTCCACCAAGGCATCATCAATATTTAGTCTATTAATAGGAGAGGTTGCATTCCATAATTCACCAATCTTCTTCATCTTCCCTTCAATAACCATAAACTGGATTTCATCAAACAATACTTTCTCCTTTTCTTCTAAAATATCAACAATTTCTTCAATTATAACTTTCCTCTTCCTTGATTCCAGAGAGGATTCACTAATGATGACCTCCAATTCCTTTTTACCAGAGGAAGATCCAACCTCAAACTGACTTGAAACAACAACACCAGAGCAAAGAATTTTTTTCAAGGATGTGAAATAGGATTTACACATACTTGCATTGTCTGCCAATGCTCCCAAATATCTATAGACATGTTTTCTAATAGGAATCCCAGATTCCCATACCACATTATCTTTTCCCGGTAGGGAACAAAAAAAGTAAAACACCAAGAATACCAGTAGAGATCCGAATCGAAAGGGATAACTCTCATTTACTGACATACAAACATTTTTAGAAAGATTCTCAAGCAACAAGCTAAACAAATCAAATTTCTTGTTTTCTTTTACCATCATATGTACGATGTAAATTGCGATTGCAGATGTGGAACCTTCATGATTTCTGAAATTAATCTTGTAAGAAATCCTGTATGAAACATACCTTATGGCCAAATCTTCAAGTGTGTTTATTAATAAGGCTCGCTAGTCTTTGTAAATACCAGTCAATTCCTCCACATCTTTGTACTTTATAGTTTTTCTTCCAGGAAGATCCCTAATGTTGCATAAGCCAGTTATTGCCTTAATCGCTTCATTCGTAACTAAGTAGGGTTTGTCCAATATAATGCTTACGTCCTTGAAACGACTCAATAAGAACAAAATAAACTCCTTTTTGACAATCCATGGAAAGTCACTCCACAAATTCATACCTAGGTTTTTGATGTTCTATAATTTGCCTTTGCTTAGCCCTAGCTCCATTTCTTTCATCTTCCTATGATCAAATTCTTCCAACTCCACTCCTTTTAGCTTCAAAGGAATGGCATCACTCGATTATCTGTCCATTTCTATGTTTCCTCTAATTCAGCAATCAAAACTTCTTTGTTTTTCCTTCTTCCCCTTCTTGCAAACATAGACACGAATTCTAGATTACCTGAGTCAATTTCTTTGAAACCCTTTCAGAAATGCTTCACGTTTGCTTCAGGATCACTCTAGGGCTCCTTCCAAGTTCTTCAAATGCACAATTAACTAAAATGATTCACAAACTTCAACTTTAACCTTCATTGATTTTACCCTAAACGCATTAAATGGGACAAGCATCAAAAAGCTACTATTTATACATTCTCCCAACACAGAGATCCCTAATTCAGTCTGCAATGCATCATAACATGTTTTCTTCTAGTTCTTTTTCACAACATCTAATTCTTCATTCTTCACATCTCACCCATGTGCCAACCTCTGACACGCCATATATCCAGGGGGTTTTTATAGTTTTCTAATAATGCTCCCCCTAAGGCCATGCTCGATCTAGTTCTTGGAGGATTCATTCGTACTGGATGAGGGCACAAATGCATCAGTAGTTTCAGGTTTTTCTTCTTCTTTCTTCCTCCATATCTTATTCATCTCCTGCTTCATTTCTTCTTTATCGACCTTCTTTACTAGATCATCCTTCTCTACCGGAGTAGTCTTCTTTCCTTTCTTACTTTTGCAAACCTTTGAAACATGTCCTAGTTTATTACAATTATAACAGATGAATTTTTTTTGATTACTGTGTCCTCCATTTCCTCTTGATCTACATTGATTTTCTATGTGTTTGAATTTGTTGCAGGTATAGCAATAGCCATTTAAGAATTGATTCATTATGCCTTCATTAATTTTTTTCCTCATTACCCGACTTATCATTCTCACCTTAGATTTGCATTCAATAGCCTTATGTCCAACCTTTTTACATTCAAAGCATTGTCCAGTGAAGGGACCATAAAACTGATTATTCCTGCTCCTCCATTCTGTTGCCTTATGACCATATCTATTACAGAAGAAACAAATACCATTGAAAGAGGGATACCTTTGTGCATTAGGTTGTCTCATAGGCGGTCTCCTTGTAAAATTTCTTGAATTTTTCTTCTACATTCCTTTGTCCTTAATCATCTGATTGTCCTTAGAACTTTCACCTGCATCATTTCCCAAATTAGTCTTGTCTTTACTCAATTTATGTCCAGCAAGCAATTCTCCAAGCTTATTGGAACTTGATTTGAAATTATTCTCACATAGCTTTTCCTTTTCCAGTTCAACTCTCAAGTTTACCACCTCCTGTTCAAGTTTAGAGCATTCTTCAGATTTATTTTGCACCATTGTATTCAGACATTCTTCAATTCTCTTTTTCTCTTCTATTTTCACTTTCAATCCAATTATCTCTTGTCTCAACTATTCACTCACTTTCTTGTTTATTTCCTTGAATTTCTTTAATTGTTCTTTCAACTTCCAGACACATTCATTAGCTTCATCTAGATTCTCCTTCAGATCTATATTCCCAGTTTCAACTCTATCAAGATCCTTAACTGCAGTCTGAAGCTCTTTTTTGTCATCCATCTAATCATCCATCAAGATCCTCCTTAAGTGGTTAAGCTCAATACCAAGGAACCAAAGCTCTAATACCAATTGTTAAAAAGACGCAGGACAACTGAGAGGGGGGTGAATCAGTTGTCACATAATTTAAAATTAAAAAAATTCAACACATATCAATTTCGTAACCACATTATTTGTTATTAAATATGAGCATGAAAAATAGATAGTTGAAAGTAATTTAACACAATAGACACCAAATTTTTATGTGGAAAACCCAAGAAGGGAAAAACCACGGTGAGGATTAACTTGCAAAATAAAGTAGTTCAAATTGAAATAAAAAGGCTCATAGTTACCAAGGGCTCACTGCCCTGAAAGGACTCACTATCTAAATACAAAAGCTCACTGCTTACAAAAGAGGCTCACTACCTACAAAAGGATTAACAAAAACAAAATTGGGCTTTATAGCCAAAATGAACTGAGTATAGTGCACCTAACCAGTGTTGATGCAGTTTTGGTGATGTTCAAAAGACTGATTCAACACACTTCATCTTTTTGCTCACTTTTCTATTCTTCTACCTCAGTCTCACTATATCTCTATATCAAAATTTGCCCATCATATTCATTTTTATACTTGATCTTTGGGTATGTGCAGGATCATCATGGAAAAAACAGACCCTTAAGTGGCAAAAAATTCAGAAAAAATAGAGTTAGGTAACTTGACGTAAAAATTTGAATAAGTTATCTATATTATTTCAAAAATATGTAAGAATAGAATCGGTAGAAAATTGAATGTATTTTCTAAACTACGAGGTTTTTTTTAAAAAATATATATCTATTTGGTGAAAATTTGAAATTCCAACGAGGTACTTAAATTTCAAGGAAAAAATAAGAAGTAGGTGTCTATCTAACCACCCTAACCACAATAAAATGATAATATTTTTTTATAAGATTTTAGGATATAAGTAGAAGACTAAGGTCCCCGAATGTGATGCATATTTTTTTGTATTTTTTCCAAGTAAGTAATTAATTATGAATTTTTTATTACAACTTTTAAAAATATAAAAACTCGTATGTCTGACCACCTTAACTTGGTCAAAACTTCGTGAAATTCATTTTTTTTTTTTTTTTTAATCCTATAGTATATGAAACATATAATGCGAGGCATGCTTTGGATTCAAAAAATGTGATACCACCATTTGAAAGCTATAATTATTTTTCAATCAGCCTATCAATTAGACTTTAGTCGAATTCAAATAGAGTGAATAATAATTACTTATTAAATCTAAAAGTAAAGCATAATTTATATTGGTGGAAAGATGAGAATCCTTTAAAACCCTTTGTTTCATCAATTTTGGGTAAAAAAAAAGTTGTCAGCCACATACCCATCATATTGCCACTTTTTGGCCCATCATGATCCTGCACATACCCCTTTCCCGCAAGCATCAATTAGGTCAGCCGGCCTAATTAGATGCACTTCATATTTACCAAAATTACTTGCTATCGGCTCCAAATATTCACAAAATATTTCAAGAAGATAATTCAACCTTCCAGCATGCTACATTATGTCAGCAAGGACCTAAAATAGGTCACACATAGATCTGCATAGCAAATTTCATCGAAACACAATTATCCCAAGAAGTCGGCCAGGAAAGACTTCAATGCAAAAAGATCAATAAGCATTTTGTACGAGCACTAGATACATGAAATCTTGAATGTGCATGCTCCTGTCGACCACAAACCATTTCCAAAAACCACAAGCAATAGTAATCACCAACAAACAGATGCGGACCAAAATACCAGAGGATGTAAGCAAAATACCGATTCAGATACCGAACCAAAATACCGAATTAAGCTCTATCTTAACCTTGTAGGCACAACATGGTGACATCAATGACAACACAAAGTTGTAGAGATAGTCAATATTCTTCATTTTTCCAACAAATTGTAACTCCCCTCTTGATTTTTTTGTTAGTTTCTTGAATATATCATGCTCATTATTTAGTTTCCTTATTTGTCATTATTTTCTTCGATTTGTGTTTCTCTCCTCTCCCTCCTTTTCTAGATTTTATTTTTCTGTCAAATGTATTTAATTAGTTTGATTATACCTTTTATCCTTCATCTATTTAATTATCTTGATGCTACCATACTCTCGTTTCTCTTGTCTAGCTATTTCATCCCGATGATGGGTCATGAAGTATGATCTAAAAAAATCCACATAGTCAAATCTAAAAAGATTACAAAGCTAACATTAATAAAAATTTCTTAGTTTTAATAAGCATCTTAGTTTTAATAATGAGAATGACATCTAGTTTAATGTTATTGATGTACTTGCACAAACTCCATCCCTATTCTTATTGATTGGAAATAAAGTAAGTGTATTTAATATATTAATGTTAATTGTGGCTAAAAACTTTAACTAAAAAGAATGTGTGAGTTTGTACATTGCATAATTATGTAGGTGAGTAAATAATATAGTTAATTATAAATGCATTCAAGGTGAATCATGTTACTAAGATGTTGGGTATAGTGCATCTTATGTCACCACTTAATTTAATTATTAATGTGCATACATATTAGTTTAATATTATGGTTATACATAACCTTTTTCTCATCTCATTTAAGATCTTATAGAAGTGGTCATCATGGGATTGTCATTCCTTTTCGACATAAACATATTAACATCTCATCATAACATAATACTACCATCAATATATAGAGTGTATCACATGGGAATGCATGCTAACCAAATGGTTCTTTATATTTGTATCTTCCTTTCATTGCTTACACATTGCCAACATATTATTTTATGTGTTTAGTATCATACACATCACACATGATGGCAACACATACATGTATATATTGAAGTTTACAATTGTAGTGTTTTGTGCTTAAAAAATTGTTGGTCACATTTTTTAATGTTTTATCTAAATTAGATTTTGAGTATTACTCACATTTGACCAATTTGTAAGCTTTTGGGAACCAAGAACCCCTAAAGTTCTTGGTGGAGAGTTAAGATTTGAAAATCAATGTACATAAGGATGAGTGCAAGGTCATGACAGATCAAATAATGACTATAAAATGAAGTATAAAATTTAAATTAAAATTAAAATAATCAAATATAAAATTAAAAAATAACCCCTCAATAATTATGATTATTATAATCCACTTTGTTATATATAATAAATATATATATCTTAAGTAATTAAAATTTATAAATAAAAATGATTTTTTCCAAGATAAATAATAAGACAAATTAAATATTCCTAAAAAATATATAAAATAACCAAATAAAAAATAAAACAATAAAAATATAAAAATAATCAAAGGTTAATTTATAGCTAATAAAAATTCGTATAAAATCACTTAAAAACATGTGACTAAGAAACTATTTTTAATATAATATTGTTAAATACAAGCACTTGCACCTAAAGGAGGTTCAACGATTACACCAATATAAAACTATATGTATGTTAATATGGTAAAGAGTATGTGTTGGTGCATGCAAATTCTAGTTCCATGTGGATGGATTAAACAATTAATAATAAATGGTAATAATGGAATGAAATAAATTAGACAAATCTAGATTTTTTCCTTAAAGAAATTAAGTATTATCTCATTGTGAAATATTTGCATACATCTTTAAAACATAAAGCAATGCAAATGAAAAAAGAAAGTTGCCATCAAATTGACAAAAAAACACTTCAAATAGAAATAGAATGTTCCCATCTAGTTGTCAAATCAATATTTATTTGACTTTTATTTGATAAGAGAGATTTTGGAGGCTTTTACCTAATATTTTGGAGGATTTTACCATTAAAGAATAGCTGGTTTACCATCAAACAATAGCTGAAACATGTTTTATGACGATTGACCAACAATGGTTTGTATGTGTGAGACTTGTTTCAAGCTCAAATCTCACACTATATGTAGTCTATCGACTAATTATTGATGATTCTACGAGAATGGTTGAAACATCTCAATGACCTTGTGTTCAAGTTACACATGCCAACACTAACTAGAGAAATTATAAAGGCTAAAATCAATGACTTTGGACATGTGGAAAACTTTTCATTCGCATTTGGTGAAGTCCTCCCATACAAACACAAGAATTACCTCAACAAACATGCAATCACCTTCGCATTTTGGCTTGCTCCAACAATCAAGAAAGTGCCATGGCGATCAAACTAATATTGTGGCAAATTTTGAATGCTAGAGGAATAATGAGTGGAATTCTCATACTTCCCTATATTTGGGTGTTGCAAAGTATGGCAACAATAAATTTGGAAAAATCACAAATTTTATAGGGTTTGCTCAATTGAAAAATGTTTATTTGATGTTCAATTTGCATATAAAAGTTTTAAAATAATTAGGTTTCTTATGTTCTAATTTTTTAATAATAAATTTAAGTATTTAGATTTGCATTATTAAATGTCTCAAGGTAATTTAAATCATTATGGCATAAAATTAGGTCTTATTATCTAGTGGATTAGGTCAAAATTTATTAAAAGAAATATTCTTTTATGTCAATTTTACAACCAAAAAATTAATCTCATGAATTTGAGATCTAAACTAAAGTCTTTGCTAAATTTTAAAAATTTGTCTATTTTTTTTTATATAATCTTCACATAAAAAACTTGATTTGCTTGTTTAAGAGTTGTACCTAATAAGGATAATTACTCTCTTATATGTAGAAATGTCATATTAATAGATTTTATACAAGTTAAAGAGGACAACTTACAATCATTCAATATAGTCTAAGGTGGATGGAGTGCTAATATCACTATATGATTTAATTTATGTGTTCACTAGATATTCTAATGAATTGAAGTTTGTTCTTAAAAATAATGTTTCATATATTTTAGCTACTCATAACAAATAATTTTAAAAAATAATAGACTAAATTTAAAATTAATTTTTGTAACAACTACAAAATAATTATAATTTATATCTAATTTAAAAATTTAAAAAAAAAACACACACACATATATATATATAAAACATTTTTTTTGCAATCCTCAATGGAGCAAAATATAGGTTATTTAAAAAGCTAATTGAAAATTTATTGCACATTCTTTAAGTTTAGATTGTAATTTGTCTCACTATTTAGTTTTGCAAAGCTCCTTTTGTAGGCCTTTCGTCAATTGTAATCCTTGTTTTAGTTCGAAGGCTTGTTGTTTCGTTTAGGCAACCTTCAATGTTATAGTTGATACTTCTTTCTTGGCAATCTATTGAATACCTTTTTTATATATTATATTTCTTTGCATTGTTTCAATAAAATAAATTTATTTATATCAAATATTTTTAAATAAAATAAACATGATATTTCATTATTTACCAATAGTTTAACAACACGTTCACTCATAATAGGCCTAACAGGCATGGATATATGGTACTATTTTAAGAGGGTAAATCATGGATGTTTTGATAGGAAATGACAACATCAGTCCTCCATTGGTGGTTATTATGAAGCTCCCTGCTCAGGGACACCCAAGCGAGACGTTGGGAGGTTCAACATACTTTCCCGATACAAATTTAACAGCTATTATTTTGTTAAGCACATCAGTTAGATGGAAGTCATCCCAGTTAACGTAACTCATCATTAGGGGGATCCAATAGTTGAGCATGTTTCTAGTTGTGATAGTAGTTGTTTATATAATGCTCAATAGTTGTGACTTGACTACCCATAATTAAACAAAATGTATTCCTTTGATCTAAAAAGTAACCAATTATGTGATGTCACATCAGCGCTCAACCTCCCATAATGTGAATGCATGAGTATTGGTCTCACATTTTTTTTGGGCCTTTTTGGACACGTTGACAAAAAACATGCTGATGTAGCATCATATTTAATGTGGCCTTGAAACGAAAGTTATAACCAGAGGACTTGCCAAATAAATTGCTGTAAAAAATTAAAAATAATTTAAAATTTCCACATAAGATTTTGAGAAACGCGAAATTAGAATAGATCAAACACAGCAACTTCATCTGACCGGAACTTTTGCCTGCGTGAGAAATTCATGTGATGATAACTTAAAGCTGGATATCTCGTCTGGCATCGATTTGACAAAACACTGCATTGGTAACTAGCGTAGTTGAGGAGAGTTGGAAGTCATTTAATTCACTGACATAACTCCACCGATCCTCTTACGGCGTGGTCTGCTACATTTACTTCCCATCTGACAAATTCATTGCAACGGACAAAAGTTCGAACTCGACGCCCGAAATCATAGGGACGACCATAGCAGTAATTATTTATGAGGTTTGTATTTGAACAGTTCATGCATATCTAGCGTCTCTAGCTAAGCAATTATACTTTTAGACCTGACCAACTACCCTCTCGTAAAGAATTATCACAAGCACAATGTCGCTTTATAAGTAAAAAAAATAAAAAATCATTAGACTACAAGACATCTTTGCAATCCTAGAGACGCTGGTCAATGAGTTTGACTCGAAACTACACGGTTGAATCCTGATAGCAATATCATAATTTGACATGCTGTGGAAAAATACCTCCTACTTATCAATTGATGAGCTAAAGGGGCTCTATTATGAATGGTTCATAAGGCACAACACTTTAGAAGGTTTTGCAATAGGTAACAATTTTCGCTTGCTTAACCTTGGAAAACTCCATGGTTGGCGGAATAGTTTGGGATGGGTGACCTCCTTGGATGAGTGCTTCACCTCTGTGAGCATCACCTAGATGCAATGAGTGCTAAGTGGACCATTCGATATCATGAGAGATGGGTTCTTGTTGAACCACTACTCATGAAACATGGGTCAATGAGTTTCGACTAAACTACACGGTTGAATCCCCGATAGCAATATCATAATTTGACCTGTGGAAAAATACCTCCTACTTATCAATTATGAGCGGGCCTCATTATGAATGGTTCATAAGGCACAACACTTGTAAGGTTTTGCAATGGTAATAACTGCTGGCTTAACCTGGAGAAAACTCCTCGTTAGCGGCGCTTTGTCGAGCAAGACTGGATGGGTGACCTCCAGATCTCGACCCTCCTGCGGAGTATCACCTAGATGCAATGAGTGCTAAGTGGACTATTCGACATCATGAGAGATGGTCTTGTTGAACCACTACTCATGAAACATGGGTCAATGAGTTTGACTCGAAACTACCTGGGCTGAACTCGACAGCAATATCATAATTTGACATCAGGAAAAATACCTCCTACTTATCAATTGATGAGCTAAAGGCTCTATTATGAATGGTTCATAAGGCACAACACTTGTCAAGGTTTTGTAATGGGGTAATACTCTGCCGCTTAACCTTGAGAAAACTCCGGTTAAGCTTTGAGGAGCAGATGGGATGGGTGACCTCCCAGACTGACCAGTGCTTCACCTCTGAGCATCACCTAGATGCAATGAGTGCTAAGTGGACCATTCGATATCATGAGAGATGGGTTCTTGTTGAACCACTACTCATGAAACATGGGTCAATGAGTTTGACTTTAAACTGGCTTGAATCCCTCGATAGCAATATCATAATTTGACATATGTGGAAAAAATACCTCCTACTTATCAATTGATGAGCTAAAGGGCTCTATTATGAATGGTTCATAAGGCACAACACTTGAAGGTTTTGCAAATGGGGTAACAACTCAAGCTGGCTTAACCTTGGAGAAAACTCCCTGGTACTTGAGCTGGAGCAGATCTTGGGATGGGTGACCTCCGGACATGCTTCACCTCTGAGCATCACCTAGATGCAATGAGCAAGTGGACCATTCGATATCATGAGAGATGGGTTCTTGTTGAACCACTACTCATGAAACATGGGTCAATGAGTTTGACTCGAAACTACACGGTTGAATCCTGATAGCAATATCATAATCTTTGCAATATCAAATGTCTTTTGAAAAATCAATAAAAGCATAGTAATCTTATGTTATATTTAAATATTAAAAATACAATCAGTATTTTTTTTAAATTAAAATTATTAAAAACATAATAAACTTATTTTGAATGATAGATATCTACCTAAATAAATATAGGTAGCGTCATTCGTTGTTTGTGGATTTAATTGTGATTGGAAACATTGATGTTAAAAGCTTGCACACAATCAAATTCACAAACAATAGAAGATCGTAGATTGTGAAAATCTGATAACATTAATTGATGAGTCTTATTTAAAGAATTATTATTATTATTTTAATTTAAAGAGTTATTTCTATTTGTTTAATGATTTATTTTATTTTTATTATTAAAAAATTATTTTCTATACTTTTAGTTTTTAAATATATGCAATTTATCTTGACCAAAGGTTACAAACATGTGGACAACCCTTAAACAATAATTTTAATCCTTTGTCCAAAGAATGTGGTAATTTTTAATGAAAAACTACAAATGTAAAAATGAATTGATGGGTTATTGCTAATGGGTTAAGAGAGATTACTAGTTGTAAGGATAAATGATTAGCTCTAGAGACAAGGATGAAGTTGAATTTTGATGGGGCTACTAAGAGTAACTTATGTGTTGCAAGGACATGATATGTTCTTAAGAATCTATGTGGTGAATTTGTGTTGGAAGGTGTTGAATTTTGAGGTATAAAAATAAATAATGAAGCAAAAATGGAAGCACTTTTACTAGGCCTTTAAGAAACTTATAATGAAGGTTGTACTGAACTTGAGGTGAATGGGAATTGTAAATTGTTGTTAATGCACAATAACTAGGATTTATTGTTCGAATTCGAAGCTTAGAGCCCTAATGGAATAAGTGTTCATGTAGAAATTGAACTTTTCTTCTTTTAAGACTAAACATTATTATAGAGAATAAAATGTGGTGTTTTTTCTCACAAATGAGGGGGTTAAACAATTGGAGATCAATCATATTGTGAGTAAAGATAGTTGTGTGTCATTGAACATATATAGGTTTCTTATCATTGATTGTTCCCCTTATAATAAGTTTATGTAGGCTTGCTCAAGCTAAAAATTTTAAGATTAATTTTCATTTTCAATATGGAGGTTGGTAGTGGGGATGACACATTTGTGTGGGTTGATTTAATGATGTTTGTATAACCCAATGTCATTTATCACCTAGATGTGAGTGTAACAATAATGTGGTTGAGTGGTTTTATGTTGGCATTAGATTATAGAATAAAATGGAAAAGGGTGGAGTGAATAGTGGTTGTATGTGTAGTATTTGGTTTTTGTGTTGGTGTGAATATATTGGAGAGATTAATTAGATCTAAACACTCATTGGTTTGGGAAAGTGACATACAATTAGCTTAAAAAAAATCTATTGTAGCAGTAAGGTGAAGTTGAAGATGGTTAAAGTTGTTTTAGATTCTACTTGCTTAGAAGATAATGGATGTGCTCATTTTAGGGGGTCTATTATGGAGGAGTTTCTATGTAAAGTTGATAATACAATTGTTGATAAAGTTGTGCAAGAAAGTGTCTTGGTTATATTGTTTCAAAATCCATGAAGAATGTGAACTATTGTAGTAGAGGTAATGAAGGCTGGTATAGAGATGGATGTAGAAAAAATAAAAATGAAGGTGGATAGGTTCTTGATGTTACTATGATAGAGTTTTGGTTATGGTTGGTTAGTGTTTATAGATAGTTTTATGTTCTATGTGTAAGTTGGATTATTATATTGGGTTGAAGATGATGTAAGTGTGCTAGTATATGTTATGTAGGGGTTCTATTTATAAAATACCATATTATATTTTATAAAAAAAGATTAATAGATTTGTGACTAAGTAATGAGATCTTGTTTTATTCTTTCAAAAAATTGATAATTTCTTTGTTTAAATATTTGTCATCTTCTAATAGATCATATAATATAATTCAAAATGTTAATATAAAAATATTTAAAATCATTCATATAAATTATGAGAATATTATTATTTTTTTATCAATGTATTAATTAAATTAATCTAAATTATTAATGTATATTTATATCTATTTTTAAAAAATAAATTGTCTAAATAAATTTAACATAAATTTTAAGTTTTTATTAATTTAATAAAAAATTATAAACATTGTTATAGATTTGAAGATCTATTAATCTTTATTTGTAAGTATTATTTTAAATGGCTTTAATTTAATATGTCTTACTTATCTCTTATATATATATATATATATATATATATATATATATTACAAAGTGCAATTTAGAATTTGTATTTGTTAGCCTTAACTTCTATCTTTGCACTCATTTTTACTTTTATTTTATTTCTTTAATAAACTTTAAATAATTTATAATTAAAATGTTTGCAAAAATTAATAGAATTTTTTGAATTGGTAAATAACAATTTTGGGGATTATACTTGTATATTATCATATTAATCAAAATAAAGAGTCTTGAGTCTTTTTATAATATATATGGACAATTTCTGAAGGTACATATTTCCATTTTATTTAGAGGATAATAAGAAAATTTGTTGTTAAACAATATACCTTCTATTAACCTAGATACCATATGCATGATAGATAAAAGTAAACCTTATTAATAGTTTATGACTCACAAAACCAAATCAGTGCATTACCTCTCCTTCTCTTTGTAAAAGCTACCAAATATGAGAGTGCTAAGCTAGGTGATACCTTCAGTGATGACGATTCTCATTGCTTATTTGAGGAACTCTAAGCCATATGATGTCTTCCTCCTCTTACAACCCTCTCTATGTGCAAACCTAATAGAAATAAATAACCACCATTGACCAATCACCACCCTAGTACTAACTAGAAGTGTCTCACTTAGTGGTGGCATCCCTAAACTAAAAAATGGCCTCATAAGTGTTTCATCTAATTCCCCAAGAATTTTCCTTTTTATGAGTGTATTCACCATCTTTTTTACCATCTATTTTTCCTCACCAATATCTATAAGAAAAAAAAAACATAGAATATATGTTATTGAAAGAATTCATGATTGAGATCACACAAGCCCTGTATGATATTTTGAAGAGAAACTAGTTACACACTGTGTCATAGAAAAATGGCCCCTTGTCATTTTCATGGCCTTTTAGGTTTTGTTTCATGGTGTTTGATCTATTTTGCTCTAATTTTATGTTGTAACATAGCTTGAACATGCATATTTAGGTACTAAAATTTAAATAATGACGTCTTATGAAGGTGTTGAGTATGTGGCTGATGACTTTTTTTTACCCAAAATTAATGAAACGAAAAGGGTTTTTAAAGGAGATTCTTAGCTTTACACCAATATAATTTATACTTTACTTTGAATTTAATAAATAATTATTATTGATTTTCTATTTGAATTACGACTAAAGTCTTGATTGATACGTTGATTAAAAAACATCTATAGCTTTCAAACTGTATCACATTTTTTGAATCCGAAACATGTGTCACATTCTATGCTTCGCATACTATAGAATTAAAAAAAAATGAATTTCATGAGGTTTTGACCAAGTTAAGGTGGTTAGAAGCACGGGTTTTTATATTTTTTAAAAGTTGTAACAAAAAATTTATAATTAATTATTTATTTGGAAAAAAATTACAAAAAAATATGCATCACATCTGGACATGATTCCTTTACTTATATCTAAAATCTTATTAAGAAATATTATCATTTTATTGTGGTTAGGGTGATCAAACATACACCTACTTCTTATTTTTTCCTTGAAATTTAAGTACTACTGCATTAAAATTTCAAATTTTCACCAAATGGTTTTTTTTTTTTAAAATAAGCCTAGTAGTTTAGAAACTACATTCAATTTGCTACAAATTCTATTCTTACATATTTTTGAAATAATATAGATAACTTATTCAAATTTTTACATCAAGTTGCCTAACTCTAATTTTTCTGAATTTTTTGCCACTTAAGGGCCTGTTTTTCCATGATGATCCTGCACATACCCTGTTGTGAAGTTTTGTAAGACATTTCTACACTCTTCTAGACTCTATTCATTACAAATTACCTAAAAGTCACATTTTCATCACTAATCAAGTCCTATTTTGAAGTGTTGTAAAGTCGTGTAATAAGATTTCATGCTTTTCTAGGCATAACTTCACTATTTATTGCTTTCTCATGCTTTATTTGGTCCCTTTATGCCCTCATATGCCTTAATTAAGTGTATTTTTTAATGTAATCCCAATAAACAACATTAAATACAACATAATTCTCAACACCCATTTTCAAGTCCTAGGTGGGACCCATTCACGATGGGTGGCGAATGAGTCCCCCTTGGCTCCAAATTCAAAAAAATTCAAATTTCCTTTCGTGTTTTTATTCAAAAACACTTGATGTAGACAATGTTGTATAAATAAGTGATTTTCACCTCATTTCATCCCCCATTCATCGAGTTCACTCATAAACCTATTCACTCAAGCATTCAAGCATCTTACAACATCAATTCAAGCATTATTCAAGAACTTTGGAGCATCCATTGACATTACTTCAGACTTGCATCGTCAAGGGTTTGGTAAGTTGATGGCAATTGCATGTTATTAGTTTATCATTCTCTTTCCTTTCATTATTTCATTAAGGGTTTGATTACCAAAAGTGGGGTTTGACCAAGGCAAACCCCTATTTGCTAACCCTCAACCATTTTCCCCCTATTGCATGTGTGTTTGCAAATATTTGTGTGTAGATTTAACAAGCATTTAGGTGTTGAAGATTGGTCAACAAGTCAACTAGGTGCTTCAAGTCAAATCATTCATATTTCTAGCTTGGAGAAGGTTTTTTGTCCGTTTCCTACAGAATTGACTTCAACAACTAGATAATAAGAGATTTCCAGATCTAGTGTTGCAGAGTTGTCTCCTAATTTTTCAAAATTTTGGGAGAGGACTGATTCGCCACCAGTGGCGAATGAGTCCCACCTTAGGACTGGAAATTTGAATTTTGTCAGATTCTGGATCCCAACAATCAGAAACCAGTTTCTGACACTTTTTCATCGGTAGCAAGACTAATTCACCACCCTGGGCGAATGAGTCCCACTATGAAATTTTAGTAATTCCAGACAACATTCACGACATTCTAGAATCATCAAATCTTGCCTAGGTGCACTCTATTTCATCATATTTCTTTTTGTTATGCATTATTTCATCATTTAGTTCATTGTTTGCATATCATAGCATGTTTTCAAACATAGTTTAAATCTTAGTTTTGCATTCAAATTCAATCATATAAATCACCTGCTTGCACATAGTTCACTTCATCTAACTTAGGTATCATCACATATAACATAATTTGAATGAACCCTTAGCATTTTTGGCCCTACCTCTCTCCTTTTAGGTGAAAAACCCTAGAAGAGCTCTAGAGAAGTCCTAGAAGCCAAAAATCAACTATTCACACACAAATGAGAAATTACACAACAAATATGTGAAACAATAATGATTATTGATTACTGAATCAATTACTGAATGAATACAATTAAGGATTAAATATCCTTATGTAGACTCAGACAAACTCGACATGAAACCCTGAATGATGGAGTTCTGACTGAGACACAAGTGAGATAATAGAATGTATGAATTAGCTAAGTGACTTTACGTTGTGTGCAACAAAAAGAATAAAGTACATGAGTAATTGAAATGCATAATTAATGCAATAACACTCACAATCAAAACTAGATAACCTTTTCCTAAGTTTTCATTAAGCACTAGAGTAAATATTAATTAATTTACTCCAACACGAGCCCTAAATGAAAACTGAGGAGAAGCAAAATTTGATGAAGGAAAAGAATCTAGATGATGTGTGCCTCTGAAAACTGCTCATGTGCCCACATGTTAGAAAGTGATAATGTTGATCCAAGATCTTGTGAAGAATGATAGAGAACAAGTTGCAAAGGCGATGAAGATGGTGGGTCAACAACGGTGATGTGGCTATCAACAAAGAGCAAAGGAGAAAATCCAAGTGGAAAAACTCCTAACAATTTATTCAAACTAAAGAAGAAAGCTACAACTACTGAAGAACTGCAAAGATGCCCTCTAGTTGGGATGATGCCATTGTTTATCCAATGCTCAATATTGTCCTACTAGAAAGAAACTTTGGAAGCACATGAGGATGCAACTCTAGAAGCTCATGTAGTCAAGAACTTAGAATAGAAGAACATTTTTGGCTACCTATTGGAGGAACAGTGTGGAGCTTGATAGTTAATTGACAACTTTGAATATTCTAAGTATGTTTATTCAGAAGCAAAATGAAAGAAACCTATACTAGATGCTTTAAGTAGAAACCCCCATGTCGAACTTTATATAAGTTTGATTTTTACAAAGCTCCAAATTTTCCTAGATCTTTATCATGTGGAGCTTGCAAAGCACGTAAATTTTTTAAAGAATCAACAACGAAGAAAACAAGGAGCATGCAAAAAATTAGGGAAATAAAACATGCATGCATCTAGAAACAAAGGTTTACATCTTTCGCCATTTTGGTGAAAATATTTACATAAATATGCCTGTAAATCTTCACACCTAGCTGATGGAAAATTACTAGTCCGAAGGATGTAGATCACGGCTTAGAGCATTATTGTGATCCTCAGTGACAAATCATGCATCCTCCAACTTCAAATCATGTCATTTGAGTAGGTGATCCGGAAGTGTAGGGAATAGGGTTTTCAATGACCTGCCAAGAGACTTCTTCCTCACTATATAGACCGTGGCCCAAATGTGGCCTCTTGAGCTTCAAATCGAATCGATGCCTATACAAAAAAACAAAAGCATGCCCTCCTTAATATCTACAATAATAATTCATGTGGCAAGAAGCACGAATCAGGTCGATCAAATGAACCACGACCTGTGTGACTAAGCGATTCCCTTTAATCAAGTCTCCATCACAAAGATAGAAATTCACAGCTTGAGTGTCATAGGAAAATCCACTTAGTTTTTGCCTCCATCATTGAAATGCATGATTGGAAACTTGCAAATAGCTAATTAGACTTACACAAAGATTGCCCTCATGGGCCTCCAAACTCAAAATGTTGCCTCCAAAAATGCAGTGCGCAAAGGAATATGCAATATGACAGTTTATTGAAGAGGCCGATTAGAGGGCATGGGTGAGATCTTCAAGTCGCAAGCTTGTGGAAAAACTTCATGAAATTTAGCAGCCTCCACAAATTTTCTACGCCTCCACACAGGATACAAGGAGTATTTGTGGGCTTTAATAGAGATGAACAACATCAGATTAATCGTTGTCTTTATTTCCTGAGCGGTATAACCAACTGCGGGCTATGAGAAGGGCCATGCATGTAAAAAATTCCTCAAAAAAGTGAACAAGGATCTTTAGATCTAGAGCTCTGATACCATGAAATAATCCATGATTGAGATCCCACAAGCCCTAGATGATATTCTGAAGAGAAACCTATAACACATAAATGAGAAATTACACAACAAAATATGTGAAACAATAATGATTATTGATTACTGAATTGATTACTAAATGAATACAATTAAGGATTGAATATCCTTATGTAAACTCAAGCAAACTCAACATGAGACCCTGAATGATGGAGTCATGACTGAGAAAAGAGTAAAATAACAGAATGCATGAATTAGTTAAGTGACTTTATCTTGTGTGCAACACAAAGAATAAAGTACATGACTAATTAAAATGCATACTTAATGCAATAAGTTGTAACGCCCATCGTGCAAACCCCAAAGGACAAAACAATGCACACATTTTATTTTTTTTATTTAAGACAAAGTAAACATATAATGAAACATGAAAACATATTTACATTGCACATTAACATCATAAACGTCAAGTCCTCTGGGGCACACGAGGTCACATCGCCTAAATAAACTCATAACGAAGGATTACATATAAAGCTAAATAACATAATAAATCTTACATCCATCCTAAACATTACAATATCCATTTTCAAAAGATAACATACGTATATCCATAAGCATAAGAATAATTACATCATGTGGTACAACCATAATAAGTCTCATAAAATGAATTGCTACAAAGGTTCATATTCAATACATCATCATTTATTACATTACATGTTCTCAACAAATGAATTACAATAAATCCTCCCATACATGTGGGATAAATACATAATACAAAGTTTGTTTGAATTACAAGAAGAACAACTGGTACAAGCTCCAACTGAAGAATATTGTGAAGAACGAACATTGATGGGGAACCCAATGGGTGCGGAGCACGTTCCACCCGACCATGTGGGTTTTAGAAAAAACCCACCCCCTGTGCTCAAAGGTGACAAGGAAGTAATCACGACCATGAATTCCATAAGACAACTCCAAGAAAGAATAACATAGTACAATAACTCCAAAAGTAACATCAAAGAGTACATAGATCATAACCGACGACAACAAGAGTCAAGCATAATAAACATAAATCCATAAAGCTCATCACAAATAAACCAAGGCAATAACCATTAACAACATGCCAAGTAAACCAAAGAGAAAGTCATAATACACTTCCAGAGGTAACCAAGAAAACAAGGCATAAGGGCATCTAGTGGAGAGTGTCATCGCATAGCCTACATGGGTTATCCTGGCCCTTCCTCCAACATGAGGCGTCAACCCCATCTATGGTTATCATGGACCTTCCTCCTACTTGAGGTGCCCACCCCATAGGGTGACTCATGCAGAGCCGTTAACCTCTCCTGAGGATGAGGTGACAACTTTGCCGACCACGACCTTCTCATTCTACCATTAGTCTGTGATATCCCTAATGACTAGACGAGGTATCCATGATTATCTTGTTGTTTTATTACTACCCATCCCCCTAAGTTCTATTATTAGATTTTCACTTGTATTAATCTACTCTTACGTGGGTTATCCTGAGCCCTTCCTCCTATTTGAGGCACCGGCCCCCACGAAGAGCCACTCTCCCTGAGACCCCAAACATAACAAAAACAAAGCAAGGGTTGTACCATAAAGAACAAGGAATTAAATCTCAACCAATGACATGGGAGGCATTACCCATCTCGCTAAAATACATACTCAGAGTCTCAACAAAAAAACTCGTTCAACCCTTTTAAAATCATGATACTAAAATCTTGCTACATCAAGAGCACATAAGATGAAGGTAAACATCCAATAATATAAACATGGCTCTGGAAATCTGAGGATCACAACATCCATATACGGGTTTCTAAACCAAACTGGGTTCCCACATCTGGTAATACTAAAACAATAAAATAACAATAAAGGAAAATAATCAAATCAATTTTCTAGATCCCACAATTTGATTTAATTCATTCATAATTAACCAATGAGATTTATTTCCCAAATCAATAATCATAACAGCCATAGATTCAAATTTCACAACATAAAACAATATATCATTATATTTATTATATATATATATAAACAAAATTCAACTTTAATCTAATTATTCTATCTAAATTTTTTTTAAAAAGAAAATACATTATGGGCTGTGAACTTGAATCATGCCAATGCCATTATAAAATTTATTTAATTATTTTAAGAAATATATATATATATATATTTATAAATATTTAATAACAAATTTAAAAACAAATCCCATCGCTGCCGCTAGTCCATAGGACTGTGCACGACAGTCCATGTGACTACTACGCGCAGCAATCCACGGACTGTTGTGGCAGCCTGTAGCCTGGCATAGGGAGTGGGGAGGGGTACGGCCTGCACCATCCCTCCCTTCGCCCCAATACAATGCTTTTATATATTTATTTTTTTAATTTCTATTTTATTTTATATATAAAATATGAAGTCTTACAGGTACGGCCAAAAAAAACATCGAAATAAACAAATAACAGGTATAAATATATATACATGTATTTATATATATTCATATATATATATATATACTTTGTATATGTATATGTATATATATAAATATATATATATATATAGATATATATATATATCTATATATATATATTTATATATACATATACAAAGTATATATATATATATATATATATATATATATATATATATATATATATATATATATATATATATATATATATATATATATATATATATATATATATATGTATATATAAATATATATATATATATATATATACATCTTTTCCAAGGTGTATATATATATATATATATCCAAAAATCCATTTATAAGGAAAGGATGATTGATCTTTTCCACAACAGAATTATAAAGATAATGAACATTTAAAAAAAAACCTAAAAGAAGTTCTTCTGTTTGTTTGCAACCCAGCAAGATTTCTAAAAACCCCATAAGAATTCTTTTCTTTCATAGAAAATATTTTTATTTATTTTTATTTCTCTTTTGAATCAGAAAACTAAAGAATAAGAAAATGGAACCTGGTGTCCTACGCTTGTCGAAGAATTGACGAAGCCTTTCTTGATCCCGAACAACCTTTTCGAAGAGCTCCCCTTTCTTCCTTCAGAACTTCTCCACCAGAATTCCTTGATCAATCTTCTAATCTAATATTTTAATTCAAAAGAGCCTCCCCTCCAGAATAATGAAACATAATAAAATTCTATAGAGGTAACAAGAGAGAATCCAATTTCCAGAACCCAATATTTTTGTGTAACTTCTGTCAAAATTTTCCCGTGAATGAAAATCTCACAAAATTGCTATTAAATAAAAATATTTTTCTTCTTTTTCGAAAACCCATAAATCAAAATTAAAAGAAATTTTCTAATTTCATTCTCAGCTTTACAGCCAAAACTCAACATTCATTGGTTCTTTTCTTTCTTTTTTTCATTTCTTTTCTTTTTCAGTTTTACTTGTAATATTTAATTAATTTATTTCATAATTATCCTCAACATGCTTATTTAATTAAATTATCAAAATACTAATTTTAAATAATTTAATTTACACTTTTAAATAAATCACATGACTTTTAATATAAGACTTTTATATTTTAATACAAACTATTCCAAACATTTATTAACATCATTCAATTATATAATTTACATCATACAAAACACCAATGTAAAATAAATACAAAAGTACACTCACACAAGCTACTATAATAAAATGCAAAATGACAAAGATCAAAGATGCACAATACCACTAAACAAGATGGTTTGACAAACATGGGATGGGGTGACTTCCTTGTCATCTCTGTTTCAACATCATGCTCATTGGGTTAAATTGATGCTCACCCTATCCTGCCGAAGCAGGTGGAATCGAGACTCTGTACCTACAATTCCTGCATACAAACAAGATCATGTACATGTGTATATATATATATATATATATAATCAAAACATCACATTGTGAGAAGGAATTGTAGCATAGCAGGGCACTTGCGAATGAGTGGTGCTACACTGTCCTCTCAACAAAACTATTCTATCAATTACAACATTAGATATAAAGTAACATTGCTAAACTAACTGATCACATCATAAAATAATTACTAAACCACTGCATCACAATGTATTACTGAAATCAAATTAACAACACCAAACCAATTGTAACCATAATGTCATATCATAATATCCATGTCCTCAAATGAAGTAGCATAATCATCAAGCAGTCTAACTATCCAATCCACCAATCCAAACAATAAATAGTAACCATCAAAGTCTCAAAGTATCAAACAAAAGCATAAAAAGAACAAGTCCAAACAGCATAATGAGGGGTATTACATCCTCCCCCCCATGAATTCAGATTACTCCTGGAAGCCAGTAAACAAGTAAGGGTAGGATTCCCTAATATGGGAGGTATCCTCCCATGTCACCAGGATCTCAACGTTAGGTCACTTTCGGACCCTCTCGAGCTCAAGAGTCAAACACAAAGGTTGCCTAATGGACATAACTACCCAGAGACCCCAGCGTTTGCAAACCTTGGCTCTGATACCAAGTTGTAACGCCCGTCGTGCAAACCCCAAATGACAAAACAATGCACACATTTTATTTTTTTATAAGACAAAGTAAACATATAATGAAACATGAAAACATATTTACATTGCACATTAACATCATAAATGTCAAGTCCTCTGGGACACGCGAGGTCACATCACCTAAACAAACTCATAACGAAGGATTACATATAAAGCTAAATAACATAATAAATCTTACATCCATCCTAAACATTACAATATCCATTTTCAAAAGATAACATACGTATATCCATAAGCATAAGAATAATTACATCACGTGGTACAACCATAATAAGTCTCATAAAATGAATGGTTACAAAGGTTCATATTCAATACATCATCATTTATTACATTACATGTTCTCAACAAATGAATTACAATAAATCCTCCCATACATGTGGGATAAATACATAATACAAAGTTTGTCTGAATTACAAGAAGAACAACTGGTACAAGCTACAACTGAAGAATACTGTGAAGAACGAACATTGATGGGGAACCCAACGGGTGCAGAGTACGTTCCACCCGACCATGTGGGTTTTAGAAAAAACCCAACCCCCGTGCTCAGAGGTGACAAGGAAGTAATCACGACCATGAATGCCATAAGACAACTCCAAGAAAGAATAACATAGTACAATAACTCCAAAAGTAACATCAAAGAGTACATAGATCATAACCGAAAACAACAAGTGTCAAGCATAATAAACATAAAGCCATAAAGCTCATCACAAATAAACCAAGGCAATAACCATTAACCACATGCCAAGTAAACCAAAGAGAAAATCATAATACACTTCTAGAGGTAACCAATAAAACAAGGCATAAGGGCAACTAGTGGAGAGTGTCATCGCATAGCCTACATGGGTTATCCTGGCCCTTCCTCCAACATGAGGCGTCGGCCCCCATCTATGGTTATCCTGGCCCTTCCTCCTACTTGAGGCGCTGACCCCATAGGGTGACTCATGCGGAGCCGTTAACCTCTCCTGAGGATGAGGTTACAACTTTGCCGACCACGACCTTCTCAGTCTACCATTAGTCTGCAATAGCCCTAATGACTAGACAAGGTATCCATGATTATCTTATTGTTTTATTACTACCCATCCCCCTAAGTTCTATTATTAGGTTTTCACTTGTTAATCTACTCTTACGTGGGTTATCCTAAGACCTTCCTATTTGAGGCGCCGACCCCCACGAAGAGCCACTCTCCCTGAGACCCCAAACATAACAAAATCAAAGAAAGGGTTTTACCATAAAGAACAAGGCATTAAATCTCAACCAATGACATGCGAGGCATTACCCATCTCGCTAAAATACATACTCAGAGTCTCAACAAAAAAACTCGTTCAACCCTTTTAAAATCATGATACTAAAATCTTGCTACATCAAGAGCACATAAGACAAAGGTAAACATCCAACAATATAAACACGCCTCTGGAAATCTGAGGATCACAACATCCATATACGGGTTTCTAAACCAAACTGGGTTCCCACATCTGATAATACTAAAACAATAAAATAACAATAAAGGAAAATAATCAAATCAATTTTCTAGATCCCACAATTTGATTTAATTCATTCACAATTAAACAATGAGATTTATTTCCCAAATCAATAATCATAACAGCCATAGATTCAAATTTCACAACATAAAACAATATATCATTATATTTATTATATATATATATATAAACAAAATTCAACTTTAATCTAATTATATTCTATCTAATTTTTTTTAAAAAAGAAAATACATTCTGGGCTGTGAACTTTAATCATGCCAATGCCATTATAAAATTTATTTAATTATTTTTAAATATATATATTTATAAATATTTAATAACAAATTTAAAAGAAAATCCCATCGCTGCCGTCAGTCCGTAGGACTGCGCACAACAGTCCATGTGACTGTTGCGTGCAACAATCCTACGAACTGCTGCGCCTAGCAATCCACAGACTATTGTGGCAGCCCGCGGCTTGGTGCAGGGAGTGTGGAGGGGTACGACCTACGCCGCCCCTCCCTTCATCCGAACAAAATGCTTTTATATATATATATTTTTTATTTCTATTTTATTTTATATATAAAATATGAAGTCTCACAGGTACGGTCAAAACAAACTTCGAAATAAACAAATAGCAGGTATAAATATATATACATATATATATATATATATATATATATATCAATCTGAATATAATCTGTTCTGCAATAGATCACTGTGCAAATATATGATATATATATATATATATATATTTATATGCATCTTTTCCAAGGTGTATATATATATATATATCTATCCAAAAAATCCATTTATAAGGAAAGGATGATTGATCTTTTCCACAACAGAATTATAAAGATAATGAACATTAAAAAAAAAACGTAAAAGAAGTTCTTCTGTTTGTTTGCAACCCAACAAGATTTCTAAAAACCCCATAAGAATTCTTTTCTTTCATAGAAAACATATTTATTTATTTTTATTTTTCTTTTGAATCAGAAAACTAAAGAATAAGAAAATGGAACCTGGTGTCCTACGCTTGTCAAAGAATTGACGAAGCCTTTCTTGATCCCGAACAACCTTTTCGAAGAGCTCCCCTTTATTCCTTCAGAACTTCTCCACCAGAATTCCTTGATCAATCTTCTAATCTAATATTTTAATTCAAAAGAGCCTCCCCTCCAGAATAATGAAACATAATAAAATTCTACAGAGGTAACAAGAGAGAATCCAATTTCCAGAACCCAATATTTTTGTGTAACTTCTGTCAAAATTTTCCTGTGAATGAAAATCTCAAAAATTTGCTATTAAATAAAAATATTTCTTCTTTTTCGAAAACCCATAAATCAAAATTAAAAGAAATTTTCTAATTTCATTCTCAGCTTTACAGCCAAAACCCAACATTCATTGGTCCTTTTCATCTTTTCTTTCTTTTATTGATTTTTTTTCTATTTAACCACACCTTTTTGTTTTAATTCTAATTTTGCAAGCTTTACTTGCAATTCACACAATTTAATATCTTTAATTAATTTATTTCATAATTATCCTCAACATGCTTATTTAGTTAAATCATCAAAATACTAATTTTAAATAATTTAATTTACACTTTTAAATAAATCACATGACTTTTAATATAAGACTTTTATATTTTAATACAAACTATTCCAAACATTTATTAACATCATTCAATTATATAATTTACATCATACAAAACACCAACGTAAAATAAATACCAAAAGTACACTCACACAAGCTACTGTAATAAAATGCAAAATGACAAAGATCAAAGACACACAATACCACTAAACAAGACGGTTTGACAAACATGGGACAGGGTGACTTCCTTGTCATCTTTGTTTCAACATCATGCCCGTTGGGTTAAATTGATGCTCGCCCTGTCCTTCCGAAGCAGGTGGAATCGAGACTTTGTACTTGCAATTCTTGCATACAAACAAGATCATGTACATGTATATATATAATCAAAACATCACATTGTGAGAAGGAATTGCAGCGTAGCAGGGCACTCGTGAACGAGTGGTGCTACACTGTCCTCTCACCAAAACTATTCTATCAATTACAACATTAAATATAAAGTAACATTGCTAAACTAACTGATCACATCATAAAATAATTACTAAACCACTGCATCACAATGTATTACTAAAATCAAATTAACATCACCAAACCAATTGTAACCATAATGTCATATCATAATATCCATGTCCTCAAATGAAGTAGCATAATCATCAAGCAGTCTAACTATCCAATCCACCAATCCAAACAATAAATAGTAACTATCAAAGTCTCAAAGTATCAAACAAAAGCATAGAAAGAACAAGTCCAAACAACAACATGAGGGGTATTACAACACTCACAATCAGAACTAGATGACCTTTTCCTAAGTTTGCATTATGCACTAGAGTAAATATTAATTAATTTACTCCAACAGTTACAATCACCCAATAGTGGTGATTAGAGAGCATGAATTCTTATCCTAATACCCCATATACAACATAGAAAATTAGTTACCTCCTCATATTGAAGACCCTTTTCAACCTCTTCTCTATAATTTTGCTAAGAAATTTCATATATTACTATCTATGTATATTAACCTTATAGGTGTTTCTATGGTATCACTTAAGATGAGAAAGGGTTTGATCTATTTAACCACAATTCCTTTTACTATCAAGAGGGAGCCATATCACTTGGTACTGATTTCATTTGTCTTATGGATGTGACCATGATCTAAAACTATAGATATTCTCACTTAGCATGAGGCTTGATCTCTTTATTTCATGAAATATTCAATTACCACCTTTATCTATGCTACAAGGAACTCTTAATTTAATGATTATTCTTTCATTATTGATCAATCAATTGAGCTATCCTTCAAGGTTAGGCTAATCACTATCTTTAATACTCTCCAACTTATGCTTTAGATTTGTCCAAGAATTGGCCTTGTTGTTAATAAGGTATTGCCAACCATTTTTATTGTATAGTTTGAAAGAATACTGGCCTCCTTATTTATTTTTTGTGTATATATGTTCAATATTATAGTTTCTTAAAGAGTCCAAGAGGGCCCATGGATTTTGACTAATGTTGTTGATTTTCTATTTTGTAGATTCTCTATCTAATTATGTCGATAATTACTATGGAGTCTTGTTTGATCTTCTTTTTTGTGGCCATAAAGATACATATTTGTAAACCTAGGATGAAGGTTTGGGATTCAACCTTATTATTTGTTCCCTCAAGTTTTTTTGAAGTTACACCAATAAATTTCTATCTCTCATATCTTATTAAAGACAACTTTCTCTTAAAAGTTCAAGGTTTTATTTTGAGGCTATGTTAAAATTCAAATTTTACTAGACTTAAGGGGGGTGCTCCACTTTGTTCCTTCCCTTAAGTTAGGGGAGTTAACTCACCCATCCCCATTAATGGGGGGAACTCTAAATCATCATCAATTTCTAACCATTTCATTATCCCAAGATATATTCATTTCTTTGCAAACAAAGCACGCATCTAGATGGTCCACTCAAGCCAATAGGTGGTCAAGATATATTCATTTCTTTGCAAACAAAGCACACATCTAGATGGTCCACTAAAGCCAAGTTTAGGAAACCTTTCAACTGTGAATATTTTATTTTGTAAGGCTTCTAATGTAAAATTTGTTGGTGTAGGTTTTTATTTTCCTAGTCTAGGGTTAATTTATTTTCCCTTAGCCCTAGGTTTTTCCTACACTTTTATTAAGCTTGCTTAGGATAATAAAGTGAGTTTAATATTTAATAACTGAGAGATAATGTGATGAGTTGTCCCCATCCTTAAAGGGTGGATCATTTACCACTTTTGGTACTCTCAAACTCACTCTACATGATGCAAATGTCGAGGAATCATTGTCATTGCTCCTTTGCTCACTCTGATCTTCTGCTCTCCAAATGCAAAGATGAAAATGACACCTTTGGGCCCCCCAAGGCCTATTTATAGGTCTTTAGTTCCCTAGTTTTCATACATGACATGTGGTAAATGATCATACTTATAGCTCCCCTCGCTCATTTTTAAGCCTGTTATTATTACTTCTTTCCTCATTTTTCTTCCTAAACATATATCCACATCATCTGAGCCTTCCTTTTTTGAGACACCACCCAAAATTATTTTTCCAAAAATTTCCAATCGATCTCTCAAGGGGGCATCACCTCCTATCACACCTATCCTATTGGGGAAATTTTTTAAACTTCTTTGACATAACATCAGTTCGGATGTCACATCAAAGAGGGGCAAAATGTAGACACCCCAATTCTAACATCATTCCTTTAATTAATTAAAATTCTAAATTTTAATTAATTATTCCATTTTATCTTATAATTAATTAAATATCATATTATTTAATTAATTATTCTACTTCATCTCTTAATTAATTAAAGATTGCATTATTTAATTAATTATCGCATCCCATCCCTTAATTAATTAAATATTGTATTATTTAATTAATCATCTCATCTCATCCCATAAATAATAAAATATTACATTATTTAATTAATTATCTCATCTCATCCTATAATTAATTAAATATCATATTATTTATTTAGTTATTCCATCCCACTTTATAATTAATTAAATATCATGTTTAATTTATTATCATATAGTCTTCTATAAATTAATTAAATATTTTACTATTTAATTAATTTAATCTTAGTCCATATTCTTTCAAATCCCCTAATCTCAATTAAGTTAATAAATCTATGATTAATTAGCTTGACCCACATCTTAATCCTCATTAACATTTTCTCTAATTTTTAATTCTACCCATTCCCCCAAACTTGTAGACATGTGACATGTGTCCTACAAGCCTCTTAATGGCATGCATGCACATGTCACTGGATCCATCTCCAAGTTATCCTTTGACCTCTATTTCTATTGGGTGATCACACATGTGTGAGATCCTCTTCCCCATAGAGCCACCCTACACTTTCCATTTCTTACCACTTGACATACCTCCAAAGCCTACTCATCTTACACTTTTCCACTTGTGTTTCCACTTGTCAAAATCTTGTTCTTCCTAATGTGTTCTCACACATGTGTGAGAACACCTTTCCCTCCACTTGTCACTTTCTTGTGAACTTCCCAAGATGTTATCACACATAAGTGAAAAAACCTTGTTCTCTTTCCCATGCCACATGTCTTATTCACATGCATCCACTTTGTGACACTTGTCACAATGCTAGGCCTTCACCATCTCCTTCAATCTCCATCATCCATTTCACAAGAAGATCTCAACCCTCCATTTCTTCATCCAAAAATATGTAAATTGAAGCCTTCTCATCCCATTTTCCACATGCAATTTGAGTTGGCCTAATTTATGCTAAAAAAATTCTAAAGAGCAACCCACAATTATCAACACTTGAGCAAATAAAAAAAAATGGGTGCAAAGCTTGGGAGCTCAATCAATGGAGGTGAAAATGTTGAAGATATAACTCATTTGTATGCATTTCTTTCATGTTTTCATTGATTTATCTTCATTAACATTTTCACTGACTTTGAGGACTATTTATGAGTGTAGACACCTAAATTTGGACACTTAATTTATCCAAATTATCTCCTTTCATCTAAGCATCCCCTTATCCGCATTAATTAAGTAATATCACTATTATTTAATTGATACCTCTAAAGTTCTTCTAATCACTAAGGTATCTAGTTAAATAATTAAATACCTTCCCCTTTCATTAAATGAATTAAATAAATATGACATTTATTTAATTCCTCACATGTCACATCCCTTTCTTAATCCTAATTTTCTCCTAATCTCATCATTAGAGATGTGCACATGCATAATCCTTGATTAGGAATGTGTCACATCCTCGAAATTTTGCAAGCTGGTCTCTAATCTCTCTTAGCCATCTAACCCTCTTTCTTAATCATAATTAATTTATGGTTAAGATGTGCACACCCCTAATCATCATTAGAGTTCCATCCTCCATAATTTCCCACTTGCCTCTAGTCTTCATTAATTTGTCTAATCAAGTACTTGCACAACCTTAATCACTTAGTTAGGTCAGCCTAATCCCCATATCATTTATGAAATGTATCCTAAATCAACCCTATTAAATATTTTTTTCTTTTTTGGAGAAGGCACCCCCTTTCCCCATGTGAATTTTTAATTCGCATTTAATCCCCCAATGCATTCCAAGGAATTTTAAATTCCTTCTCTCATTCCTATGTGGATATTTGAGAAATTTTTAATTTCTCACATGTCCTCTCACCCACATGGGGACAAGGACCTCCTTTATGAGGATATCTTGTCCAATCCCAAGGTACTATGTAGTACCTCCATGTCATGTACCCTATCCTTCCACCTTATGTACACATCACCTCTTTTAAACCACTTCACATGCCACATATCAAGATGTGAGGGCTTGTGAGTTCTCAACTCACCTTAGCCCTACATCTCAAGTGATATTGGTGGTTCAATCTTGACCATCCATTTCCCTAGAGAATTCCAAATTCTCTATAAATCCCCCCTCTTTTCTCTCATTTTAGGAGAGATCATTCATGCTAGCCAAACTCTTGCAAAAAAATTCTTTGAGCCATACTTAGCCAAATTTCCATATTTGCATCCATTTGCACTCATTTTTCCATCCATCTTACAATCCACATTTACATCTCTTGCCATCCAAGGGGCATACAACACCAAAGATCGAAGGGCCAACCAAAGGATCAATTCGAGACAAGGTAAAAGGTTCCATTTTGTTGTCTTTATTTTGTATTGAATCCAACTAGGCTAATCTTGAGGTGTAGGGTGTCTTTTGTTGTTGTTTTGCACTCTTTTGTTTGTTGTTCATTTTCTAACACTGAAATTCATCCTATCACAATAAGAATGCATAAGGGTTAGGGTATGAGCCAAACCTAACACAAGAGTGTGCCACTTATTAATATGGAATTATATTTAGGACATTCCACCACAATAAACATAAAACTAAATAGGAAATGACATGGGTATGAGAAATTCACAATTATGCTTATAGTGCTATGATTTATTATTCACAACCTTTTAAATAATCAATTAATTAAAATTAAAGGGTGACAACACAATAATTTGTGGGTCATCCCATAATAGTGTGTCCCAATTGTGGGACAAGGCAAAAAAATGAGTCCAAAGTGTGAAATGTTTTCTAAAACACCTTTGAATAAAATTATAATTTTGAATGAAGGGGGCTCAAATGAATGTTGACACCTTTGAATGAAGGCATTTTTTCCATTTTAAATGTCTCATGTTCAACATTCTTTATTCAAGGGACCTTTGAATGAAATACCTTAGAATTTATTTTTAATGATGGTCATACCTTCAAATAAGGTACCTTCATTAGAACGTCTTTGTGATGCCATCTCTTGTTGCTCACAAATTTTCAAAAGAAAATTGTGTTTCAAAGAAAAAGTTAGACCATCAAAAGTAGTCACCATGACATTAGATTTTGTAGGATTATAGCACTTTGAGTAAGATTTTTGAAAAGTATAATTTCTAATATATTTTATTTAATTATTATATTTTTTTTTTTAATTTTTTAGTGAACATATGTAATTTATCAAACATAAAAGTCTATCTTCACTCCAGTGGAAAAATTAAAAAATAGATAGTTTTTTTTATAAAAATGTATATTTGTATTGATATTCTTGTTTTAACAAAAAAAAATATATATATTAAAAAGATATACATTGTGAAATTATTCTAAACTATAATTTATCTAAATTAATATATATATGCAACAAAATCTATGAAAAATATGCATGCACTGAATATTAGTGTGAGTGATCTATGTTTATTTAATTTTCTAGTTTTTTTTAAATGTTTTATGGAATAAATACCACTCGTTAAAAATGTCTAGAGTATAAAAACATGTTATTAAGAAATGCTTTAAAAAATTAAATTATTATTTTTTAATTCAAAAATTTATATTTAGAATTTACACACAAATTTTCAAAAATCACTAGTTCACATTATCTTCACATTCTTCATTATTTGTTTATTGCAAGTGATTAAAGTAAAAGTTTGGTTATAGATGTTATTTGAATGTCCCACTTAGGTAAAAAAAGTGGAACTATTGTGCGATCACTAGTGCCTCACCTTTTAGTAGTTTGGGGCCATTAAAGTCAATATTTTCCAATATTTATCATATTTTTTCAATTATATCAAATAATCTATCAAGACTTTAAAGATGATTTAACTTAATTATTTGTAGTTTTTTTCTTTACATATAATCTATCTTATTTATTTAGTTTGTAATATATATTTTATTATATTTCTACTATTTTATTATAATGCATAATTAGAACTATAAATATTTTTTTTTTATGTTTTCTTAGACATAGATCATTAATCTTAATATCTAGTACATGGATATTATTACTAATTTTTATTGAATATTTTATTTATTATTAATTTTTAATTAGTAATAGCACAAATTTAGACCCATGTTTTACCATAATATGTTTAACTTTACACATACATCAAATATATTTTTCATTGAAATAAGGACATTGGCATAGTGTAGTGAATTTTTAATAGATTTTTTTGACATTGTTTAATCTATTACTCAGTGTCTTAATTATATGCCATTATTTTTTTAATGGACCTAGATGTTATTTTAAATTAAAAATATATAATATTAAAAAATAACTATTACACTATTTAGAAGGCTAATGAGGGTTACATGTAAAATTTTCATCTTTAGATGACTTCATTTTATTCCCTAAAATGTGACATGAATTGACTCTTTTTGTTACCATGTAGATATGAGATGAAGAGGCTACGATGGAGGGACCACATAGGAAGGTTCGAACTAAGGGGAGTTCAATCTTCCCCTAGGTGGCTAGATCTAACCCTTCCCTTAGTCTTAGAACAAACCCCCCTATTTAGATCAAACTTAACATGTTTTCAAGTATTTTCAATGTTGGCCCACAAGTGGGACACATCATTGTGCTTCTACCCAAAAGTAAAGAAGTGAAATCAAAATTAACAACCTTCATGCATTTTGTCTAACTAAATGAGAAATTATTATTAGAAGTAAGTATAAAACGATAAAGGAAAGTAAACTTTATTTAGGGTTAATCTATGCTAATCAAATGAAATACTCATGACTTAGAGCAATATAACCTGAATTAAATACATAAGGGTTGAGGGCTAATGTATTTAAATAAATTGCTTTAGTACAACAAGTAAATTCAATATATATGGGTACTTAGCTCTATGATTGAAGAAAGAGTGTTGTTTGATGAAGATGTTGAAATTGGTTATTGCTAGCCTATGAATCAGCTAGCTCTTTGTTAGTGAAATGTCTTGAATCCTATGTTGAAACTTTATTTTTTTCTCTAGAGGCTCAAGCCTATAGATCAAGGTCTTCTTTGTGTCCATAGGTTTGTTTTTTGCATGCACATCTAATAACACTTGAGTGCATTCTTTTTCTCTACAATTCAACTAATTGATCTTTTATAGTGTGTAGTTTTTTATTTTGACTATTTTTTTGGCGAGAACCAAGAAGACAATGAAAGAAGGATAAAACATATTATTTATTTATGTAATATTATAATAACATAATAATAATAATAATATTTGCTTATTAAGAATATAGGGGATAAAAATTAAAAACTAAAGAATAATAAAGTGAAAGAAAAAATGTTGAGAAAAAAAGAATATACAATATATATTATGTATGTGAAAATACATGAATATATGATATAAAAGGTAGACAACAATTGATCTTTGTTTGTTGAGCTCTTTTTATATATGGGGAGTAGTGATATTTAAAAATACCTTCAAGTGATTGTTGTTATGTCGCAAGGAGACATGTTCACCTACATCAACACTTGAAAATGTGTGAAAGAAATAAAAGATTATAGGCAACTACCCTAAAATGTTGTATGCAAATTCATTACTTCTTTTAAGTGCACCAAGTCCAAGTTTTTTTTGCTATTAATTATTTCTTAGATGCTTCTAGTATGAGAGAGGAGAATTGAATGTGAAAAGATGTGAAGTGGTTGAAAAATATTGTCTTTAAATACCAGCAAAGATATTCATGTTGTGCTAACATGTACTTAGTCGACTCATAATGGCTTATGGAATATATATGAGTTAGTGAAATTTCAATTTATATTTTAGAAAGGATGGGATCATATCTATGATCATAAAAATTATGTTAGATAAACAAATGATTACATTCAGATAAACAACAAATAAATTGAAATAGTTCATATGAATAAATATATTAACTAAAAATTCAATAAATATATCAAAATATATGTAAATAGATGAATAAACATGAAGAAATATATGAGGAAAGGCATCACACAAATTCACCGCCAACAATTCATTGTGGGATCACCGCCAACAATTCACTGCGGTGAATTGTTGGTGGTGAATTTTCCCACAATGAATTGTTGACGGTGAATTTCCTAGAGCAACGAGTAAAAGCTAAAATGGAACCATATATAAATATGAACATGTGTTAGCGACACTTTCACCATTAAAACACATTATAAAGATAGCCTCCTCTTTTAAGGGTACTAAAGCTTGTGTAGGTGAACATGGATCAGGATTTAAATTTGATTTCACTCAAACATACAAAATTTGTCTACTGTTGGCTGTAACTTCTCAGCTGGGTTATTGTTATTGTTTTACATCGATTGAGTTTGTTTGCTTCATTTGAAACTGCTGTTCGCTTTAATTGTCTTTTTCTTCTCAATCCCTTTGTTAAACTGTTATTTATTAAATTTGTAACTTTTATTTCAACTTTATTCAATGCAAAAAGAATTTTCTACTGTTGTAGAAACATGAGAAATAAAAATCTACCTGTTGAAAGCATTAACAGTACAATAATGTATCTTGTGTTCGTTATACCATGTGACTCAAGTAATGTATCTTATCATTCCCTGAAATAACTAGTGTACAGAACAACGTGCATGCACTTGAATGCATACTTTTGATTTTCTGGTCATTTGACGTATTCTGTATAAATGTCAAATGATGTACTTTCTCTCTTCACTTAGTCTTTACTTCTCCTTATAAAGTTTTATTTATTTAGATATATTTAAGCAAATTCTAAATGTTTGATGTGGACACTTTGTTAAAAGATTCAATGGGGCCTTGGACGAGCTGTGTAAACTTTTTTAAATGGATATTATTCAGGAAAATTACATTTGGTAAAAGCTTGTGAGTAGAAATTATGGGCTCTTGTATGGCTTCTTTTTTCAATTACAATCAGTTTGAAAGGACCCCATTATAAGTGGTGATAAGATTGAATTAAGGATTTTTTATTTATTTGTGAAATTGTGTTTTTTTTTTAAAATTATAATCTTTTGGAAAAGTGAAAAAGGGAGAGAAGAATGATTATAGAATTTCGAACTTTTTTTTTTATTCTTTTTTGAACCTATAAATTATAAATTATAGTTTTCAAGTATTTCGATAAAATATTTGAAATTATGCATTGTGTTTATTGACAACTTAAATGTGACCAATTTAATCTTTAAATTACTAGTAGTTAAAGTAAGAAGAGGTTTTTATGAGGGTCATGCCTTTTTTTAAATTAGAGTATTTAAGAAAGAAAAAAATGTTGGTAGGTAGAAATACATATTTATTTCACATCATGTGGATCTGATCCTTGATGCAAAGTCTTCATTTGGTGCATTATGCACTTTTATTATCCCGTTTGATGTATTTTCTACTTTTCATTAGTTGTTAAGGACTACTCGCATTTAATAACTCTTTGGGAGTTCGTTAGATTGTTCAAGTGAATTTCTCCTAGATCGACCCCCTTGTTTAGATCAACACATTATAATCGTGATCAAGATCAATAGACATCAAGCAAACATGCAAGTTATAGATGTTGATTCTAACGCAAAATATTATTTATTTTAAAGGTTCACTTCCAAGTGCTCTTAAACGCTCCTTTCATGTGCAAACAATTATTCAATGTTAAATTATTAATGCAATCAAATATAAATCAATGCTCAAATGAACATCTTTAAATAACATGAGATAATTAATTTCTACACAAATGTGTAGCAAACCAAATTCAAAAGGCTATGAAGAAAGGATGAAAGTAAATAATTTAAATTTATTATTTGTTATTTTTTGGGTCAAATTCACATTATGTAGAATCCATCTTCCCACTGCATAAATGACCTAGGACAAGGAATGTGAATTATAGAGATTAGGGATGAATATATGGGAATCAAGCTAATAAATTGTGTGAATATATAGAAATAAGTGTAGATATGGTAAGGATACTGATAAATTTATTAGAATGTGTATATGTAAGGATGGTTAGGGATTGAGGAAGGAGCCAAACTTAACACAAATGTGTGCTACTAGTTGTTATGTAATTATATTAAGACATACTCTTAAAATGAGCCCAAAACTAAATGAGAATTGGCATGGGTATGTAAATTTCATGATTGCAAATACATTACCCTAGATTATTTTGAAAGTTTATTATTTTATTGCTTTTTAATTATTAATTAAATAAAAATAGATCATCTAGTTATTGACAAAAAAATTATCTTCAATATATTTGTAATGAAATAAAATCCCTTTTATATAAATCTAGGTTAATTAACAATAAATGCAAGCTATAAAGCACAATCAACTTAGATTTGATTAGTAGATGGAAATTGATTAATTGAAAAATATTTATGAAATTAAATGAGGAGAATAGGTGTACTTAGCTCTCAAACTGATCATGGAATGTAGATGTGTTGACTATCTGAAACACTATGTAGACAAAACGTTCTTTATAGGTCAAATTTGAGTGGCTTAAGGTTGATCTTGAGGATTGTGACAATGATCTCTAGGGTGTGGATCTAATATACAAATTTTTAGACTTCTAAAACCTGTTCATTAGAATCTATGTTATCTAATAATGTGTAAATATTGTTAGTATTTAAAAGGACCTTAAGAAAGTTGTTGGATTGTGAGCGTCAAGTTATCTTCACTTAACCCCCTTCATATATTAGCTTTATGGCTTTAGGAAATGATTGAATATGTCAAAATCAAGAATTCAATAGCATATTTGTTGATTTCAATGTAATGTGTGCTTTTTAGCACTCCAAATCTAAATGTTACTAGAATGAATGATCCTTGTAATATAGACACTCATTTTTGTTATTGATGATTCATGGATGTGTTTAAATGCACAAATGAATTTATTTAAATTTTAAGATTGTTAGTACCAAGGCAACTCCAAATAATAAGGTCATAAATAATCAAAGTCAACATTATTAAAAAATTTTAAAAATGATTTTATGACCAATCTTGAGTAGCTCAAGATTGGTCTTGAGCAGCAACTCAAGATTGATCTTGATCTTGAGCAGCTCAAGATTGACCCATGAAATGTAGATGGAGATCTCAAGGTAGGGAACAAATGTATGGAAGTGTGGGATAATAATGAAGTGAATGTGTGGGATCCTGTAAAATGGGTTGGGATAAGATCAAATGTATGGAAATGCATATATAAGTGAGAGTAAAAAATGATAGATAAGGATTGGGGAAGGATCCAAACTTAGCTCAAGGGTGTGCCACTTATAACCATATAATTATATTAAGGTATTATGTTAAAAAAAAATCCAAAACTAAATGGAATTTTAGATTGGGTGTGCAAAATTCTGCATTACATTTTACCCCCCTTAGAGGTGCACAAAAATTTTAAAATGGGTTTGTATTTAAAAGTATATGAACATTCTTAACCATCATTAAAAAGTACAAGTATTTTTTATATAAAGGATATAAGGTCCATGTAAAGTAATAAATCCATCTTGATATCTTTATGTGGTTCTATCCTTGTGTAATGGCGTGAATTTGCACCCCTTGCAAATTTCTCATTTATGCACCCCTTACCTTAGAAAACGTAATCTCGATGATGTATTTTCCATATCTGCATCCATGTTTCATCCACTTGGCAGCTCATTTGTGTGTCAGTGGGGGAATTTTTATCAGGGACACTAGTGTAGCATGCAGACGTCTGTGCAATGTGCTTTCATCTTGATATGATTCATGCCTCTAGAATCCATAGAGTCATTACACAGCTCCATTGGACACAAAGTGTAATGGTCGTTGCTCCTTGGATCGACTTTAAATGAGTTTTTTCCTCCATTCATTCAAATTGCCTATTCTTTCATTAAATCCAACTTCTTCACACTTCTTTGATCTTCTACACACTTCTTGATAATTTCTTGATCAATCACACTCACTTTTAGATCCTTCTTATTTTTCCACCACCATTGTAGTTGCAAGTTGCTACTTTGTTGGCTCCTCTTCATTACTGTGGCAGTGTTGGATTTGGAGATCTTGCAAGCTCACATCTTCCTTCATTTTCCTTGAGTGCACTTGGTTGAGAAGGTGATATCCATCCATTTCCATTTAATTTTGTATCATCTCCTCGTGTAGTGGCATATTGTTGTTTGGATATTGCTTGGTATTTCCATTTCTATGTACTTATTTATCATCTTTCTACAATTGTTGATATCTAGCTTTTTGTGGAGGTGGAAACACCAAAGTGGGGGTCTGACTGACGTAGTCCTCTAAACAAAACCCCAACGTTTTCTCATTCTCATGTGTGTAGGTTGTTCTTCAAGTGAATCTCTTGAAGGCCTCAACTTATGGATTTGAATGTCTGTTTCTACCACCTTTCTATTGTCGAATTATAGCTTAGTATTGTTAAAGTATTCTTGTTATTTTTGTTATTTTGTATTTCTTATATTTGTTCTAGCGTAAAAAATTATTAATCGTGAAGTTAATAGGGTTTTTGGAATTTTGCACTGTACCTTACACTTTCTGTTGTATGAACGCCAACGTGTCGCTAAGACACCAATGCACCGCGCTAGAGTCTATGTTCCACATTGTAGTCCTCTAGAAATAAGCTATCTAAGTTCCAGTCTGAACCTCAAAAACCAACTCTCCTAATCCCTTGAAGTATTCAAGCTAGTAGAAGGAAAGTGATAGACCAATTGTCCTTCCTTTCCAACCCTTGAAACCTTAAACTTTCCTAATTTTTTTATCTAGTGTAGTGATGGAAAATGTATCCCTCTGCATTTTCACACTTTTTTAGGCCCTCCTTATTAAATTGAGGCTAATGTTGCCTTGATTTAGTGCTGTAATGTGTTTAACACATTCACATTAAGTCTAGGGCCCTTGTAAACTAAGTGAACTTAATTGTATCTTATTTAGGGTGTTGTAAAGTGTTTTCTTATACTACACACTATTCTAGGGTTTTATTAATTAATTGGGCTTCTTTATGCCTTATTTGGCCTTATTTTGCATCCATAATCCTTATTTAATGCATCTTTCCGAGATTAATCTCAACATTTACCAATATCCAATCATAATTCATTTGTTTTTGGATTGTATGACCCATATTTAATGATTTGAGACTCATATGCCACCTTGGGCATATGGGTTCCACCTATGTTTTGGGGCCTTGATTTGGATTTCACATTAATCTAAGCATTTCTTGAAAAATGTGTCCCAAGCTTAGCCTAATGGGACTCATATGCCACAATCGGTGTATGAGTATCATTTAGCTTAGACCTAAATTAAATTCAAATTCTTGGTGGTATTTTATTCTCCTATATTTGATGTTGACTTGTAGTGTTGTAATTTCAAGGAATTTGGCATAAATAAGTATGAATACAAGGCTATTTCACTCATTTTCCACCTAGCAATCTTTATGAGGAAGTGTGACCTAAGCATGTTCAAGCAATTCAAGAGCCTTCAAGAGCTGATTATCAAGCATTTTGGAGCATTATTCAAGTATCAAGCATCATGCCAAATTCATCATGCATCATGTTTATTTTTTAGCTAACATTTGTGATGTAGGGTTTCATGATTCAAGCAAGCATTCAAGTCAAGATCCATACCATTCAAGCAAGAGTCAAGATCCACATTCATGCTAGCCATTTCACAAATGTTTGCAACATCCTATTCAAGGGTTTAGTGAGTTGCAACATTTCTTTTTGTTCATTCATTATTCCTCCTTTCTATTTCATTTCATTTCAAGGTTTGATTACTAGAACGGGGTTTGACCAAGGCAAACACCTTTCTACTAACAAAACAACATTTTCCCCTCTCTTTAGTGTGTGATTTACAGATCTAGGTTGAAGATACATTGAAGAGCAAGATTGGAAGAAGTTTTCAAGTTTGTAAAGTTGTCAAAGTTGTCACCTTATTTATAAGATCACTAAAAGACGCCTACAAAGCAGAATTTAGCATTTCAGATCCAAAAATTATGATTGGAAGGAAGAGCAGGGATAGGAGAGTAGATTCAGACTTTGAACCCCCAAAAAAGTTGAATGGCATTGATACACCACTTGTGGCGTATGAGTCCCAATACAAGGCTTTTTTCTAGATTTCGGGAGTTCTAGACTTATCACTACCTAGAAACCCTAATTTGGGACTAAATTGCCCAACCTAGTGTATGAGTCCCAGTGAGCATTAAAATTAGCATTTTTAGCATTTCAGACATTTTTTTGAGCTTCCACAAGTTTCTAGGTGCACCTCTATGTTTTCTCAATTTACTATTTTGATTTGCATTCATTTCTAGGTCATTTACTTAAGTTTTGCACATCATTAGGTTTTGCATGTTACTTGTCTTTCCAAGCCCTAGCCTGGTAGTGAAACCCCTTTTAGTCTTTAATCACACCCTAGGAAACCTTATTGCAATCTCCCTTTCCCTCATTTCATCCTTCGATTGAGATCTCTAAGGTTTATTTGAATGAAGTATAGTGAAATAGGTCCTAAACCCAAGTTCCATCTTCCCAAAAGATTGGACACCTATTTCCCTTGTTTCATTTTGGTGAACCCAATTTTAACACCTCATTTCTAATTTGGAGTGCATCATAGTCCTAGATCTAGCTTACATTAAATTTTCATTAGGGTTTTGCATTAGTTAATTTGCATCTAGGGTTTTTAAATCTTGCATTAGTGAAAGTGCATATATAGGTTGCATTTTTTTTGCATCTTTCATCATTGAATTTCATCTAAAAGCTATAGTTTTACTTAGCCTAGACATCATCCTAACTAGAAAACTAATGTTCACTTATAATTTTCTGAAATTTGTGCAAAAACCCTAATCTCTGACTCATACGCCCCTCTGGGCGATTTAGTCCCAACACAGGTGGTTTTTCCTAATATTTGGGCATTATGTGTTGACTATTTATCAACATTTGAATCCTTGAAAAACCATGATTGGGACTCATACGCCCCTCTGGGAAATTTAGTCCCATGTAGGATCTAAAACTACATTTTACAACATTAAAAACCTTGCTTTTGTGCTTTTGTTTGTTGTTGCTAGCTTTTTGTTCTAGTTTACAAAGTTTTTGTTTCATTCAATTCGTTGCATCTAGCTTGAATCATTTCATTTTATGCAATGCTTAAATTGAAAATTGCATCTAGAACATTCCAATTTAGATTGTTGCATAGTGTAATCAGTAAATTACCTTGTTTAGAATGTGAAACTTGAATTTTTACACTCCATTTTAGGTCCTTGCATTGCCCTTTACCCTCTTTCCATTTTGGGTTTATACACTGAGTTTGTGAAATCTTTTATGAGCTTTACAACTTGGTGTCCTATTAGCAATACTATTGTGAGATGTAGTTCGAGACTCATGTCATCCCACAATACACCATTTGTCATGGATCTTGGGTTCTCTAGCTCTCTTCCTAATGGTGTTGATAATCAACCCTATATGGATCCTAGTATGCATACTTCATTTCCCATGACTACCATGCCTTCAACCACTGTGCTTCATGTTAACAACACTATCCCTACCATCCCTAGTTCTACTCAAGCTTTGGGATGCACTCAAAACCAAGGTGGAATTTCCATCCCTACCTCTACGATACCCATTTCCATTCCTACATACACTATTACTCAACCTACCATAAATATTAAACCTACTAGTAGTGTGAACACTTCCTTAGTTATTTCCATCACAATATCTCCTCAAACCTCATCCATCACAAGTTTACAATTCACTTGTCCTCCACATACATACACTACTCCACCTTATACCCCTCCAACTTACAACAACAATGATGCTATTATTAACACACTTTTAGAAAGCATGGCATCCCTTCAACAACAAATCATAACCCTAAATCAAAACAACAATGGTCAACCTTCGCAATACATCAAAACAATCCCCTATCCTTGGAGATATTGAGAGAACAAATTCCATAAGGTGTAGAAGTTCCCCGATTTGAGAAATATGGTGGGAAAGGAATCCCATCAACCATGTTTCTGCTTTTACCACTCTATGTAGTGATTTCATCTTTGAGGAAAAACTTCTAGTTAAACTTTTCCCTAGATCCTTGAAAGACACTACCTTAGAATGGTTTTCCTCATTACAAAATAACTTATTTTGTTCATTCAATGAACTTGTTGATTCCTTTATTAACCATTTCCAAGTGCACATGACTCCTAAGATGACCTTAGCCGATTTGATGAGATGTAAGCAAAAAGATAATAAAAAATTTCTAAATTCATTTCATGCTACCAATCGCTTTATTCCCAAATTGATATACAAATTCTTGATCCCCACCTTCAAAGAATGCTCATTGAGAACTTGAAAAATAAGATACAGAATAATATTTGCATGATGAAATTCCCTTCCTTCATACACTTGTGTACCACCCTTTGTGATTATCAAAACTTGGTTAGTAGTCATGAAACAAAACCCACCTCTAGCCATTCTAAGAAGTTTGAATCAACACACCAAAAAAATTTCCAATCCTTTAGAAAACAAAATAAAGGTTTCCTCCAACTAAATCCCCCTAAACCAACTCAACATGTTGATGCCCAAGTGGCTTCTATAAAAAAGACAACGTCTTTCACATTTGGGGATCTGACTAGGCAATTTACTCCCTTACCTGATACCCTTCATAACATAATGTCACAAATTTTAGAGAAGAAGATGATCACCTTGACTCATGTCAGAGCACATGATCCTAATAAACCTTTTACTCCAAACTTTAGATCAAATTATTATTGCCATTATCACTGACAAAATGGAAATGATACAGAACATTGTAAGCATCTTAAATATCTTGTAGAAGACCTCATTGATTCTGGTCGACTTTCAATTGGAGGTGTTAATGATCAAGGAAATAAGTTTGTTGCCCCTCCTAACCAAAACTTGTAAATATTTACCAACCCTATGCCAAACCACGATGTTTCATTTGTCAAAGAAACTAAAAATATTGATGTGATGAATGTTGACATGAATGATGACAACATGGATTTTGTTGAACAAGATCCTATGGATACTAACAAACAAATTCCTTTGGATGATATGGTTGGATTGATCAAAATTCAACCTCGTAAGGGCCAAACCAAAAATTCTCTTTACATTGCTTTCTCCTCACAAGATATACTTAAACATGCACTCGATGGTTCTCTTTACATAGCTAGCCGAATCTATGACAAGCCCACTAATGGGATATTAATTGATCCCATCTTTGGAGAGAATGTGATCACCGAGGAATTCTTACTTGTGCATGAACTCTATCAAGAAATATATGATAAACCAAAAGCATGGATAGAGACACATAATTGTTTTGCTTGCCTTATGATGGGATCGATCACCCTTCCTTTAATTGTTAGACCGAAACAATTAGATTTCTCATTCTGCATCATCTCGACATCAAACCAATTTCGTGTGAAGCTTGGTTATCCATGGCTATGCTCCATGGAAGCCATCCCATCGATTGTGAATAATTTTTTAAAGTTTCCCAATAAAAATGGAATCTTTACTGTGCATCATAGTGGCTTTAATCCTCTATCTTCCCTTACGAACTTTTCATTGGATTTCTTTTGGAAACCTCGTGATGACTTTTTTTTCAAATCCTACCAAAAATTTAAGGTGAAATGTATAGCAAAATTATCCCTCAAAAACATGCCTCAACCCATGATTGAGCCTCCTATCCTTGAAAAAACTATGATTGAACCTGAAGACACACCACATATCTAAAAATAACCTATAACAACTTCTACGACTTCTTACAAATGACCAAGAGATAAGAAAACAATCCTTCCGCAACTCCTAAGATAAAAAAAGTTTATAAAGCTAAAGAGAAAGTGGTTGAATAGTTCCTCCCATGGTTCCTTTCGTTCCTTGTCTTAGGGAAGAGATGAAATCTATGGTTGATAAACCCACTCCTACATAAATGCAACTTGAAAACTGAACTAAAAGAAATAGAAATGCTAGAGAGTGTAGGCGTAGACGTCGTGCTCTTGCTCGAAGGTTAAATGAAAAAAACAACAAAGAAAATCAACATCTGAACTTGACTGAAGCAATACATGATGGGTCTTTCTCTCCACCGCAACAAAACAATCCTATATTGAAACCGCAACAAGAACTAAATCCTTCTTTAGACATTTTCCGTCAACCTCCCATTGTGATTAACTTGGCTGATGATGATGAGGTTGCTAAAATTGATGAAGTGCATAATGAATTGAATACATTGTTTTCCTCTTCTATGAGCTTGACTGAAAATTCTCCTAGGAAGAGTGTTGAACTTGGTGACGATCCTAGTTTGGAACTTGTTGTTATCCCTTTGGCTAGTTATCCGCCTTTTGTTTATACTGACCAATATTGGGATACAGATTACCTGCTAATAGGTTGGCTTGCATGTTCCTTACTAGTCTTTCTTTTTTTTTCTTCTAGACGTGTTTTTTTTTGTGTAATTGTATGTGCGTAATGTGATCCCTCATATTGTTATGTTTGATGTACCTCCCTTTTGGTGCATTCTTCTATATGTACCTACATTCGTCTCTATGTCGTAAACCTTTATCTTTTCACTTGTCTTGTGTTTTCCTTTTGGGGATGACACAAGGCATCAAGACATTTACATATCTTCCATGTTGACCCAAAAGGATTTTTTTCACTCTTTATGTGTCATTCTTCCTGTTCCATGAGTATTTGTGTAATGATGATCATTTCGAGCTCTTTAAAAACCTTATAGAAAAGACATATTGACCCTGAATTCATGGATCCCTTGTATGATTTTTGGGGCAACCCTCTTTTCATTGGTATTATTCTTTTACAACTCGTGTTCCATTGTGTGGTATTCTTACTTCATGTGATACATCTTTCACTTTGTGGTGACATTGGGTGTGATGTCCTTCAAGAGTGCGATCTCTCCTAGCATATAATATTCCTCTTAGTGGCTTGATGTGACACACTGCATCCCCTAAGCTATGAATCTTCTATTATTTGATTTGTCCTCTCCTTGAGACATTAGGCACGATGTTCCCTAAGTTAAGACCCTACATGAACTAATTAAAACCCCTTTGAACATACCTTACACTATTTTGCACCTACAATTTTTGTTATATGGCCACCTTGCATAACACACTTTGCTTGCATGTGGTGCCATCTTGTCTGTTCATGGGTTTCAAGCATACAAAGCTTTGCTGGCCTTATGAAGCTCAAAGTTCATCATTGTGTGGAACCTTATCAAAGTTATCATGAGGTATAACTTTGGTCATATGGTTAGCGTACAGGAGCCAAACTTAGGCATTACTTTCCCATAGCCACTTCCCTATCTATGTGAGCACATATCAGTCATGTGCATATCATCTCATTGGTTGCTCACGTAGTGGATATTGGATTCCACAAGCCCTTGTGACCATGCATTTGGTTTGCATAGTCGACATTGCATTCCACTTGTAAATGTTTCTTGGACAAACAACCTAGATCTGATCCACAACATGCAAGAAAAATGGTCAAAGCTTGATCCACCCCTCTTTTGTTTTTGTTTTTCTTTGTTTTCTTTATCTCTTTGGTAGTGTATGCTTGAGCCTTGATGTTGCTCCTTACATTATTTTCATGTGCGTCCTCTTGCACTTATGTTGGTCTACTATAGGATCTTGGATCCTGGGTTCTTCACCATTACCTTTGATCTTTGTCATCCTATACCATTTGCATTAGTACACTTGGACACCTCTTGATGTGAATTTGTCTACTTTAGTGTGAATTTGAAGCAAGTTCATCCTCTCACTAAAGTGGGGGCTAAATGTAGTGATGAAAAATGTATCCCTCTACATTTTCACACTTGTTTAGTCCCTCCTTATTAAATTGAGCCTAATGTTGCCTTGATTTAGTGTTGTAATGTGTTTAACACATTCACATTAAGTCTAGGGCCCTTGTAAACTAAATGAACTTAATTGTACTTTATTTAGGGTGTTGTAAAGTTTTTTCTTACACTTTCACACTAATCTAGGGTTTTATTAATTAATTGGGCTTCTTTATGCCTTATTTGGCCTTATTTTACATCCACAAGCCTTATTTAATGCATCTTTCTGGGATTAATCTCAACATTTACCAATATCCAATCACCATTCATGTGTTTTTGGATTGTATGACCTAGATTTAGTGATCTAGGACTCATACCACACCTTGGGCATATGGGTACCACCTAAGTTTCGGGGCCCCAATCTGGATTTCACATTAATCTAAGCATTTCTTGAAAAATGTGTCCCAAGCTTAGCCTAATGGGACTCATACGCCACAACTGGTGTATGAGTCTCGTTTAGCATAGACCTAAATTAAATTCAAATTCTTGGTGAGATTTTATTCTCCTAGATTTAATGTCATCTTGTAGTGTTGTAATTTCGAGGAATTTGGCATAAATAAGTATAAATACAAGGTTATTTCACTCATTTTCTAGCTACCAATTTTTATGAGGAAGTGTGACGTAAGCATTCAAGAAATTCAAGAGCCTTCAAGAGTTGATTACCAAGAATTTTGGAGCATTATTCAAGTATCAAGCATCATTTCAAAGTCATCATGCATCATGCTTGTTTTTGAGCTAACATTTGTGATGTAGGGTTTCATGATTCAAGCAAGCATTCAAGTCAAGATCCATACCATTCAAGCAAGAGTCAATATCCAAATTCATGCTAGCCATTTCGCACATGTTTGCAACATCCTATTCAAATGTTTGGTGAGTTGCAACATTGTTTTTTGTTCATTCATCATTCCTCCTTTCTATTTCATTTCATTTCAAGGTTTGATTACCAAAACAAGGTTTGACCAAGGCAAACCCCTTTCTACTAACAAAACAAAAAATTTCCATCTCTTTAGTGTGTGATTTGTAGATCTAGGTTGAAGATACATTGAAGAGAAATATTGGAAGAATTTGTCAAGTTTGCAAATTTTTTAAAGTTGTCACCTTGTTTACAAGATCACTAAAAGACACCTACAGAGTAGAATTTAGCATTTCAGATCTAGAAATCAGGATAGGAAGGAAGAGCAGAGATAGGAGATTAGATTCAAACTTTGAACCACCAAAAAAGATAAATGAGACTGATACACCACTTGCGGCACATGAGTCCCAATACAAGGCTTTTTCTAGATTTCAAGAGTTCCAGTCTTGTCACTGCCAGAATTGTATTCCTACCCAGAAACCCTAATCTGGTACTAAATCACCCAGCCTGACATATGAGTCCCAGTGAGCATTAAAATTAAAATTTTCAACATTTTTTACCTTGTTCCAATGTTCTACAGATTTCCAAGTCTACCTTTGTGTTTTCTCAGTTTACTATTCTGATTTGCATTCATTTTTAGGTAATTTACTTAAGTTTTGCACATCATTAGGTTTTGCATATTAATTGTCTTACCAAGCCCTAACTTGGTGTTAAACCCCCTTTTAGTCTTTAATCACACCCTAGGACACCTCATTGCAAAATATTTTTCCCTCATTTCATCCTTGGATTGAGATCTCTAAGGTTTCCTTGAATGAAGCATAGTGATTTAGGTCCTAAACCCAAGGTCCATCTTCCCAAAAGATTGGACAACTATTTCCCTTGTTTCATCTAGCTTGAGGTGGATTACGGAAACCTATTGTTCTAGACTGTCCTATGACCTGGAGTCCTTGAGCAGTCGGTCCCCCTCCTCTACATTTTGGTGAACCTGACGTGAACATCATAGTGTCTATTTCTTCATGTTGATACTCTTCCTCTCACACCTTGTGAAGGTTACAAACTTGCATTTCATGAAGATTTATGAACCAATCTAAAATTTTTGAGTACATTGTTAGGAGAGTATGAAATCTAGAAATGGATTTCTTGAAGGTCACTACTGGTTTTGCTTCTCATGAGATGGTTTCTAGAGCAGAGGCGAGTTTCTTTAGGGAAGCCACTTGTACTCATACCCCTCCTATTTCTCCTATGGCCCCACCTCTGAGCAATGATGATGCTCTTTCCATTCTTGCAAAGCATCTCATTGCTCTAGATAGAAGGATGTTGGATCTCGCAAATCATTTGGGAAAAGAGTGGAACATGGCTAGGGCTACTAAGGTTGTCAATGAGATGAGATATATTTTGGATAAATATTAGGTAGGCCTAGAGCTTCTTCGAGGCATCACTGGCATAGTGGAAACATATGTCCCTTCCTACAACCCTAGATTGGGTGTTACCCAAGGTTTTGTGCTTGAAATCTCTAGAAATAAGATAGGAGTTTCGATGCCTATGACATCAATATACATGGCCGAGTCAAGCCCTTCAATCAACACCACCCCTCTTCCTGAGGCACCTCCGACCGTCAAAGTAAAAAAAATCCCTCTAGTTTTCAACACTATCCCTTCTAATTATGGCGGTGGTAACTATAGGGACCATTTTGGCTCTAGAAGTGGAGGTCTTGGCAGAATGGGGGGCAGTGGGTTGAGTGGCTCCAATGGCTCTAGCAGTGGCTCTAGTGGTGGTTCCACTAGTCCTATTTCATCGTCTAACTCCATTCTAAATGACCTACTACAAAACATGGGCTAGATACATAATCAGCTAGAGAATCTATCCTAGGCCACCTCCCAACCGATTTTCTAACCTTTCTTTCATCATAGTCCTTTATCAATAGCAATTCTAAACACTCCTATCCCCCAGGGTATGAAGATTCCAAAGTTTGAAATGTATGGTGGTAAGGGAGATCTACAAACACATTTGTCTCCATTTAATGCCATGTGTACATATTTCTTCCACCATGATACCTTAATGGCTAAGTTTTCTTGAGATGTCTTAAGTATGCAACCCTAGAATGGTACTATTCCTTTCCATATAATTCCATATTCTCATTTTATTAGCTTGTGAATCAATTTCTATAACAATTCCAAGAGAACATCAAACCGAAGATGGCCTTTTTAGACCTTGTCTGGTGTAAGCAAGGAGAGTATGAGAAGATAACTGATTTCATTGCTTGATATCAAGTGATCATAGATATCTTATCCTTTGCTCGAATTAAATGTGTAGAAGGTTTTCATCGGAAACCTATAGAGGTCTTGGCAAGAGAAGTTTTCTTTGATGAAATACCCCTCTTTTGCACACCTTTTTTTTGCATTACAGGAATACTAATAGATGATTCCCTAGTTTGAGGGATCTTCCTTGCATTCCCATCCTGAGGGTAGGTCCATTGTGTCGATCTCTAGTAAAGTAAAATCTATTGCGAATGTGGTTGTTGTGTCTAGTGACAAAGGCCTCAAATGCAATAGAAAGTTCACAAAGTTATTAGAATCATACACTTATATTCTTAAGAAGTTATTAAAAGAAAAAGTGATAACCTTGCCAAATCCTTGACCCCTTACTGAACCTTACCTTGACTAGTATGAAGAGAACACTTTCTGCCAATACCATTGAATTCCCATACATGATATCAAAATATGCATGCACACTTGCATAACAAGATATAGGATCGTATCAATGACGGTACTATATGCCTTGATGGGAAAAACAAAAATGTAAACAAGTCTATGACAAAGGCTAATAGTGAATTTCAGATCTACACGGATCACTTTCCATGTCACTGTAGGAACTTAATTGTCGAACCTCCTAGTTTCGCTTCCCATGAGTTCTAAAATTATGTAAATGTGGTTTCATTTATGCCTATTTCTCCCACGCTACCTACAACTGAATCACTAGATGTAACTTTCACCTCGTAGGACTTTCCTACGAACATGAACAAGTATCCTTCTCCTCTATACATTCCTACTCATATCAACATGAACATCGTGACTGGTGTTCTAGTTGACCCTGTGAGTCATTTGAACATGATAATGAAGGAGACTCTCCTATTAAATTTTGTACATAGGGAAGAATATGAAAATTCAAAAACCACAATATGTATGCATGACAAACTCAGTCCCTCCAATTGGTTCCATCATCCTCTTAGTCCTAGTAGGATCGAGGGCTCTAAATGCTCTTTTTCGATATCATCCTGGAGTCACACTTGTTTAGAGTGAAGCTAGGCATCCCATGGCCAATTTCCATGAATGTTGCAGTGCCTTGATGATCCATAAGTGTTTGAAGTTTTCTCATGAGGGCTTTGTGCATGTTTTACATGACACTAGATATAAACCTCTAGCGTCACATGGGGTCTACTTGTTAGATCACCTCTAGCCTACCCCTGTTGGTTTGCTTCCTCTAAGAATAGACCTATTGTATCACACCTACATTAAATACAAGAATGGGGGAATCACATCGAAGGTGACCTACCCTATCTCCATTTATGTTATTTTAGTTAGGGCTTCTATCATCACACAACAGTAGGTTGCCTCCTCCTCTCAAAAGGGGAAAGGGAATTTTTCTTGCACTTAGGAGCCTTCCTTTTCTTCTAATGTTTCATTCAATTTTTCCTCCCACCCTTTTATAGTTCCTTCAACTTCTTCTCGCATTCCTCACATGGGAAGTTCAATGGTGCCCACTTGGAGGAAGGCCATGCGTCAAGTATTTGATCTTCCCATCTTACCCATAGTGCCAAGGCCCATTGTCTATGGTAAGGAGAAGGGACCTCATGGAGTTTCCCTTGTGACTTGGCCTCTATAGCCTCCTATTACTCTTTCCCCTCGGGTGGTGAATGGGAAGAGGTTCATTGTTGAGGCACCTAATTCTGCTTCTCTGCTTTTTTTAGTCTTTGCTCTTGAGCTTCTTGCTCCTACTCTCATCTATGAGGCTACTCTTCCAGCAGTCATGGTAGTGGAGGAAATTCCTATGGAGAAACATGAACCTCTTTCTCCTTCTAAAGCAATGAGTTCTAGTTCTTGGAGTCAAAGAAACTAGCTTGTACGTGAGCATAGGTGCCAAAGGAAGGAAAAAGAGAAGCCAAAAGCTCTTGTTTTGACATCTCCTGTTGTGCCTTCGTCTTTCGCTTCTTCTTCTTAGTTCCCATCACCTCGATCTTGCTTTTGGATCCCTCCATGAATTTTGATGAACCTCACCCCAAAAGGGTGCAATTTTTCATCACTCCCTTGATAGATCCTCCTCTTCTGATGTCCCTCCCAGACACCCCTCTATTTTCTCAGCCTGTGGACATTCCAAACACCACAGTGGTGTTTATTATAGCCTTTTCCTTTTCCTCCTTTCCTTTTTTTCATCTATGGGGATTATGCATCCTTCTATGAAGCATAAGTTGGAGTATGACCTCACTTCCAATGGAGGTTGGAATAAGGGATCACCTTCAAGCGAGAGGGTTCTACTCTTGCTTGTGCTATTTTGGTGATGAAGGCAGCCCCCATGTCTCCTAAGTTTGTCACTATCTCTCTTGATGATATTTATGGTGGATCTTGGGTGCATCCTTCATCTCCCATTCAGTTAACACATGACACTCCCATCAAGTGCATGTTTAACTTATTTGATGATGTTTTGACTCTATCGGTGATCTTCACAAGATCAATGATGTTTACCTCACAGGAGTTGAGTGAAGAATACATTGACAGGCCCTCTTCCTTAGCTCTTGTCATAGGAGAGTAATAGGGTGCTACCCTTTCTATCCTTCCCTTGCATGCTCATCTTCCATCCCCTTATAATGATCTAGATTGGGAGAATGATGAACTCTTGGTTGATGAGGACTAGGAGAGAACCTTTTCTTCATCTGTAGATTAGATTTGTGTGTGTGTTGTGTTTCCCTCGTGCTTTTTTTCATGTGTTCCTAGAGGACCCTTTTCACCCTTGTAGGTGCTTGGATACAGGAGTGAAATTGTGTCATAAAATTCCTCTATTTGTTGCATCAGTCTTCTATATGTTGTATCTTGATTTTTGACAATTGGGGGCGATGCAAAGTATTGGGGGCATTTTGGTGTCCTTTCCATGTTGACCCAATTTTTTATTTTTTATTTTTTCTTCATGTGCTCTTCTTCACATTCTAATACATTTGGGGATTGATGAAAGTTCATACATATTTTATTATATCTATCTATCTATATCTATGAGCAGTTATGACCCCAAATGATCAGATCACCTTATCTCTTGATTTATTTGTCTTTGCTTTATTTTATTTTATTTTTCATCTTTCTCTCTTCTTTTCTCTCTTTTTGATGTTGTGGTGCCTATGTGTTTTCCCTTGCATGTGTGAAAAAATTTCCACATCTACATCTTGTCATGTATCGTGGGCCACAACATCTCTACATGTTCCTCCTTTCCTCAGGATGCCACATGCTCCTTTGATTTGCACACACCATCCTAAGGGGGGACTCCTACCTCTCTGATTTTCAATAAGGTGTATTTGGTGGCCAATGAATCCTTTGTTGAAAATCTTTACATTTTTAAAAAAATTGCATCCTTCACTAAGGATCCCCTTAGCAAGATTTTCTTTTGAAATCAAATTTGTAAAAAAAAAAGAATTGAGATTTTGCCTCCAAGGAGGTCATTCTTTTTTTTTTTTAGATTCCTTAACGAAAGAGAATATTTCAAAAGGATTCCTTGATGACAAGATCATTTTTGAAAATTTCATCACTTTTCAAATAGAGTGTCCCTTGAGTGGACCCCTCTTTCTTTTGAAGGGTTCTTGAGGGACCCCTTTGAAATCTCCTCCTTCAATTGCTTGTTCTGAGATATGACTGTCTGTCTATGTGATTTTTTCTTGCCTAACATGTTTTTTCTATGGATTAACATGTTGCCTTATGAGAAAAAGAACCTATAAGGGTCAATTAGAATCTACAAAGCCTTTCATTTCTGTCCTCCCTCAGTATCAAGCACTTGTGGCACCACCTTTGCAAGACTGAGCACCTGTGGCATCTCCTTTGTAGGTTCGAGCACCTATGAAATATTTTCATTCTGCAGGACTGAGCACCTATTGAACACTTTGATCATCCTCTATGTGACTAAGTACCTATGGATCCAATTTTGTAGGACTAAGCACCTGTAGAACCTTTTGTTCACCTTCCATGGGAATGAGCACATGCAATGCTTTTGTTAGAATCTCCATACGACTAAGTACTTCTGGAGTCATCTCTCTCTTACGCCCGAGTTTTTCAAATTGCGGTCTACTCCCTTGATGGTTTAGTTATATGTTTTGTAACTTCTTTCACTCCACTTTACCATGCATTTCCTAACACTTATGCTCACTAAAGTGCAAGAAAAATGTAATGGTGTGAATTTGCACCCCTTGCAAATTCCCTCTTTACACACCCCTTACATTAGAAAATGTGATATCAATGATGTATTTTCCATATCCACTTCCATGTTTCATCCACTTGGCAACTTATTTTTGTTTCAGTGGGGGAATTTCTATTAGGGATGCTAGCAGAGTGAGCGAACGTCCATGTGATGTGCTTCCATCCTAACAGGATTCCTGCCTCTAGAATCTACAGAGGAATTACACTCCTCCATTGGACGCGAAGTGTAACATTCGCTGCTCTATGGATAGACTTCAAACAGGTTTTTATATATTTCATTCATTCAAATTTCCTATTCATTCATTCAATCCAACTTCTTCACACTTCTTCAATCTTCTTCACACTTCTTGACAATTCTTGATCAATCACACTCAGTTTCAACTCCTTCACATTTCTCCACCACCATTGTAGTTGCAAGTTTCTACTTTGTTGGCTCCTCCTCTTCGTTGTTGTGACAACATTGGCCTTGGAAAGCTTGCGAACTCACATCTTCCTCCATTTTCATTGAGTGCACTTGGTTGAGAAGGTGATATCCATCCATTTCCATTTAATTTTACATCATCTACTCGTGTAGTAGCATATTGTTTGGTTATTGCTTGGTATTTTTATTTCTATGTACTTCTTTATTATCTTTCTACAATCATTGATATCTAGTTGCCCATGGAGGTGGAAACACCAAAGCGGGGGACTGACTAAGGCAATTCTCTAAACACAAACCCAAAATTTTCTCGCTCTTGTGTGTGCAGGTTGTTTTTCAAGTGAAGCTCTCGAAGGCCTCAACTTGTGGGTTTGAAGGTTTTTTTATAGCACTGTTCTCTTCTCAAATTCTAGCTTAGTATTGTTAAAGTATTCTTCTTTTTATTTTTCATTATTTTGTATTTCCTATCTATATTGTAGCATAAAACTCTATTAATCAAGCAATTAGTAGGTTTTTTTGTGTTTTACATTGTACCTTACACTTTCTATCCATACGGATGCCAGTGTTTCCCTGAGACCCCAACACGTTGCACTGGAGTCCCTATTCTGCATTTAGTCCTTTAGCAATAAGTTATTTGAGTTACAGTCTGAACCTCAACAACCAGCTCTCCTAATCCCTTGAAACATTCAGGTTTGCAAAAGGAAAGTGACAAACCAATTGTCCTTCCTTTTCAACCCTTGAAACCTTAAACATTCCTATTTTTTTTATCTACCTTGAGGTAGATTAGGAAAAAATTAATTTCACTATAAAAAATGGTTAGGAATTTCACTTATATGAAAAGTGATGTTAAAACACTTTTCCTGTTGTGGTAGTGAGAATGTACCATGACACTTCAGACATTCCCATGTAGTATGGTAAATATCCATCTACATATATTGATGAGACTCTATTTATCATAAAATATTGTTTAAAATCTAAACATAGTAACATCAGTGGCATTATATGCCCCCTCCAATTTTTTGCATACAATTTGTCCAAGGAATTAGAGGAAAGAGGAAAATAGTGCATAAGTAGAAAATATAATATAGGAATATGTGACTACGTAAGCACACAGATCATGTTTAAAATATAATAAATGTAATAGATAAAATCATGCAATAAACAAGTATGATATATTAGATTACAAGCATGAACCATATAGATTAGAGATATTCATTGTATACCCTTGATTTGGAACAAACAATAAAAAATTAAAGAAAATATAAAATTCTTATTCTAAACCCAAGAAATAATAAAAATAGAGAAAACAAGAAATGAAAGTAAATAAATAAAATAGTAAGCTATTGTCGAATATAAATCTTAGATGTATTTGATATGCTCTTGGATGTTTGATGTAGAGATGTTGGTTTCTCTTCGAATTGGTAGCGTGGACATGTAGATTGACCATTCATGCCTCTAATTTGATGAAGGATAAGGTTCGGTTTATATATTTTTGAATGAGGATATGAACAATAAGGATTTGATCTCAAATGGAAAATCAATATTGAATGAGAGGAGTGGAGAATCCTCTTTGACTAAGAATAGTCAGGAAGAGTTATGGAGGCTCATTAGTGGGTTCTAAAATGGGTGAGGATAAAATCCATTTTATTTATTTATTTTTGTAATTAGTTGTACATGGGTTAAAATAGAAGGAATAGTGAGGGGGTTATAATAGAATATTAGTGGATAATTGGATTTTAATTATTTATGGAGAATAAATGAAAATAGATTCAATTAGTTAAAATAGATTATTTAATTAATTAGTGGTGAAAATGGGAATGGTAATAGGATACAACATGGTACTAAGATGTAATCTTGGATGTGAGGTTCAAAGATGGTTAAAAATAAGTGTCTACATTTTCCCCCTCTTTGAAATGGTGTTTTGAAGTGACGGATTTTGAAAGAATGTAGATATAGGCACTCAATAGGAAGAGGATAACATGCCTAAAGCATTGAGATTTTTATTTTAGGATTTATTAATGATTTTGGGATGCCCCCTCGAGAGGATAGGTGGGGTTGAAGAACACAAGTGTGCTTACAAACTAGATGAAAGAGAGATTGAATGTGTAATGTCTTGAGCTAAAAAGCTCAAAACAAAACCTGATGCAACTCTTTTTTTTAAACAACCACAACACCAATAATGTAATGATGACATGGTCCACTTGAACAACAAGGTACACACAAGTGTCACAATGACATAATTCTAGAGACAACAAGGAGCATTACCATTGCATAAGCAAGGTGGCAACAAAAAAAGGCTATCAAATTGTGGGATAGATCTACCACAATGAATAAATAGAAGGGAGAGAGAGAAGGAGAGGGAGAGAGAGAGAGAGGATGATACCTACATGATGATCGTTTACTAGATCATGATCATGTTCTCTCACAACACCACTCAAGGGTAGATTGAGGGATTCCTCAACCTCTAATCCATATCTAGATACACTAAACCACTCTAAACATAAAGGAAAACCATCACAAGAGGTTTCCTACCCAAGAGGCACAACTTGCCATAAGATGAAATGACAATAAGTCACTTCCAAACATCCTCATGCTTCCCAAGACATCCTATCACGAAGTGACATCACCCAAGGGAAGAAACTACTCCAAAACACCCCATGACCTATGAGGATTGTTGAGGACACTATAAAGATGATCCATGAAGGATTATAACCTTCACAAGACTTCAAGGCTAATGCAAGTAGTTGGGTCCACAAAAATCTCAAAAAGTGGAAGTGTTTTTCTTGATTTTCAAAATTTGTCACAATTGGAATAAAAATTAGAAGCACTTACACATTGAATCTTTAAAAATTCAATAAATCCAAATTTTCTCTAAGGTGTTGGCCACTACGCATGTTTACTATTCTTCTTGTTGGGCCCCCTTGAAGGTCACTTATGCTAAGCTTGAAAATCTTTTGCATGACTTTCTTTGAACCTCTTCTGAGATGCACCAAGGGTGTCACCATGTTGCTTGGGAGTTTTTTTGCCTACCCAGAGACTCTCGAGGACTTGGCCTTCTTTCCACTTAATGGAAAGGGATTTCTCTTTGTGTAAAATGGATTGTTAGAGTGCTTACTAGAAATGAGGCCTAAAAATTTCTCCTCAGGAATTGCATTCAATTTGGCTTTCCAACACACAAAATAGCCTAGAAGGGGATTGGTTTTCAAACCCTTCTAGTTATGAGGGAACCAGTCCAAATTATGGGAAATTTCATGGCGAAGAGAATTTGGAGGGTCTATGTGGTTGTTAAGCCTTGGATCTATTAGGTTGGCTCTAGTTTTCCTGATGGAATTTTGCTCAATCAACAGAACGTGTGGTGGTCACCTCTTTTTTCCAATAATGGTTAGCCTTTGGCCAAGTCACCTTGGCTTAAGGCCCTAAGATTTCACAAGAAAGGTATTCAAACCTTGTAACACAGGTTTCATAGACCCATGATGTGTATCATGTTGTGTGAGGATTTTCATGCTCTTTACAGGCTTCAAAACCAAGACTGTGACACCTATGATGATCTAGTGAATTTATAATTCTGGTTGATATGCTTAATAAAGTGGGTATTTGTGTCACCAAGCCCTGGTGGAAGGACTCGAAGTGGTACCCAGACACCTCTTTAAGGAATTACAAGCCTTTTCTTGGTTATCTGTGGCTTTTGCCTCATTTCCTATGGTTGACAGTTTGAACTAGCAGTGGCATCTCTAGTCTTCTATGTCTATTTGGTGTAAAATATTCTTAGCCACTTGGTATGCAAGTGTTGAGCCAAAGGTCACCCACTTTGCTTAGTGTATTATTTTCCAACACTTACCTGTGGGGTCTTGGCTTATCCACTTGGGGGTCCAAGACCCTTGTTTCCTATTCTATGGGCAGGCTGAGTTGTTTAAGCAATTTTTTGGTTTTGTACCATAGCTCAATAGTTGTGGAATTGGATTCATGAATTCTTTCGGTCATTCAAGCTAGAGACATTTTATTGGCATATGATTATGTTGGATGATTCTCCTAGGATTCTCGTAAAGTATACCCAAATTTGGCACACTTTCAAGGTGGAAATCCTCTTCTATATTTGTAAAGATAGAAATGATTGCATGTTTTCTCACAGCCAGATTGATAAATATGTATCTCTATATACTCTAAAAACATTATTTTTTCCAGTGTTCTTTTGCAAATATAAGTGCAAGTGAATAAAGTTGTGCTTGAATTCTCTCACCTCTAGGTGCTTTTGGACCACTGGGGAAATGCTCCTTACATTGTGGCTCGGATGCCCTCTTCGCCTACCTCTTCCCATGGTTGGTCACCCCCACAGGGTTGGCACGCAGAGTGGCTCTACTCACCCCTTCTCTTAGGCTCCTCCTCATTGTAGCTCCCACCCTCCTTAATGAATATGTTCTCCTCCTCTGTAGGTTGACCTAGGGTGGCCCTTTGGAGGGGTGGCAGGGGGTGGCGGTGGGGCTTCTGGGTAGCCCTCTAATACTGCTCCTGGTAGCGGCTCTAGTTGGTCATATTCTATGAAATGGCTCCCACATTTGGAATTAGCAATCTTTCCTAGACACAAGGAAAAAGAGAAAGATAAAGAACAAGAAGATGACGATAGCTGGGGTCCTCTTGACGTCACTCCAGATGCTGCTGATGTATGGTGGAGGAAACTGGATGATAGGGACCCTCCACCCCCTATTGGCACTACTCTGGCTGCATGATGGCCATTTTTATTTTCATGTTTGTAATGTTTATTGCTTTCTAGGCTCGACCCATGTGACTCTAGACTTTTGGGCTCTACCCATATGACTCTCGAGGTGTGCCTTTTTATCACCCACCTTTTTTTTGGCGAATATGTATTTCTATCTTTATTATTAATATAGATACATGCCTATTCATAAAAAAAAAGTCAGTAATATGAAATTTAGTATTCTGAGTCTAGTTTCCAAATATGTAATTTATTCTAATACCTAGATGATACAAATTAATTTTTAATAGGCATGTATAAAAACCACTTTTAAAAAGTCAATTTTTTTTACCATACCATGCACTTGTATGAAGACCATAATCTGACCTAAATAAAAGTATTTTTCTAATTCCTTTTAGGGAAAGATGTGTAAAAAACTAAATATTGATGAGGATATTTTTTATAATTTCTTTCTAAATATTTTTGAATTAATAATTTTATTGGTCCTAATTGTTGCTTTTGAAAACCAACTTGTACGATTACTATAATTTGACTTAAACTAGAATCATTTTTTGATTTTTTTTTAATTCTATAGAGAATTATCCGAAGATTGATGTCATATAATTTTTTTTACAAAAAAAATATATATTAAAAGATTAAAAAATAAAAAATCCTTAGGGGCGAGGCGCCTAGCTTGATTGGCTAAAGCATCTTGTTGTAGGAAAGAGGTCACGAGGTCTAGTCTCTCCCCAAACTCGTGGTACCAAAGGGTGTGTCACACCAATGTCACTAGTCACATGAAAAAAGTTTACCAAGCGCACTGCAGTTTATAGGGGGTGGATACCCGACCGATTCCTACAGTCTAAAAAAGTTAAAAATAAAAAAAGATTAAAAAGCTTGATATTCCAAGTGTATGGACCAATTTACTTAGAAATTAAAAAAAAAAATAGAAAATAGAATACAATCATAAAAAAAATTATATAGTTGAAAACTAAACATCGTTATCTATAATGGGTTTTAATTTAATAAATCAATTCTGAAAAAAATCCATTAGCTATATTGCCAAAGACAATTCTCTTGACATTGTCTTAGTGTTTTTGTTGTAGGTCAAAGGCTAAGGGTTGGGTTACCAAACCTTTCCTGAGCCTAAAACCAAATCAAAAAGTGGGTTGGAATTTTAGTTTTTTTAAGAACACATACATGTTCTATTTTCATAATGGGTACCCATTTTAAAAATGGTACTTGTTCTATTTTTTGAATTGGTACCCATTTAGGAACAAGATCCCCATCTAAGGCTTGGGATCTTATTCCCAAATGTTAACAATGGGTACCCGTTGCTTTTTGAACAAAAAATAAATAGGATTCCACCTTTTTGGAGATGGAATTGAACCTATTTCACACTTTAGTTCATTAGGAAACCTAGATCCCTCAACCAAGTGACTCGATTGAGGTATGGCTAGTGGTTTCCTTGGATGATTGGATGGGGGTTCACCATTAAACAAAGCTTCAAGGGAGAAATATAAGCACTTATGCACAAAACCTAGAAACTTGAAAGCACGAAATCATATTGACAAATAGAATGAAATAGAAAAGTACCTAGAAGAATGAAGATGACAAGACAAGATCTAAAACTCTAAAAATTAGCGTTTTGAAGTATACTGGGACTAATACGTCGGGTTGGGAATATGAGTCCTGCTACAAGGTTTTTGGGTAGAATTTGGAATCTTCTGATGACTGATCAGGATCTACAGAAAGAAAAAGAAGGGGTATATTGGGACTAATATGCCAGGTTGGGCATATGAGTCCTGTTATCAGGGTTTGATTGATACTTCTGTAGCCTCTAGTGATCTTTTGTAGCTTCCATCCTATCCAATCCTCAAGTCCAAAAGTCTGAATTTTGGCCTATAGGTGAGTTTCCGTGAAGATGAATTCTTGAAAACTTTGACAAATTTTGTAACTTTTCCTTCAAAGGATCTTCAATATCCAATTTACCTAGATCTACAAACATACATCAAGAGAGAGAAAAATGTTGTTTTGTTAGGGAATAGGGGTTTTCCTTGGTCAAACCCTATTTTGGTAATTAAACCTTGAAATGAAATAGAAAAGCATGAAGGAATGGTGAATGAACAAATGCAATGTTGCAACTCACCAAACCCTTGAAATGAAGGTTGCAAACTTGTGTGAACTGGCTAGCATGAATGTGGATCTTGACTCTTGATTGAATGCTTGAAATTTTGTCTTAAATGCTTTCTTGAATCATGAAACCTACGTCATAAATGTTAGCTCACAAACACACATGATGCATGAAGGCTTTAAGATAATGCTTGAATCTTAAATTTAGTTCCAAATGCTTGATGATTTTCTCTTGAATACTCTCTTAAAAATATTAGATGAATTGAAAACTTGATAGTAGAAATTATGTGAAATAACCTTGTATTTATACTTGTTTATGCCTAATTTCTCAAAATTACAACACTACAAGCCAACAATCAGAAATTGAATTTAACGATAATAAAATCATGCCAAGAATATGAATTAAAATAGATCCTACATTAAAGCGGGACTCATACACTAGGTTGGGCGTATGAGTCCCAAAGGCTTAAACCTGGGACACATATTTCAAGAAGTATTATGTTCAATATGACATTTAAAATTAGGGCCTGAGACCTAGGGAGGACCCATACACCTAGATAGGTGTATGGGTCCCAAAACCCTAAATTTGAAACACAACCAAAAACATTAAATTATGATTTTTAATTTATTAAATGTCAAGATTATCCTTAGAAAAATGCATTTAATTAGGCTTGTGGATGCAAAATAGGACCAATTAAGGCATAAATAAGCTAGATTTTAATAGGGAGGACCAAAACAAGTGTGAAAATGTAAAGGGATACATTTTTTCTACACTACACTTTCATATTTTTTTTGGCTGAAACTTCCCCTCTTCATGGACCCAACTTCTTGCACTTACCCTTCATAAGACTAGAAGAATCATCTCTCCAACCCTAGGTTTGACAATTGGGTCATATCAAGAGGTTGCATGCAAAGTATGGAGTAAGTCCTCAGTAATGGAACTTGATAACTAGGTCAATACACTACCAAGACCTTGGGACTATGCTGAACAACTTTCATTCATAAATTTTTCCCAATCGGAGTCCCAAAATAGCAAGGGAAGCTCAAGATCAAAGTTAGAGTAATTTTGACTAGGTTTCAAGGTTTCAGACAACCAAAACATCCAAAACGAATAAAAGAAAAGGCATAAAAATTATTTGAAAAGGTCAAGGGGCTTAGAAAACCCTCACTTATTAGTGGTTGAGAGGATTCACTCTCTAGTTTTGTATGGGAATGATGTTTCCCCTATACAAAACCAAGCTATCCCAACAACCTTAAGAATTTTTTTGGAGTTTTTGGAATTTTAATCCTATCAAACCAGGTCACTCCTGCTTCCACCAAGATGCCTCTACTTTAGCCAAGCTTCCCCTACTTCCACCAGGATGCCCCAATAGTGTTAGGACAATTTTTGAGGTCGTAGGTTCAAACAGGTGCATGATAGGGCCACCTAAGTACAAGACCAGGTCACCCAACTATAAATTTTCATAGTTAAGTTCATTTTAAGCACTAAAATAAATGTTCATATGTTTGAGTTAACACTTAAACATCATCATGAGAATAACTAACAATATTTTGTGCCTGATTCCAACACCAAGACACATAAATGAACCAAATATTCTTCTCATTTATGATTTACAAATCATCGTCACAGAGAGGTTCCAAATCCATATATTACAATGTAAATGAATGAAATACATCTATCAACATGAATTAAACTTGAATTTACATGATTCCATTTCATTCCTCGATCCATGAACCTTAGGTCCCCAATGGTGATTACCATGTCACACGACCTCATGGAATAAAAAGATCCACTCCCGCCATGCTAGGAGATAGTCACATGGGATGCAAACACTCATGCCATAGATGAAGTAGACACTTCACATAAAAATCATAGAACAACCAATCATCTTGTCACATAAAGTATTCAATAAAATTAAGTACATGGTATAATCACAAATGGAATAACATAAACCACATTGGGAAAACTCACCAATGTCACATCACAAATCCATAGTGAACCAACTCACCAATTTCATACAAGGATCTTCCCTAGGAAAACTCATCAATGGTATAATAAAAGGGCACATGAAAGACAATTATCATCTTTCAGGTTCTACTCAACTACACTAGGATTAAATGTTAGAGAGCAAGAGAGGGAAGCCATTGAGGACACTCACATGGGGCTCAACACAAAATCAAGTATCCTCCCATACAGATGAAGGTACTTGATCTTACAAGGCCCAAGCTCCCTAAGCTGACATGTCTTCCTTGATCATCCTTAACCTTTACAAGCACTCAAGGAATGAGAGGGCTATCCATTATCTTGGTTAATTAAATTATCCATGTTTCATTAGTTTTCACTTATTAATCCAAACTCCCCACACTGTGATTTTCTAAATCCCTCATTCGGTTGGGTTCATGTTGGAAGCCATTCCCAAACACTCTCTAACACTTAGACCCTAACCTCATCACAACCTCCAATGAGTGTGGCATGAAAACCAATACAAAAATATAATATTTTTGAAATCAATAAAACTTTTCCATACTACATAATATCATATTTCATGAACTAATACTTCATGAAAATATTCCAAAAACACTCACCAACAAAAGAAATATCATTTTGAAGATTGATTCTATCGGAGGGCTCTGCAATTGCATGTTAATTAGGTTGACACAATGGCATGTGAAAGGGGACGTGGTTTCCCTTTGTGGGGGAGAATGTACACTCCCCTACCTATGTTGGTTTTTTTTGTAACTACCCCTTTCCCCTTGTTTATTATCATTTTTTTCCTTCCTTGTGCTATTTTTTCGCATGTTTGTGGTGTATTTTTTGTGCCTTCTCCTTTTTGTTAGGGTTGAGTCGGTGGGTCTCAATGGCTCCTCCATTTATGGAGGGGGTACAAATAACTTTGGACCTAACCCTAAATCAGGGGAATTCAATATTGCTTTTGATTCTCTTAACTGAGTGAAAAAGTCCTTCAAAGAAGCCTTGGATGATAGTGAGGCAACAGTTCCAGCGGAGGCAAAGTTTCTCTTCAGTAGTCTTAGAGAAAATGGAGTGGGGGCAGGTAAGGACCCTCTAGATTCCCCTAAATATTTAGTCATTTGTCCAAATCAAGGCTTAAAAGATGTAATATCCATTGAAAGAACTAGGTTCAAAGACATTTCTATTTTCTTTGCTATCATGGATTCAAACAAGATCCTAGCCAAAAATTTTATTGATGACTGGTTCATCAAAGTTTTGGCTAACAAGCTCGATGTCCATGTTAGGTTCTATCGAATGGTGCAAAAGGGATTATTTGTTATCTTCTTGGAAAATAATTCCATGCAAACCAAGGTCCTAGATAAACCATACTAGAACCTTGGCGGGTGTTCGTTCAAGGCCCTTCCCTAGTCCCCAACAACCATAGAAAAGGAAATCCTAGCACTATCCTTCCCTAGGTGGGTTGTTTTAAAAAATTTGCAACCCAAGTTTTGGAAAATAATTCCCCAAATTTTGGCTCCCATTGGCTATGTTGTGAGAATCGATGATGCTAAGGTTACACTGCCTCACCTAGATGCTCGGACCTTGGTGTCACTAAACCCTAGCTTGGATATCCCTAAAACATCATTATCAAAGAAGATGATGCGCAATGGGTGTACCCCCTAGAAATCTTGGGATGAATTAACTCTTTTTTTCTCTGCCGCAAGGAAGGGAATATTCAAAAAAATTTCCTACTAATTAGAAATAAAGGATTTCGACAGAAAGCTTGAGACCCCCCTGGGCAGAAAATCTAGCCAAACCCTAAATTTGAAAGTGCAGCGATGGTTGACAACTTGCAACCCAAGTTGGCCAACATCTATAACTTGCAACCTAAGCCATCCATCGCTAGCTTGAAAGATGATAGTAAGGATCCTCTATTCAATTCGGTGGGAAGTGCTAGAAATTCAAACACTAGTTGCCCTAAGGGAGGTGATGACCCTCAGGTTGAGGGCCCTCAAGCCTGCACCCACTCTCTTGGAAAAATCCAAAAGGATATCATTTTATTCAATGTCTTTGATGCACTCTCACAAGAGGTGCTCGAGGGTGATGAATCTGCTAGTGATAGGAGCAAAGTACCGCTCCCTTTATTAGTCCAGTGCATTGCTAACAATCTTGAGTTGGTTGAAAGGTTAAACACCCAACAGATAGAAATGAAGGATATCAGACAAAGAATAAAGGAAAACCTTACAAATATATATGATTGCAACATCCCCCCAAATGTTGAAATCTACCAATTAAACAAGAACCCTAACCAGTTTGGTTTTAACATTGTCAAACCATCTAGGGATGAGGTTAGGTCTAGTAGTACTCATGAGATTAGAGAAGATCCACCTTAAATGGTGGTCGAGGTTGCCAAAGGAGATGGGACTATGGTGCCCCCCTATAATTCTAATTTGGTTAATGAAAAAATATGCTCAGTATCAAAATCTAACAAAGAGGTTCAAGATCAATGGAAGGAAGAATCCCCACCCAACCTGTCCCCTGTAGACCAGCCAACCTTGTTAGAGGTGGCTCCTCATAATTCCCATTGACCAACTATTAACCCTAATCTAGTCCCTAGTGGTGAAAATTCCAACACCTTTCAGGTAATTGAAATAAATTACAATCTAAAATAAAAGTATAGCCTAGAGGTAAATGTAAACTCGGTTAGTAACAAGGAAAGCCTTGAGAACAATGATTGTTTAAATTTCAAAAAGGAAACAACCCAGAATGAAGGATGCAAATATGAGGATGATGGAATTGAGGGCTAGAAAATCCAAGATCCAAAGCCTAAGAATGGGCCAAGAAGTCCAAGGAAGTATATTAACCCTATTGGGGGTGGTAAAAAAAGTGGACCATCCAAAAGTAAAATAAAGAAAACTAGTATAGTGATCCAATCCCCAGTCTCTAAGAAGCTGGAATTCTATGATAAACTACCTAAATGCTTTGAGGAATTTAGAGGAGAACAAGAGGACACTCCCATGACCTTAGAGTATGAATCTTAATTTCATCTCCTGGAATGTTCGAGGCATTGAGTCCCGAGACTGAAAATACATTATAAGAAGATTCCCTAATCTGAAGAAGAAGAAAATATTTTGTATTGTTATAGGAAACCAAAGCCACCGGTTTTAACCTGGAAACAAATCTAAAATTTATCTAGAATAGCTCCAAGTTTTTTTCAACCTCACATAGAAAGGGTAGGGGAGGTGCTACCATTCTGGTATCTAATTAGTGGGCACAATATGTGGTAGGAAGTGGCTCTCCCCCTTGCAATATGGTGGTATGGGTCACTTTGGAAAAAGATGGCCTTCAATTTGGTATTTGTTTTGTTTATGCCCCAAATGATCACAGGGAAAGGTGCAGACTATTGCAATGACTAGTTGAGATGCAAGGCATCCCCTGGATCTTGGGGGATATTTTAACATGGTTGAAAAGGGTGAAGAAAAGTGGGGGGATAGATATGATGTGGAAGGGCAATGAAAAACACTTCTAGCTAAGGCTCAAAAATAAGTTAAGGCTAGTAGATCCAATGGAAGACAATAAAGAGTAGTTCAAAGGGGGTTGGTTCTCCTTGTGCAATTCCTATAAGGGGGGGATGAATCTATTTTAGACTTCATAGATTCTATCCAAACATTGATTTCTTTAGTTTCTATCCAAATAGTGAGGGGGTCAAAGTGAAAGTGTATCCCTACACCCTATTGGACCACTATCCTTTCAAGGCTAATATTTGTTCATGTAAAATGATACTCTTGTAACTAGGAAAAAAGGTGGGTTTATGCTAAGCACTCACTTACTAAAGGATGTTGACTATCAAGATGACATTGCCTCCCTCAAAGAATTAAATAAGTGGATGTTGAAAGATGCATCTGCCATAGAGAGATATAATGCCAATGTGGAGGGATGGAGAATCCTCTTCCAAGTCATTGGTAAAAATCAGGCCCTTGATAATAGATAAATGGAAAAGGATCTATAGGACTACCTCCTTGAGGCTGAAACAAGGTTGCAAGATCACCCAAATGATGAAAGGTTGTGCAAGGCGCTAATCTTGACCAAAGAAAACTTTAGAAGAATTCATGCCCAAAAGATAAAAAAAAAGGTCAGGGCTAAATTGAACCGGCTAAATTATGGAGACAAAGGATCAAAATATTTCTTCAATTACCTAAAGGAAAAGAACATAAGGGAGCAAGTGGGGAAAATTTGGGATGGCTCTCAGTTTTTCTCAACCCAAGAGGATATTTTATCCCAGTTCCATAACTATTTTAAGGAGCTATTTTCTTCAGAAGGTGGGAATGCAAAAAGTTAAGCGAAAAGAACTCTCATTAAGGGACTCATCCAAAAAATAAAAGCCAAGAAGACTCCATTAAACTGGATGCAGATATTTCCAAGGAAGAGATAAAGCTGCTATTAGGTCCATGAGCAATGATAAATCTCCTAGGTGGGATGGACTACCTGTAGAATTCTACAAAATCTTCATAGAATGGGTATGTGAGGATCTTTTACAAGTCTACAAAGAAGCCTTGGATAGAGGGTTTCTGGGAGAGAGTACCAACAAAGGTATTATTAAAATCCTCCCAAAGGGTGGAAACAAAACATTGGTCAAGAATTGGAGACCAATTACATTTTTGAATGTCTCTTACAAGGTGTTAGCCAAAATCATTGCTTCAAAGTTGGTCAACATTCTTCAAAAATTTATTAATAGCACTCAAACTAGTTTTATAAAAGGATGATACATCGTTGAGAGTATAATTACTAGCTAGGAAGCTCTAGAGTGGGAAAAAAACTCCAACCAAGAATCAACAATGCTCTTACCGGACTTTGAAATGACATATGATAGGGTGGAGTGGGTTTTCCTAAGGACTATCCTGCAAGCGTTTGGCTTCTCTAATAAATTTTGTGGCATGGTTGACACTCTTCTAAAAGATTCCACAACACAAATAGACATAAATGGTACTCTAACTAAAAAAATATCTCTTCATAGGTCTATATGACAAGGGTTCCCTTTAGCACCATCCTTGTTTGTCATTACATTTGATGCACTCCACAACCTGTGAAGGGACCATACATTCTCTTCCAAAATAAAGGTGATCTTACTTCCAAATTAGGATGAGCTAATAAATGTTCAATTTGTGGATGACACATATATCTTTCTAGAGCTCTAGGAAGACAACATAGACTCCCTAATGAAAAAATGGACTTCTTCTATCAAGAATTTGGAGCTAGGCTATCCAGGACCAAGTCAACCTTCCTAGGTTGGAAAGATGCACCCCCGGACTGGCTTTTCAGATTTGGGTTCCAATGGGGGGGACCAAACAAACTAGTGAGGTACTTGGGAATCCAATTTATAGTTAATCCATATTTAAAGGAGATGTGGAATTGGATTAAAGAGAAACTAGAGAAAAAAGTATACAAATGGAATAGGCAATATCTTTATCTAGCTTGCAGAATTCAAGTCTGTCAAACTTTTTTATCTTCATACAATATCTATTTCACTTATGTATGGATTTTTAGCAGTTATCAAGTGAATGATATATAGAAGAGAAGTAGGAGTTTCCTGTGGTCAGATGGCAAGGGAAAAAAAAAGAGGCACTTAGTCAAATGGGACTGGTGTTGTTTGAGAAAATCTCATGGTGGCATTGGGCTAAAAGACCTCAAGCTACAAGGAATTGCTTTCACAGCTAAGTGGATACTAAAGTACCTAGATGGAAATGAACCTTGGAAGGTCTTAGAAAGAAGTAACATTCTCTTGGTAGCTCCTAGGCAGGCTAAATCCTAGAAACAATTTCCCTATAATGACATCCTCCTCAACAAGCATCATATGGTCCTCGTTGGTTTAGTAGTTTTTAAAAGCCTATGGAAGGCCTCAGAACCCACAAAGCATAATACCCAAAATACATTATAACTCTTAAAAACAATTCATAATGTCATATGCACAACTCCATTTGGTGGAATTTAGAGCATAAAGGAAAAAATCTTGCCTTGCTGCAAGGTTGTTCTACCAAAAGCTGGGACACCAAAGGCATTGTAACCTTTGTGGATATTCTTGATAATGGGAGGCTAAAAAGCTAGGATTTCCTCTAGACGAAGTTTGATCTACCTGATTCTAACTTTAGAACTTATTCAACCTTAGTAGAAGCCTATAGGGAGGCATGTTTTCCTAATATCTCGAACCTCCACTACAATTCTGAGAATGACTGCACTTGGAAAGATGGCTCAACCATCACCAGTATTAAATCTAAAACTATTTATAATGAATTGGTAGATAATAATTCTGTGGTTCAACATGTTAATTTGTGTTGGGGTTTGAATTTAGATTCTAAATAATGGACAAAAAATATTTCATTTGTTTGGAATCACTCTATGCAACCCAAGAAAGCATCTTTTAGATGGTTGATTCTAATGTAGAAACTTCCTTACAAATCTAACCATGAAAGTGTTGAAATCTACAATATTTGTAGGACTCCAAAAACTATCAAGCATATTCTTTTGAATGTTTTTATGCACAAGAAATATGGAATTTATTTTGTCATAAGCTAAAAATTTGGAACAACAATGGTAAAATCAATTGGCATAATATCTTGTTTTGTAATTTCAAACTAAATTCCAATTGTAAGCTATTGTGGCATTTCCTATCTAATCAGATTATGTGGCACTTATGGAAGATGAGAAATGATGATAAATTTAAGGGTATTAAGAGGGTACTTACTAAGTCTTGCAAGAGACTTACATTTTATTCTTTTGATATGCAAGTTTCAATTCATGTGGAGATCTCAATAGAGAAGTTCATGAGGTTAATAATTGAAGGCTCTATAACCAACAATAGAGAGGAACTGAGGCATGGAAACACCTATTGGCTGAACTTGGAAGAGGTCATGCTATTCCAATAGGCATTTGATGAGCTTCAGAGAGCAGTTGATGAGGCTACAGGTCTGGAAAGATAGTGTGGCCCCCAACAATTGAATCCCCAAGGAGAAGCAGTGGCGAACCCTGATATAGAAGAAGTGATTTCAAATGAACAATAATTTATGGATGAACTCTTAATAGACAAAAATAAGGAAAATAGCAGAGGTGGAAGATTTGTTAGCAGCCTATGATAGAGAAACGTCCAATATCTAATGACTTAGCTGCTTCTAAAACATCAACTACAATTTTTGTCTCTATCCTGTTATATAATGTGTTGATACTTGTAAAGACACTATTATGGAACTGTTTTGAACTTGTAAAGATCCTAATGCTAGCTAGAAATGTATATGCTATGTAATGGACTTTAAACTATATTGAATACAAAAACAAAACTCACTACACCCTCCAACAAGTGGCACAAAAAATAATGCACCAAATTCAACTTCATTGAAATTTTCTAACATTTTTCCTCAAGCACTATTTCCATAAATCATGAAAGAAAATTTTGTTAAAACATTAAAATTCATAATAGAACTTATAAAAAATTCAAATTTGCTCATTTATTTTGCATTGAAAAACCATAAATTTCCCAAAATCTCCATTGATGAAATCTTCAAATTTAAAAATATCAAATTTAATTTTCTAAAAATACCATTTGGCTCTAAATGTACACAACTACACACTTTTCACATAAAATTCATATTTCTCATATTTCCCAAAAATTTGGGCATTATAACCCATATAATTGAAAATTTTCAAAATTAATTAAATCTATTTTATTATACAAATCAAAATGTGAAATAAAAAGGAGATGGGAGGATTTTACACTCTCCTAATCATTCTCATACAAAAAAACCTAAAGAAAAATGCTCAAACAAATTAAAAACAAGAAAAACAACTCAATGCCCTTCAAATTTTGCAAAGTGAAATTTTCCAAGCACACCAAACGATGAGTCACAAAAATGACCAATCATGATTCCTTCCTGATTCCTATCCCAACAAATTTGACCTCATCAAATTCATATAAGAATTGCACTCCCAGTCAACAATTTTCTAAATTGCTCAAACAAAGTTTTATTCACCATTTCCCCAATTTCACAACATAAAAATGAAAAATAGAAACCTCTTTCCTATTTACCCATTTCAAAACCCAATTAAAATTTAATTAAAAATTTATTTTCTAATTTTGGAATTCAAAACTCCCTCAATTTCTCCCTAAACTAATTGGATCAATTAAATCTATTTAAAAAATATCATTTAACATATAATTTAACCATTAAATCCATAAAAGCATATTTTCATTTAAATTTATGAAATCTAGAATTTAATCAGGATAATCAAATCAAACATAACTTGCAATTCCCAACCTGAGGAATTTTCAAAATTTAAATTAAACAATAGATAAATTCCATTTCTTCTTTCATTCTATTTTCCCATTTACTGAAGCATAGAGAATATTTTAATAATAAATATCAAAATCATTTCAATTCCTAATATTTCAATTGCGAGAAAACTAGAATTTAAACCATCACTTAAGTCAGACATTTATGGGTTGTTCACAACACATAGGGATTCTGGAATTACTCCTAACTTAGATCTAAGTTCACATAGGCTTAATTATGACATACACTATACTCAACTTAAGTATGACTAGGGAATGGATATGAAGGAGGCTCAATGTGACATATTTGAATTAACCACAATTGGGGAAATAACTCAAACCAATGTAGCTAGGTGGAGGAATACCCTGTACCTATAATCATTCAACACACATCAAGGGTACTTGCTCAATGTATATATAGTTGAAGCACAACATAATCATCACAATGGGGTCCAATAACATACACATAAAATGACATCTGTGTTGGAAAAACAAGGACAAACAACTGAGAGGGGGGGTGAATCAGTTGTCACAGAAACTTAAAATTTTCTCACTTAACTTAAATTAATCTTAGATTTGATGAATAAGCAATTAACACATCAAAGAGACAAAGAATATTAATATTTTTTATGTTGAAACCCTGTTAGGGGAAAAACCACGGTGGATGTTAGTCCACAATATTATGCCCTGTTAAAAGTATAACGATAAATAATAAGGGGAATGCACATGCATTCAGGCACACTGTCTAGAGCTCACTACTCAAATACAAAAGGGGATCACTGCCCAACAATATAGAATAGGGTTAAAATTCGGAGGGTATGAACTAAGAAAATATCTTCTGCACAAGCTTGATTACAGTTCCAATTAAGCACAAAAAACCTTCTTCACACTTCACTCAATCTTCTTCACACTGTACTCAACAATCAAATGATATTCACACATACACACATAGCAGCACACTCAACACCTTTCCAAAACACTACACTAATGAAGCAATCGCTCTTACATATCCACTACATGAGATTTCATCACAACTTAGTCGGCCAGGAAAATAAAACATATTTGCAATGTTAGCCCAAATTTACAAATAAATTTTTAATGTGGTTCCACCAAGGTCAGCCACAACATAGTGGAGACCCAAATTAACATCTCCAACACAAAAATACTTTGACTAAATTCACCATGAAGATCCACAATACGCTACCACCAACATGTCGGCCAGGAACACAAAAAATTGAACATGCGCAAGAAAATATCTTCAACCATGAGCTCACTAATTAATGTGGACATACCACAAAGATAGAGAATGATCTAGAGACATCTGAGAACACCATAAAATAATAGAGAAACATCTGTAACAACTGAGATTATCAGAATCACACAATCTTCATTTAGGAACACTGACGAAGATTTCATCACAACTTAGTCGGCCAGGAAAATAAAACATATTTGCAATGTTGGCCCAAATTTACAAATAAATTTTTAATGTGGATCCACCAAGGTCAGCCACAACACATGACTCTTCTTCTCAACCGTGCTTCTCCCCACAAGGCTCTTTTCCTTTGAAATATTTTTCACATTGCACTTCTCCCCCTTTGACATCAATGGCAAAGGTAACCATGACCTTTCTAGATACACACTCTAAACCACATATCTGCACATCTGACTATTCCCCCTAAGTAGCAGCCACAAAAACATCAATCCAAATGAGAATATAGCAATGTAGCTCATGGATTGATGCAAGAAAATGCATCTTTTAGTTCTTATTAGGAGGGGTAATCACCCCTAGCATTCCTCTGAGATACTCAAAAGTATCCTTCTTTAATGGCTCGGTAAATATATCTGCAGTCTGTTCTTTGGTAGGTATATATTCCAATCTAACTTCTTTCTCATTCACTTTCTCCCTCAATAAATGAAACTTGATTGATATATGTTTAGTCTTAGAGTGTAGTACATGATTCTTTGAAATATTTATTGCACTTGAATTATCATAGTATATGGCAATAGGCTCTTCATATACCACCCTGATATCTTTCAACATCTATTTCATCCATATCACTTGAGTATAGTTATTTGCAACAACAATGTATTCTGCTTCAGTAGTAGATAGAGAAATGGAATTCCACTTTTTGCTCAACCAAGACACCAACTTCTTCCCTACGAAGAAAGCACCACCACTAGTACTTTTCCTATCATCTACATCTCCATCCCAATCTGCATCAGTATTTGCACTCAAAGTTAGATCATCATCCTTTGGATACCAAATTCCAAAGTCAACTGTTCCTTTTAGATATCTGAAGATTCTCTTGACAGCAGTCACATGTGAATTTTTTAGATCAGCCTGAAATCTAGCAACCATACATACAACATTCATAATGTCTAGTCTAGTCTGAGTTAAATAAAGTAATCCACTGATTGTTGACCTATATCTAGTTTGATTTTCCTTAAGAGAATCATCATTCTGTGTCAACTTACATCCGGTCACCATGGGAGTACCAACAAGTTTTGAGTCATCCATTCCAAACTTCTTCAGTATTTCTCTCACATATTTGGACTGAGATATGAAGATTCCCTTGTCTAACTGAGTAACTTGCAATCCCAGAAAGAACTTCATCTCTCCAATCATACTCATCTCAAATTCATCCTTCATCTCATTAGAAAACTTCATACATAGATTTTCATCTCCTCCAAAAATGATGTCATAAACAAAAACTTCTATAATTAACTCCTTATCATGATCTAATTTGAAGTATAAGTTGCTATCAACAATACCTTTAGTGAATCCAAGGTTCAACAAATATTTTTCAAATCTAGCATAGCAGGCTCTGGGGGCTTGCTTAAGTCCATACAAAGCTTTATTTAATCTGTATACCATATCTTCCTTGTCAATTTGATGAAATCCATCTGGTTGTTCAATGCATACTTCTTCTTCTAGTTCTCCATTCAAAAATGTTGACTTCACATCCATTTGATAGAATTTATAGTTCTTATATGCAGCATAAGAAAGAAACAATCTCACAACTTCAATTCTAGCAACGGGGGAAAATGTTTCTTCAAAATCAATACCTTCCATCTAAGAATACCCTTTACATACCAGTCTTGCATTATTCTGGACTACTTCACCTTGTTCATTCAACTTGTTCTTAAACACCCATTTAGTACCAATCACATTTTTGTCTTTAGGCCTGGGAACCAGTGTCTGTGTGTCATTCATTTCAATTTGTGTCAGCTCTTCCTTCATAGCTTCCAAGCAGTGTTCATCTTTACAGGCTTCAGTGACATTTTTAGGTTCAATCTTAGAAATCGGACAATATTCTTCTACAATCTTTCTTCTATTTTGCACTCCTTTATTCTTGTCTCCTATGATTTGACTTTTGAAATGATTCAGCTTTACATACCTTGGAGTTTTGGGACATTCTTGAACTTCTGACTCTTCTAATCTTTCTTCTACACTTGCACTTGTTTGTGCTTCCTGACTAACTTGATTTACCAGAATAAATTGAGGTTGCTTTACCAAAACATATGGAATAATTTGAAGTAGATTATGTGTTTGAGGATTCTTTCCTTGGCTTGTATTGTCTTCATCTGAATCATAACCACAATTTCTGGATGATTTGACAGAGTCCTCATCAACTCTGACATTTTCACTTTCGACCATCTTTCTCAGTTTTTTTTTATAGCACCAGTAGGCCTTGCTTTTAGTGGAGTAACCTAGGAAGATCCCTTCATCGCTTCTTGCATCAAACTTTCCAATATCATCATCTCTCTTGATATAACACTTGCTTCCAAAGATCTTGAAATATTTAATAGTAGGCTTGTAACCAAACCATAACTCAAAAGGGATCTTACAAAATTACCATTAACATTTACCCGATTCAAAGTATACATAATAGTGTTTACAAATTCACTCCAATACATGTAAGACACATTTCCTTCCATCATCATTGTTCTCACAACATCCAAAATTGTTTTTTTCTTTCTCTTTGCAACTCCATTCTGTTGAGGGGTTCGGGTAGTAGATAATTTTCTTTTAATTCCATGCTCTTCACAAAAAGAGTTAAACTCCTTGGAGGTGAACTCACCACCTATGTCAGATCTCAGGCACTTGATTTTTAGACATTTCTCATTCTCTTCCATAGCCTTAAAAATTTTGAACTTTTCCATTGCTTCACATTTTTCTCTTAGGAAAGAAACCCATATCATTCTAGAGTAATAATCAATAATCAACATAAAGTACCTTTCTCCATGAATAATTCTAACTCTGGAGGGACCACAAAGGTCAGTATGTAGTAGCTCCAACAAATTATTTGAATGAAACTATTTTCTTTGGAAAAAGACTCTAGTTTGTTTACCCATTTGACATTCCTTGCAGATTGTATTAGCAAGCTTCACTAACCTACGTAGATCTCTTACTGCTTGAGTGGAACTTATCTTGATAATTTTGTCAAAATTTACATGACACAACCTCCTATTGCACAACCATATTTCATCTATTTGAGCAATTAAACAACTCCCACTAGCAGTATTTAGGTGAAAGATATTACCTTTTGTATGTTTACCAATAGCAATCATATTCCCAGAACTTCTACGTATCTTGCATCTTCCATTTTTTAACTGAAGATCATAGCGCTTGTCCACCATCTGTCCAACACTCAAAAAGTTGTGCTTCAAGCCTTGAACATAAAGAACAATTGTTATCCTTACCATAAAGGAAAATATAACCTCTACCACCAATCACACCAACATTGTTATCTCCAATCTCACAACCCCACCGTCATACTTCTCTAGACTCACAAATTTTATTTTATCACCAATCATATGATGTGAGCATCCACTATCAATGACCCACTCATCTTTTTCTTCAACACGAGCTACAAGAGATTTTTCATCTTTAGCAGATTTAGTAGCCACAGGATTATCTTCAATGGTAGCAATGAAAACCCATTCATCTTCATTTCCATTATCTTTGTCAGACTCATCATCAGTCACTGCTTCTTCAACAAAGTAGCATCTCTTTTGGAATCTAGAATTTTTAGGCTTAGATATAGGAACTCTTTTAGGACACCTTGATGCAAAATGACCTATTTTACTACAAGAGAAACATTTAATAGGCAATACATCTTCATACTTACCTTTTCCTCTGCCTTCTTGCTTTGCAATCAGTGCTTCCAATTCTTCTACCTCCCTTTCTTTATCTTCAAGTTGTTTCAGTTCTTCATCATACTTGGATATTATTCTGGAACACTCTCCTAGACTATATCTTTTCCTGTTACTTCCGGATACAATAGCCTTGAATGCAGATTTAGTCTTTGGTGTAGATCCACCAAATTCACTTATCTCAAAAGCAACAAGCTTACCAACCAGTGTGTCTCTTGTCATCTTGTTTACTGATCTGAACTCTTCAATAGCATGAGCTTTCACTTTGTAGGAGGGATGCAAGGATTTGAGTACCTTAGCCACAATTTCATTCTCATCCATAGAACCACCAACACATCTAATACCCATCACTATATCATTTACTCTCTGCATAAAAAAAGGTGATATTTTCATCTTCACCCATCTTCAAATTCTCATACTTTCCTTTCAAACTTTGTAGCTTATCCATCTTCACCTGAGCATCTCCTTCATACAAGGTTACCAGCTTCATCCAAATCTCATGAGATATCTGTAGTCCTATCACATTATCCATCTTTGAATCTATTAGAGCACTCACCAGAGCTTCAATAGCCCTAATATTATTTTCAGCATATTTGATTTCATCAACAGTGGAGGGACCATTCTGAGGAATAACATATGGATCTTTTGTAATATTCCAATAGGCTTCACCAATACACCTTAAGTGACATTGCATCCTAACTTTCCACAGTGAGTAGTTAGAGCCATCAAATCTCAGACTGTCCTTCTTGAATGTTGCCATCTCGGATCACCTCAAGCTTTTAGAATTCTTCAGAGGAACCTTCTCTGATACCAATTGTTGGAAAAACAAGGACAAACAACTAAGAGGGGGGGTGAATTAGTTGTAATGGAAACTTAAAATTTTCTCACTTAAATTAAACTAAGATATGATGAATAAGCAATTAACCACAAGAAATTAACACATTAGAGAGACAGAGAACACCAAATTTTTTACATGGCAACCCTGTTAGGGGAAAAACCATGGTGGATGTCAATCTACAAGATTATACCCTATTAAAAGTATAGTGAGAAATAATAAGGGGAATGCACATGCATTCAGGAACACTGCCTAGATCTCACTGCTCAAATACAAAATGGGGTCACTGCCCAATAATATAGAATAGAATTCGGAGGGTATGAACTAAGAAAATAGCTTCTACACAAGCCTGATTACAATTCCAATTAAGCACACAAAACCTTCTTCACACTTCGCTCAATCTTCTTCACACTTTTCTTGACAATCGAATGATATACACACATAGGAGCACACTCAAAACCTTTCCAACACACTACATCGATGAATCAATCACTCTTATATATCCGCTACATGATATTTCATCACAACTTAGTCAACCGAGAAAATAAAACATATTTTCAATGTCGGCCCAAATTTACAAATAAATTTTTAATGTGGATCCACCAAGGTTGGCCACAACAAAGTGGAGACCCAAATTAACATCTCCAAAAAAAAAAAGATTTTAACTAAATTCACCACAAAGATCCAGAATACACTACCACCAACAGGTCGGCCAAGAACAAGAAAAATTGAACATGCACAAGAAAAGATCTTCAACCACAAGCTCACCGATTAATGTGGACATACCACAAAGATAGAGAATGGTCTAGAGACATCTAAGAAAACCAAGAAACAATAGAGAAACATCCAAAACAACTGAGATTATCATAATCACACAATATTCATTCAGGAACACTGATAGAGACCACATAAACACTATTAGACCACAATACAACCAAAACTTCACGCGGACCTCTGAAACTTCTGGTGGATGATCTAGAAACACTAAAAAATAAACCCTTTAATCCACACCAACTAGTCTTCAATGTACAAAATATGACACCTTCATGACTTGTATAGATCCACTAGGAACCAGGAATACTTTCTTTTACAATTTTCTCAATATCCTCGACATATATAGCCTCTAATACACCAAATGCTAATAGTGTTGACATCAATGAAAAAAACATATTAGAAACACATCCATAGCATCCAACAATCTATACATCCATCATATGAATCATTAAATAAACCGTTCCTTCTAAACATCAAGAATCAGGATCCTATTTAATCATGACATAATAATACATTTCAATCAATTGAAGCATAATGATAACCAAACATACATAAATATATAATATTCCAACAACCCACATGTTGAGGAATCTCACCTCAAACATGTGGTGGTTAATACACACCAATTAGAGCCATAAAATAATCACAATAACAATCATGAGGAATGTTGAAGCTAAAATATTGATCTCACATTAACAAGAAGCAAATGGGTGGGGCACTGTAGAATGTTTATGGAGGAATGTAAGAGATAGATGGGATTTAGTGTTAATGATGGATGAAGGGATTGGTGATAAGAGGTAGAGTTATTTAAAAGGATAGATGTTAAATATGAGAATATTAATGTTGAAGGGGAGGGAGAAGTATGAAAAATGTGAGTGATTATTAAGGTACATGTTATGAATCTTGATTATTTGAGAAAATTGATATTTTATAACATATGATCAAATGTATCAAGATATGGAAAACCATAACAATATTATTGCATTGTGTTGTAGGACTAACCAAAAATAAAGTCACAAGGCATTTGAAATATGGTGCCATGATATAAAATACCATGAAGTTGTTTTTCATAAAATGCCACATAGATGTAAAGAAAGACAAGATACACAAGGAAGCAAAAAATCAATAAGCCAAAAAATAAATAAGATTTTTCCCTTGGTCAAGCTAAATGAAAAATGTAGAGGAGGAGCGATGTTTGGCATGTGTGGAGGACTGAGCAAGGGCATGGCTCGCCATGACCTCTAAGGTCGTCGTGGTTGCATGCCTTTGTTTCTCTTTGCATGTGGTTGGTGTTGCTCAGATAATTGTGTGAAGGCTCTTTTCTTGCGTGGGGGGGGGGTGTTTGATGCATACAGGGGGGAGTCTATTTGCCATCGATGGTTCTTCTTTGGTCTGCTTTTTCTTCATTGGCTGTAGGTTTTTGTTTCTCTGTTTGGAGCTAAGTGGAGAGAATTTTGGTGTGTGCGCAGACACCATTCTCTTCGTGTTTTGTGCGGCCTTTTTCTCATATTCTCTTGCTCGTGATTAGATGCTTTGGGGTGGAGGATTTATGCTTTCCTCTTTTCTCTTGGCAAGGGATCTGGGAGAAGCTTCAACTGCCAAAGAGCCTCTAGATTTTTGTATGGTTGTTGGTGTGAATTCTTCGTCCTTCTCAATGAGGGTTTTTCATAATAGTTTGTTCTCTAATGATCTAGCAATTGGTGGTTTTTCTCCAAAAAGTGGACCTCGGATCCCAAAGATTAATGGATGCCTTGAATGAAGTAAAGAGAGGCCAATGTTGGTAATTCAGCCTGAATCAATTGCAGAGGATATAGAGTATTTTTCAAAACATGCCTTGTTTTGCAAATTTATGGGAATGCGGGTTTCGCTCCAATTTTTGGAGAAATGGGCTCATTTGAATTGGTCTCCTAAGGGAGAAATGGAGATAATGTTGCTAGAAAATAGTTATTTCATGGTGGTTTTCAATTGCATGGCTGATCACAACAGAGTCTTTGAGGGTGGGCCTTACTTCCATAATCAAGTTGGTCTATTTATTAAGCCTTGGCATGTTGGCTTTAATCCCTCAGAGGATCTTCCAAATCGAGTTTGGGTGTGTCTTCCTCAATTTCCAGTGGAGTGTTGGCGTAATGAAATTTTTCACATGGTTGCTTCAACCTTGGGGAAACCAGTGGGCCCTTCTCAACAAACAAAAGAGAGAAGGTTTATGAATTTTTCCCACATCTATGTTGAAATTGATTTGAGACACCCTCTTCTAGATTCTCTTGAAATTTATGCAGGGTCGTATTCTTGGGTGCAACAACTTGATTATGAGACTTTTCCTTTTCGGTGTCATCTTTTTCATGAATATGGAAATTTGCAGTGTAGATGCCCTAGGGCCAAATCCCCAAAGCCTCATATTTCTCAGCCTCCTCACAACCCTCCTAAGGCTAATAAAAGCAAGGCTCCCATTCTAGGTGATGTTCTAGGTTTTGAGGGGTTTAATCTTGTAAGACTCATTACGAAAATTGTGGTCAAAAGAGGAGTTTTAAGGATTGAATGGAAGGTCACACCTTTAATCATTTGGAGGTTTTGGATGATCTCAATCAGTAGGAGGTGAACCTGGGTTTGTTGGCTTTAGATCAAGGTGCTATGGAAGTGGTTCATGAGGGATTTATTTCGAATAACATTCATAATTCACAAGAGGTTAGTGCCTTGCAAATGGATACCAATCTTAGTATGGTGGCTTCAGGGAAGACTGAGTCCCTTGCTGATGTGAAGATGGGTGAGGGGGAGATTTCTTAACCACTGGTGAAAGCAGGATCTAATCTGGTAAAAGGAAATAAGGCTTCTCCTTCCTTGGGACTGATGGAACTTCATTAATTTTTTCTCCTTATGTTCCATTCCTACCCTTCCTGGTGTTATTGGTCTTTCATGGTGTTCAAAATTTCTTAGGGTTGGGGTTTTAACTTTGCCAACATGTAAAACCCTTGTGTTTATTTTATGCCATGGTTGGGATTTATTTCGCTGTTACTTTTTGAAGGGTTTTAAAACATCTTATGTCCTATTGTTCTATCTAGGCTTGGTCCCTTTGGTCTTAATTTTTATTTCCTCCGTGGGTTTTATTTTCCCTAAGTCTTGGTTCACCCTGTGTTTCATCGTTTAAAAAAAACTTATGTTGTTGTTTACCATTGGCCTAGTAATGTCCCCTTGTCCTTTTAATGAATGTTTTATTTTGCAGAGGGATGAAATTTGCGCTACTGTTGATCAATTGCCTTCAGATATCAATGGTTGCCCACCATCGCGTGATTTGGAATTGCAGGATCTTTACTGATCACGATATCATGGGCGAGCGTTGCGTGGCCTTTTCAAGGGATCAAATTTTCACTACCGTTATGATCTGAGTCGTTACCTGCCATCCTGCGATGGCCCCACCACAATGCTTTGGTTGATTGCGATATTGTGGGTGGGTGCCACGTGTCCTATCTGGAGGAGCTGAAGGGGATAAATTTTTAGTGACCATCGATCAAATATTGTCAAGATCAACGGTTGCATGCCATTGCATGATCCAAAGTTGCAAGATCTTTACTAATCGCGATATTGTGGGTGACCACCACGTGTTTCATCTGGTGGAGCCGAAGGAATAATGAAATACTTTAACCTAGTTTTAATATGTTATGTTGTGGGTTACTAAAGTGATGTTGAGATGCATGTGCTTCAAATTGACAGAGATGTTATGATCTCAGCGGAAAATCTACTCGATGGTTAAGGATAAGGCTAGCGACTGTGTTGAACGAACAAGATCACTAATGCTCAAGATCTACGGTTGCCCGCCATCGCATGATCCAAAGTTTTAGGATCTTTACTGATCGTGATATCGTAGGCAACCGCCACGTGGACTTCCTTGGTAGCGTATGGTATGGTGGGCCCCTTATTGCCATGTTGGAAACTATGTCAGCCTATTTTGAAGGTAGTCGTTAGATGATTTGATCAAACTAAAGGATCGATGACTAAGATTTAAATTTGCATCAAATATGGTTGGAGTTGTTTGTGCAGCACGCAAGTGAGATTTAATGGCGGATGAGACATTTACTGGCACAATTTGATAGAAATAAAATTAATTCTCCTGCTTTATTTGTATTACAAAGAATTCAAGTATTTTGTAGAGAAGTTGCAGAGCCGAAAGAAAAGTTGTGAATCATTGCAGCCAGAAGTTGGGATTTCTGCGAACAAAAGTTGTGAGTTAATTTATGTGTCTTCTGGTCATTCTGCACTTAAATTTGGGAAAAGATTTGTTGTGCTTGTCATTGAGCTTGTTGATGAATGTGTTAGGGCTATAGTTTAATTATAGTTGTGAGAAATTGCAGTGTTTGGTTCTGTAATTTTTTTTTATCTCTGGTTAGTCCTAGTTATTTGAATTATAACGTTGTAAAGAGGCCCTAATTTTTCCAAGATGGCACCACCCAAGCAACATTTTGGCCAAATTGACTATTTGAAAAGAAACCTATATGATGATTTCCTGGATCAGTTGCCCTTGTCAATGAATGATAGAAAGAAGGGATGGTTATGATGCAAGGGAAAATCCTAGGGAAGGGTTAGTATGTAATTGCTCTAACATTTCCGATGCTAGGGTTCCCCTCACAGTTTTGGAAATGTTCAGATTATGGTATGGACAGAGGAATTTTCCTCACCCTTTTTCAAATGGATGGATGTATGATTTGGGAAAGCTGTTGGTACCAAATGTGTTCCTTGATGTAGACCTGCTTAGGGTAGTGACTACAAGATATGACCCTGTCACACGGGTAATTAGGGATAATGATGGAAATTTTCTATTGAGCATTAATAGAGATGATATCCAACAAATTTTTGACTTGAGTGAATCGAGTGAAGACTTGGTTCCTATCAATCTTGAGGAAATAAAGCAGGAATATGCAAAGTTGAAGTCTCTTTTTAGAGCTAAGTTGCTTCCACCTCATTTGGCTAGGGCAGGAGGTTCAAGATTTCATATCAACCCCAGTGACCAAGAACCTTTCAGATTAAATTGTTTTGAAAATAATTTCCTGGCCACTTTCTATTCATTGTGTCAAATTTTGGGTTTCAGTCCTGGTGCAGTGATGCCCATTCAATACATGTTCATGGGGGTGCAAATACAACACCCCAAATTCTCTGACATATGACTTTGCTTCTTTCTTGGCTAAGAGGATACATGAAGGGCTGTCAAAGTTGCAGAAAAATGATACTAGAACTCAATTCTTTTGGTATTCTATGTTGATGCATATGTTCTTGTCCAAGAATGCTAATTTCTTCTCTGAGAATATGGAATTAAGGCAATCGGTTGATGGATAAAGATTTTCAATGCAGATATGGGCTGCATATTTATCTTGTAATAAGGAAAGTACCAGTTATGTGCAATTTGATAATTTTTTTGCTTCTAGATTGAGGGCTAGACTAATGGTGAATGTACCTAGGATCCCTGAGGAATTACATGATTTCCTCAGGCCAAAGGGGAGGAAGCCATAATTAAAAGTCTACCATAACAGGGGTGACATTATCCCATACCTAGTCAACACTATTTTGAGGGTATATGGTTTTCAGGGAGCTCCTCATATACTGCCATACAATGTACCACCAAGAGTGGGTTTTGCAGAAGTTGTGGCAAATAGGTTGTATTGATGAGGACAATCTCACTGGGAGGGCTAAGGGAACATTTTTCCCAGATTATACAGTGGTGTCTGATTTTTCATTTTCAAAGGGAGGTTGGGTGCATTTTGAGAAATTATTTGAGGGTTACCATTTGAAGTGTAGTCCAAAGTGGCAGCATGATCCTGAGGGTTTCTTTACCCTTTTCAGACAAAGAATAAAAGCCGGAAAGTTTGTGCATGAATTCAACTTTCCTGATGACCTGATTAGAAATGAGTTCGACCTAAATAAATAGGAGTTGAACAAGGAGAAATGGATAGCTTATAGTAAGCTATTAGATGTTGTGCACAAAATGGATCCGAAATATGATTCACTGTTGGAGTTCAGTCCCCACCATAAGAAAATTGATTTTCTGATAAAGAACTTCGAAGAGATTATGGGCACCTTGAGAACCAAGAAGATAAACTTAGAATTGAGTCTAGGTGTACAAGAACAAGGTGCCAGACCAATTGAAACAAAGCCAGCATATCAGCCTACAGAAAGGTGGCCCATTTACAGGAGGAAAAAGGATAGCAGCAGTGATGAGGAAGAAGTGGACAGAAAGCGAAAGAAAATAATGAGGTTTCCTTCACAACCAGGTCCAAAATTCAAAGTGCCTGGGGCAATTAAAATCATTGATTTAGAATCATCACTAGAAGATAGTCCCCCATCACCACCATCTGAGCCAAGCCCTAAGAGGCAAAGAATTGATCAACCACAGGAGAATTTGATGGATGAAATTATTGTTACTGATCAGGACATGCAGGTTGGTATGCCTTCCCCTCCTAGGCCAGTTGAATTGGTTTTATCTGATTTAGATATGAAAGGTAAAAGTGTACAAGATACAAGAATGGAAGCATGCAAGGAGTTTCTAGATGACAATACATTTGTAAAAACTCTTGTATTCTTGCAATTGAGATGGAGGATGAAATTTGAAGAATATCAAGATAAATGTAGGCAGAGAAGAGAACTAAGACCTGACAGGTCAGACCAAGAAAATGATGAGGAAGTAAAAGCTGAATTAATGGAAGAATTCAAGAATATCACTCCTGAAGAAGGAAGGAAATTGGTGAGTCAGGTTGGTGTATTGATTCTTCTTGAATGAGACATTACAGATGCTATAGCATTTAATGCTATTTTGAAGTCCAAGAATCCCTTGCAAGACTCTAAAGAAGAATTCAAGGCAACACTTCAAGACTCTACTTTCAGTGAAGAGTATGAAACCTTGGCAATTTGGGCATTGGCCCCACAAGGGAGAAAACCAGATGTTTTTGATATTAATCCAAATTTCAGAGGAGGATTAATAATAAAGAGAGCTTCAGATACCTCAACCACTGAGGCCACTAATTTGACTGTGAATGTGGCCAAATTGGCCCAAAAGACTGCTCAAAGGGAGGAGGCTGAAAAGAAGATCCTAATGGAGAAGTATAACCTTTTGATTGAGGAATACAACAAGATGCAGCAGGAGAATGTTGAGTTTTAGACTGAGGTGGAAAGGTTTAGGTATAAACAGATTGGGGAGACATCAAGTGCTCCAAGAACCAGTACATTACCTTCCACAGCACGGTCAGTGCCTCCTGCTTCTCCAATTGTTTCCACACCAGGGTCTCCTAGTCAAAATCTTTCCCTCACCCCTCCTTTAGAACAAATTGATGAAGAAACAGAGTGCTCTGTTGATCCTACAAAGAAGAAAATCATGCAAAGAATTGATGAATTATAGGCATCTTTGAGGGCAAGTGAGGAGGGATCTTTCTCAAAGAAAAAAGAGATTGTTACTATTGTTTTGAGGCATTTAAATGAAAAAGTTGATAGTAAATTTCTATCTATACATTCTTTATATTCTTTGTTGTTAGATGCAATAAAGAATATTGATAGGGATCAGGAGGTAGTGATACCATTGATTGAAAATTGGATCCCTAGGGCCAGTGATTTGGATGTCATGTATAAGGCCTCAAAGTTTGATACAGATAATAGGCCCCAATCATTAAAGCCTACTCAAGTATTAGTTAAGTCATTGCAGAGTTTTCAGACCCTACCAGATGATTTGAGTAGGAAGATCAGGGAGTTGGTGAAGAATTTCAATGATTGGGGTAACACATTGTTACCTGATATAATTGATGAGCAAGGGAAAATCAGGTCACTCCAGCAGTGGCAGGATCAAGCAAGTGAGGTCATCAAGGATCAAATTAATTTAATTTGTGATGACTCAGATTATGATTTGTTCGTGAGCTGTATGGATAAAATCATTAGTACCAACTCATTTTTGGAATCTTTTGAAAGGGATGCAAATTAGGTAGCGGTAAAATACACACCTTATAATGCCAAGGTGAATGAGGTAATTAATTTTGACTGGCCAACTGGTGAAGAATACTAGAAATGGGTAACTAAATATTTGAGGAAGAGTAAAAGAATGGACTACTAACAAGTGGTAAATCAGATGTTTCGGTTACAATGGTTTCCAGTTTTGCTTTGATGGTAGTCTCGGCGCGGGTTTCTTATGGTTTTTGTCATTGCATCAACTTTCCTCAGCTGACATGATGAACAAAAATATTCTTCAGGGTGATGGCTGTTGTAACAAATTTTGGAATATCACCAAGTGCTCCAATTGGCTGGTGACATGTGTACTTTCTGGCCTAATGCTTGTTTGCTCCTTCATTTTCTATAAGAAGTATTTCAAGGCCAGAAGTACGGCTTAGAAAATTAGATAATTTTTGGTCGAGTCTAGGTGAAGTTGCAGAGCAAATTGTAAAGTCCAATGGTTTTAGAGAGAAATGCAATTTAGGTTTTGAGTCATTTTGTAACAAGTTTTGAGTTCATGGGGATTTAATGTTGTATAACAGTACTGGCATTTGAGTTGAAATGATAAATTCAAGCTCATGTCTCTCCATTGTAAATGTATATCTGAACTTTGAATAAAATAACTAAGGTTTGTCTCATTCATCTCACTGTTGTGGTGTGTATGATTCTATTTTAGCTTTAATTCAAGGAATTAATTAAAATGCTTGAATGGGATTATAGGAGGATATGTCATGTATAAGGATTTGATAAGTAGTATTGAGTTAGAATACATACTGATGAGATTGTAATGCAATGTCGTCAAGGATTTCATATGTTATGTGTTAAATCTATAATATACCTTTAGATGCTTATGAATTTGACTCCTGCAATGGATATATGGCACTGATCTAAGTTGCAATTACCCGTATGATTTAGTATTTGTTTGTCTTTGCCTAGAGCTTGCTACAAATTGCAAATTAATGACTATGGATTGTGTTTAGTTATCTCATGCTCCAGATAGTTGATATTGTCGACGAATAGCCAATTCTATTTGATATTACCCTATTGTTTTGAGCTACTTAGTGAGATTATCTGTTATTGGTAATATTGTTTATAATAATGGTGTAGAGGTTGTAAACACATTAAGGGATCACCCTCCCGAGTCTTACAGAGCCCGAAGTGTAGGAGGCTTTTTAAAGTCCTCGTCAGTTGGTCCAAGTCCTTTGAGCTGCCCTTAATTGGAATTGGCAATTCCATAGGTAGATTAGAAGACAAATCTGGTTACATTGTAAAAAATGCAACCAATAGGGACTTCTTCAGAAAGATCAAATAAAAGGGGTTGTTGAGAAGACCTCCAAAGTGGGAAGAAAGAAGGACTTAGAGAAAATCAAGATGATGGGGGAGATTTGGTGGATTCAAGGTTTGTTAAGACTCTGGACTCCCATTTTTCTAACCCTTTGAAATGATCATCCTCTCATGGAATGTAATGGGATTGAACAATGGCCCTTAGCAAAAGGTTGTTCATGATTTGGTGAGAAATCACTCTCCTAATTCTCTTTTTATTCAGGAGACTAAGTTGTTTGTTGAGAGTATGGTTGGTTTGGTGTTGAATCTATGGAGGCAGGGTGAATGTCAGTGTCTTAGGGCTCATGGAAATGCTAGGGGTGTGGCCTATCTTTTGAACCCTTTAAAGATTCATCCTCTTTGGTGGATTTCCTTGAAGTTGTCTATCTCTGCAGTCACTTTAAGTTTGGAGATGAGGGAAACTATTATTCTATTAGACATCTAAGTGCCTACTGATTTTCCTAGTAAGCAATATTTGTGGTCTCATATCAATTTTATTCAGAGCCTAGCTCCTCTTTTTCCTTGGATTATTGTTGGTGACTTCAATGCCATTAATGAGCCAGATGAGAAGGGTGGTATTGTGAGGTTGGAACCCTCAGCTTTCCTTCTTCATGATAATATGTTTTCCTTAAATCTTGTTGACATAATGCCTCAAAATGGTTAGTTTACTTGGAATAATAGGAGGGTGGGGGAGGATTGTATTGTTGAGAGACTTGATCGTTTCTTGGTTTCCTATTTCTGGATTGGAGGATCGTGGTCTACTAGTTTTGAGAAACTAGACTGGAGGGGCTCAAATCACTGGCCTATTAAATTGTCTACTACTTTAGCTTGTGCTCCTTGGTCCCCCTCTTTTAATTTTCAGCTTATGCGGTTAAGGGATCCTTGTTTGCAGGAGTATGTGGTTGATTGGTGGTTGATGGGGAGACCTGCCTATGGTACTGCGATGTATTTTTTTTCTAAAATGCTACAATATGTGAAGTATCAGCTCAAACGGTGGAACAGGAAATGTTTTGGAATTATTTTTCATGCTAAGATTATTGCTCAAGATGACTTGGATGTTATTACTTGGGAGATAAGGGAGTTGGGTCTTTCAGAAAATTTACTCAGGTATGAGGCGAAAGCCTTGAAAGCTTTGGAAGAGTGTGAGATGCATGAAGAAATCTATTGGAAATAAAAAGATCATGTTGAGTGGTTACAAGAGGGGGAAAAAAACACTGCTTTCTTCTTCAATTCGATGAAAGCCAAGAGACATGGTAATTCTATTTCGAGTCTAGTGAATGATAGAGGTGAAAAGTTATCTTCTTGGCATGATATGTCTAGAGAAGCTTCACAATTCTTTCCATCCTTATTTAGTGAGGATTCACAAGATGTTTTGGTGGAGGAAACCTATGTATTGTCTTGTATTCCTTCGTTGGTTACTTGGGAGATGAATGAGCATCTTTTGGGTTACATTTCGTTGGATGAATTGGAGACTATTTTTTTTCAAATGAAGAAAGGGAAAGCCTTGGGCCCAGATGGCTTTCCAATTGAATTCTTTCAGGAATTTTGGGATATCATTAAGATGGACTTATTGGAGGTGGTTTGTGTGTCTGAGAGGAATAAGCAGATGTTGAGGGATTTGAACTCTACTTTCCTTGTGCTCATTCCCAAATGTGAGGGGGAAGATCAGTTGATTCAATTTAGGCCTATTTCCCTCTGCAATGTAGTTTATAAAATAATTTCCAAGTTGATAGCTAAAAGGTTGAAACGATGGCTTAAATGGATTATCTTTGAGGAACAAATTGGATTTGTGGTGGATCAATAGATTCTAGATGGAGTGTTCATTGCTACTGAAACTATTCATTCCATGGCTTCCTCTAAAGAAAAGGCTATGTTCATCAAGCTAGATATGGCAAAGGCTTATGATAGAGTTAAATGGTCCTTCTTGCATAAAGTTCTTATTTCCTTTGGTTTTGCTGAGGAATGGGTCCAGTGGGTTATGAGTTGTGTCACATCCACCTCCTTTTTGGTGTTTCTAGGGGCCTTCATAAAAGGGATCCTATTTCTCTATTTATTTATTATCCTTGTCGAAGGATTGGGAAGATTGTTGAAGCGTAATGTGGAGTTGGGTCTTCTTCAAGGTTGGGGGTGGGGTAATGGTTTTCCTCCTCAATCTCATTTGTAATTTGTGGATGATACTACTTTGATGGGTGTGGCTAAGGTTAGAGAAGCCACTATTTTGCACAAGGCCTTAGATACTTATCTTGCCGCTTCTGCTCAAAGGATTAATGACGATAAATATTCCATTTTATTCTTCAATACTCTGCAACCTATTCAATAGAGGATTGCTCAATTTTGAGGTTTAGATTGGCTCTCTCCCTTTAACCTATCTTGGTATTCCTATTTCTTTTGGTATTATTTCTAGGGGTTCTTGGGAGAATATTCTGGATAATTTTCATGCGAAGGTTAATCATTAGACTCACAAATGGTTGTCCTTTGTTGGGTGTATTCAATTGCTTAAATATGTGGTGTATGATCTTCCCATTTATAGGTATATGCTCCAGGTGGATCCAATTGGTTTTTTTAGGAATTTGGACTCTTTGGTTAGACAATTCTTATGGGTTGGCAGTTTTTCTTCTTCTAGGTGGAGCCTTGTGATGTAGGATATTGTGTGTAGTTCGAACCAGTTTGGGGGTCTGAGTTTTAGGTAGTCATCTTTGTCTGGGTTGACGTTGGCTACAAAGCTTTATTGGAGGTGGTGTTTAGAATGAGATCATATTTGGGCTCAAATTTTATCTCACAAGTACCTTCAAGGGGTTCCAAAGGAGGAGATTCCCACTACCCTTTGGTGGGAAAAGGTTCTGTGATTTGGGGTACTCTTAAGAAAGGGGTTGTGCTGATCAAGGAGGGATTGTTCTAGATAGGTAATAGGGGGATGAGACTCTCTTTTTGTCTGATGCTTGGGATGGTTTTCCCCCCATTTTGCATCAATATCATAATTTGTTGAATCTTTTCTAGAGCTTCTTGGAGACTAGTTGGTCAAGGGTGATTTATTTTAAGTATTCTTATCCCTATGGGTAGACAAAGGTGGCTAGGTGGAAGGAACCTTGTGTCTAGCCTGTTGTTGGCTAAGAGGAGGACCATGTTGAACTTCATAATATTTTGACATGTAGACATTGCAGGTCTCTTTGGGATAAGGCTATTCTTGCTTGGGGTCTGGATCCTAAGGGTTCTTTCACTATGGCTAGTGGGTATCAGGTGTTGATGGCTCGTATGTTTGGTGGAATGGAGGTTCCTTGGTGTAAAAATGTGTCGAATAAGTTATCTTGGCCAAAGTGTAATTGTTTTTTTTGGACTCTGGCTTGGACTAGATGTTTGACTTGGGAAAATATTCAGAAGTGGGGATTCCAGGGCCCTTCTGTTTACGTTCTGTGTGGTTGCAATGAGGAGGATTCTACCCACTTATTTTTTCGTTTTTCTTTCTCTATGGTTCTTTGGAATTTTTGGTGGGATGTTTGGAAACATCCTCATGTTCATGCTTCTTCCCTTGTTGATTTATAGAATAGTATGGGTAGAACTCCTTCTTAGGTTTCTTTCCTCCAGATTGTTTGGTGCATTGGGCTTACCTTCATCCTTTGGAAAATTTGGTTGGAAAGGAATCACAGGATTTTTCATGGGGACAAGTTGTTGGTTCAATAGGTTTGGCACAAAATTGTTGGGATGATCCATGAGATGGTCGAAGCTAAATGTGAAGTGGTGTATCCTTTGGAAAGGAGTGATTATGAGATTGTGAATATAATGGGCTTACATGGTCTGATTCCAAGCTCTGCTTGTGTTAGAAGAGGTGGGTAGGCTAAAAAAAAGGTTAAGAGGGTTGGTAGATGGTTTCCTCCTCTGGTGGATACTTTGAAGATCAATATTGATGGTTCCTCCAGGGGTAATTATGGGCCTGTCGAGATTGGTGGAGTTGGACGAGATTGCTCTGGCTTGGTTATTTTCCTCTTTTACTTTCATAAAGGGTAGCATTCTAACATTTTTATGGAGGGGTTGGTGATTCTTGGAGCTATTGAGTGTGCTTATGCTTTGGGTTGGTATAAGATTATTTGTGAGTATGACTTATAAATTATCGTTAATTTGTTGAATGAGAGAAAGTGGACTGATGTTAATTGGAAGCTTTCTCTAGTTGTTCATTAGATTCTATAGATGTGCTCTATGTTGGATGTGGTGTCTTCCTCCCACATCTCGCATGAATGGAATAGGGCTGCATATTTTAAAGCCGAGTGGGCTTCAGAGCAAGATGAGAATTGGAAGATTGAGGGTTGGGGGCAGTTATCCCCTGAGTATCGTCATGAATTAGAGAGGGTCCTTTCTAATGATTTGGCTGATTGAGGTGGTTGTGGATGTGAGGGTGGTGGTTTTTTTGGGTTGAGTGTTCATGAGCTTTCTTTTCTTGGGTTCCTTCTAGATCCCTGATCTCCTTGTATTGTTTACTTCTTGATTTCAATAAAGTTTTTACCCCTTTTTATAAAAAAAAAAAGAGCTAAATGCCAAATATTGATTGAAGATGATGATGATAGTGTTGTTGATGGGATATGATATATCTCAAGAATAATTATGTAATGATTTATTTAGAACTAAAAAATGATTTTAGCAAGATGAGGGGAAAATCCTATGGATGCTTTTGGATGGGCGTTAAGTTGCTTGGCAAGATTTGTTTGGATTGATTTTTCTTTGCTACTACATTTGAATGATTAGGAGCTTTGAATTTTAGATTAACTATGTATATATGATTTTATATATTTGGATGGATTGCTTATGGGTATTCTTGGTTGTCTCAATATTATATCTAATGACAAGGGAACCCCAAGTCTAGAGACAAGGATGGAGGGAGGAATGGATGGGATGAGTAAGGGATTAATATTTGGATGGGATGGGAAATGGATTAAGATTTGGGATGGAATAGATGGGTGATGGATTAATTTAGGATGTTGCTTCCAAATATTACATCATGTTGGAACATGTCCCCACTCTATATATGATACTCATGGAACTACACTATGATATTTTTTGGAGGGAGTATTTATTACAAAAGACAAGGTACATGTCAAAGAGTTTCTAAATCATGTTTCAAAATATTTCCCTTGTCCTTATCAAGATCAAAAGTAGGAAGGGAGGATGGATTAGTATGGTTTAATGGGGCTCTAGGAAAATTCCTAGCCCAACAATTCAATGCCAACAATTCATCATCATGGAATATTCATCGCGTATACAATTCACCTCTAAAAATTCATCATTGTGCTATATTCACTATGTATAATTTTTTCAATATTTAAGTGGTGAAGAGTACCCAAAAAAGAAAAAGTACAGAGATTTTGTTGAATGCATAAAAAAAGTATACGCGATGAATATACCACAACAATAAACTATTGGTGGTGATTGTATACATGATGAATATGTCACGTCAATGAATTGTTGGTGGTGAATTGTTGGAAATGAATTTACCTAAACCTATTAAGTGGGTATGTGAATATGATGAACATGTATGATGGGATGGTATAGATGGTTAGATAGGAGCTCTAAATCATGGACAATGTACGTGAATCAAACAACTAACTCCCAAGTGTAGGTACACATAGATAACTAATTTACACATATATGTGTCAATAGGTTTTCATCATGACACTTTATTAAGGAACCATAGGATTGGTTTTTACCATTGGAAGAAAATTTTCTCTTTACTCTTGATTTTTGATTTTTGATGTTTTTCCTATTTTTTTATTTTTTGGTTATTTTCTAATTCTTTGATTTTATTTTTTTGGGGGGGAGGGGGGTTTCTAATTTGTTGCTACGTAAAGATATTTCCGATGCATAATTTTCATGAGGTCTTATAGCTCATGGTCATCACTTTCCATGGTGGACCAATAATTTTCATGTTCTAAGAATTGCTTCATGTCCACCATACTATTTTCATGTGCTTAATGGATGTTGTTGTGAACTTTGTTGATTGCTAAGTAAGATTATCCAAAATTTTAAAAACATGGCATAGTACCATCATAACCCCTTATTTATAGGATGATTTTAAAGAAAATAGAATGGGAGTTAGGTTGGATGAAGGATGTATGGTTTTCATTTGAAAGATTGGATTAAAGAGGGACAATTATGGAGATACATTGGGTAATGGAACTTTGGTTGTGGAAAAGGGTTAGATAGAAGAATGTGGTTGTGAAGGAATGAGTAAATACTATTGGACAGAGGGGAATTAGGACAAAAATAATTTACACACCATGTCACATTATATGAATGGATTAGTTTTGGATAGGATGGAAAATTTTGGATCTTTGGATCTTTGATGATAGGATATTGGGTTTTTAGTGATTGGGATTCATGATATTTGAAGATTCTCGGGATTTTGGATTTTATATTTTGGGATCTATAGATCCAAATGTATTTTGGAATTTTGGATTTCAAGTTTTGGGATTTAGGGATCCACCTAGATTTTGAATTTTTAAATTTTAGATTTTTGGATTAAGGGATCCACATGGATTTTGTAATTTTAGATTTTATATTTTAGGATTTTGGGATCTAGATAGATTTTATTTCTTGTGATTAGGATTGGAATATTATAATTTATATTTCAAATTTTGCGATTGGATTTGAAGATGAGATTTGAGTTTTGGAGGTGTGGATTTGGATTCTTTGCTTTGGTTTATTACTTCTCTTTTTCTTGGAATCTCATAAATTTCATGATATCTTTAATACCATTTTTAAATAATTCAAATGGAGTGTGATTTTATTGGTCTTGATTGGTGAATCTAGGTGATGGGAGGTCAAGTTCGATAATAGGAATGGTAGTTTTGATAAAATGGTTGGTCATATCAAGATATTTATAGGAGTGATGAGATTCCTTAGAATATACAAAAGTGTCACTAACATCCATAGTGTGTTCATTAGGAGACTTGTGGTTGATGGCCTAAAATCATTAGTTTTTTTAACATGTATGGGTTATAGGATTCCTTCTGAGGAAGGCCTAATCATTTTCCTTGAAATTTCATAATTTGATGTTTTTCTTTATAATATGATATTTGTTACTTTAAAAAAATGAAAAACTATATTTAGATGCCTAGGAATCATTGTAAGTTTTAATATGTTCCTTTATAAGAAGACTCTATTGAACAAAGATGGTTGGTCCAAGCTAATAGGATGTTTTCACTTTCTCCTCATTCATAATTCTAATACCTCGGTCAATTATTTTCTCCATGTGATCAATAATTATTGGATTATCCTCATTCTAAATGTGATAAACATCATTCATAAATTGATTGTTGATATGATTTATGTGATTGATTTGCTTGTCTATGTATTCATGGGGATCAAGTGTCTCATCATATAAAGGGAGGGTAGCTAGATGATGGACAATATGTTTATTTTTTTCTTGGGAATTTATGGTATGATGCATGGAATTGCTTCAACTACTTTGATCTTAATTTTTTTTGGAGTAAGTTTGATCATGTTTTAGAATGAGCTCTTGATATAGCCTTAATTAATTCTTGGAGATAATGGATTCTCTCTACTTTGATTGAACAATACCCCCTTCAATATACTCATCTAATAGTATGATTTGATTAGTAGGATATTCTTGGGCCTTATAGTTCTTCTAGATTTTGGATTTTATAGATTTTATAGATTTCATGAAATGTTTATGTTTAACTTCCCATGTGGGTTGAATCATGGAGATGGTAGTGCTAAGAGGATCTTGGACATGCTTATGTTTAGGTTTTGGATTGATAGCTTAATTATTTAAAATACACTCGCATGATGGAGCTTGACTATGGATAGGGATGGTGTAAGGAGGCTCTTGGATAACCTTAATGGACTTCGGGTTAATTATACCATTGCTAATAATAAAAAATACATTTAATAAAGGATGATGGCCTTGGATTGTGGGTGTTGTGAGACTCCTATTTTATGTTATTTCTATGCTGAAGGTGATCCTTTGTTTGGATTCATTGGATAAAATCCTTTATATGTTTTTTGTATAAGGTAATATTAAGTGATTTATAGGATTTCTTATTAGATTATTGATTATTTTATGATGGTTTAGGTGAAGAAGGAATTTCATATGAGGATAAGAATTTGGTTTTATTTTTGAGGATTTAGAAATTTCACATAAAATGGTGTTGAGGGTCTTATCCTAGAATGATGTTTTACTTGTCAAGGTTATTTTAAGGATGTGGACACTGGAAATGGATGCTTCGCTTCCTTGTCTACACAAAATGGAAAGAAGGAAAGGGGGATCTGATTTCACAATGTTCACATTCAAGAATACCTTAGAGATGTCAACCCAATGAAGGATGTGAGAGATATGACTATAAGGTATCCTTGGAGATAATTGAGACAAAAAAGGGGTTCACCACCAAGTGTAAACTTGGAAAAAATAGTGTGATATGCAAACAAATGCTATATGACCTAAAGAATGCCCTAGAAATGTAAATAAAGCATAACAAAAAAGTAAGGATGAGAATGGTGTGCACCTAGAAACCTTGAAGAGACTGGAAATAGCTCTAAAATTCTAAAAATGATGATTTTTAAGCTTGGTGGGACTCATTTACTAGGTTCACCAAAATGTGGACACCAGAAATGGATGCTTCACTTCCTTGTTCAAAAAATGGGATACAAGGAGACAGATCCACTTTCCAATATTCACATTCAAGGACACCTTAGAGATTTCAACCTAATTAAGGATGTGAGAGATCTGACTATAAGGTATCCTTGGAGATGATTGAGACAAAAAAGGGGTTCACCACCAAGTGTAAACTTGGAAAACATAGAATGTTGGAAAACACAGTGTGATATGCAAACAAATGCTAAATGACCTAAAGAATGCCCTAGAAATGTAAATAAAGAAAAAAAAGAGTAAAGATGAGAATGGTGTGCACCTAGAAACCTTGAAGAGACTAGAAATAGTTCTGAAACTCTAAAAATGTTGATTTTTAAGCTTGGTGGGACTCATTCGCCATTCTAGGCGAATTAGTCTCGATTCTGGAAAATTGCACCAGAGCCTATTTTAGCCAAATGGGTATCCAAATACACAAAAATATCTTAAAAATAGGTACAGTGGGACTCATTTTCCACTCTTGGTGAATGAGTCCACTTTTACTTTTTTGGAAACTTAGAAGTGGAAGCTGTAGCTCTCAGTCTGCTCAATCTGTACCTCCAAGTGTTTGAATCTGAAACCCTAATTTTTGGGGCTGTAAGCGACTTTTTGTGAATATTTTTACCTTTCCAATAGGGATACAACTCCAAAAAAATTGAAATCTAATCTTAAATGATCTTCAAGCCTTCAAAGCACCTAGATCTACGATCACAAGTAAAGAGAGAGAAAATGTTGATTGTTAGGGGATAGGGATTTTCCTTGGTCAAACCCCTTTTAGGTAATTAAACCAAAATGATGAAATAATATAATGAAGCATGAAAATGAGATAATGCAATTAGAAACTTTCCACGATGATGGATCTTAGATTTCTACAACAATTGATGAAGAATTTTGTTCTTGAATGCCTTAGAATTGATCTTGAAAGCTATCTTGATGACCTTGTGAAGACTTGAAGTGCTTAACGCTTGACTTGATGGCATGAATGGATGATGTATGGATGGAATGAGGATTAGAGACCTCTCTTATATAGGCAAGCCACTCAATTGACCATTATTTTGATCTCCAAGGCCGACATTCATCAAAATTCAAGTTAGGATTACAATTTTCTCGCTCAATTTTGAAAAAGTCCCAAAAGGGAATCATTCGCCACACTTGGTGAATGGGTCCCACCTAAGGGACCTCATTCACCCAAGGTGGCGAATGAGTCCCACCTTGAGTATTTTGAGGTGGGTCTGCAAGATTTCAAGGTTTTAAAGTGTTTTTATCAGGATATTAGCCAAAATATGCCTTGGGATGCAAAAATAAGGGGCCTATTAATGATGATATAAAGGGTGATTAGGGATAGGGACACAAATTTCAATGTTAAAGTATGGTTAAATACACTCTACAACATTAAAATGAGGTCCACTTAGCTTAGAAAGGCACAAGATCCAATGTGAATGTGTAAAACACATTACAACACTAGATTAAAACTAGGTTTAATTTACAAGCCTTCTAGATTAATGTGAGAATGAATTTTACAACATTGAATTGAGGGAAAGATAGGTCCATGAGACTTAAATTCTTAATAAAAGTCTAGAAAAGTGTGAAAGTGATTTACAACACTTTACAACACCTTTACAAGACACGTATTTTATTCACTTTTCAAGGGCCCAAGAACTAATGTGAATATGTTATCCACATTACAACATTAAATCAAGGAAAAATTAATCCAAAATCACAAGGAGGGCCCAAACAAGACAAAAAAAAGTAGAAGGGTTACTTTTTTAGTGTCCACACAAGATAACTAATATATATTTAGTTTTGTCCCAATGGGAAACTAGCACTAACATCTTCTTGATTTGAAGGTTGTTGATCCATAAGATGGTTTTTGGTTTGTTGATTGGATATTGGGGAAAGATTGCTCATAATGATGTCATCAAAGTATTCATGGGTAGAATTATATTGGTCCATAAGACTATCATCATGATCTAAGGGATCATACTCTTCTTGATTGGTATGACTACTATCATCATCATTATCAAAAAAAAATTTAGAATGGAATGAATAAAATTGTCAAAAAATGGCTTTGTGATTTTTCATTTTGGTTTTTGAAGTTTCGATGGTATATTGTAGTGACATTATTATCAATTTCATTTGACAAATTATCTTATTTCGAATCATATTATTATTTTTATTCAATCCTTCTTTGATATGAAATGATCCATGATTTATTTTATTTTTGCAAGGAGGAATTGGATTGAATGTTTAAGGTTTGAAATATAAAAGAAAGATTAATAATGTCAAGCATAGCTAAAGACAAGAGGAAATTCAAATGTATAATAGAAAATTATTTTTTTTCTTGGGTCATTAATAGAGAGGAATGGGAAGAGGTGTAGTCAGATTGGAAGGATGGGGAAAAGAAAATTGAAGACAAAAATACAAGAAAATTAAATGTGGGCATAAAAAGGAGTTGCACCAACATGGAGAAGAAAATAATTTAATTGCAGATGAAATCAACATACAAAAATTGCACCATTTTGGAAAGGGGGATTAAATAATTATGACAAATTAATATTATGAAATTAAGATTAAATTGTTAAAAAACCAAGAGAAAAAAAGGAGGGGTGTGGGATTGCGAAGAAGGTGAAAAGGTCATATTTAAAACAAAAATAAGAGGACATGGAAGAGTGTGGCATGGCAAAAAAAAACCAAAAAAATAACAAAGAAGTAAACACTAAGATTAAGCCAAATGTAGCATATAGGAAGAGGGGGGAGACTACAGGTAATACGGCCTATAGATGATTGAATACATCCATTTTTAAAAAAAATCATATGAATAAAACTAATGAAAGAGTATGATGAGGTGGTGTGGGAAGTGCAAACAGTGAAGATATTGATGAGATGAAGAATAGAGGATTGGATAATCAAAATATAATTGAAAAGCTTGCATATTGTAAATTGCATCTTGCCTATGAATTATTAAGTTAATAAAATCATTAAATTGCCTTGAAATTTTTGGGGTCATTTTACATTGAAAGTGAATGAAAGTGATTGAGTGGTTTAATTCAATTCTGATAAGGCACTTGGATTTTGAAGGATATATATAATATCATAATATATTATATTATATTATATTACATATCACAAATATCTATTATAAACACAAAAAGTGGATATTTGTTTGATTTTTCCTATTAATAATAGACATCTTCTTTTCTTTGGTGTTTACCATAGAAACTTTTCACCCAATCCAAGTAAAAAGTCAAAGATGCTTTTCATGATTTTGCCTAATTGAAATCACCTTTTTTCTCCTATTGCCACTGTTTGGCCCATTATGGTCCTCCACTAACCCATCATGTATTAGGATCATTAAAGCTTCATTATAATTATATTTCAGATAGTAAATTATATCCATTATTATTTTTTTGTGCATTATGTTTTGTGTTTATTTAGGTTGCATGATTGGATAGTTCTTTATTAGACCATCCATTTGTGACTATGTTAAATTGTAAATTAATCTATGAAGTAATATAATAAATCATGGATATATGCATGATAATAATGACAATAATCAAACCATGCTTAACTCTACCAATCACAATATCACCAAATACATACATCAAAGTGGCATGAAAATGTAAACAAGCATAATATAAGAATAAATAAGTTTTAATGTGTAAATATACATCTTCATTACCACATAATTATTCCATCATAATTATGTTAGAATAAAATGTACCATGAAGTAAATCATCATGAAACTAAGAGTCATCAACCCCTAAGAAGAAAAATAATTATCACTAATCATATGATTAATAGATTATGAGCCATAAGATATAGAAGAAGGGATAATGATCCCATGTAAAGGTACACATCATGTGTATCATGTAGATGCATATAAATTATGATAAAAGAAGTGTAATAATAAAAATAAGATGTCTAATAAATATAAATATAATCATCGGGACAATCATCATAGATAGGTAATCCTAAATCATCAGGTGCATTGCTAGGCATAGGAAAAAGTGCTTCATCATCATATGTAAGTGAAGGTGTAACATGTTTATTAATGTTAATAGGTCTTAAAGAAAATATGAAGCAAGAGAGGAATATGAAGGATGACCCATAGATGAACAATAGAATCTATTGTGATATGTAGAAAGGACACATGATCACTAGGGATTCCATCATCATATGAATAAATATCTCTAGATATAACATGATAGGTTAGGGATAAATCATCATCACTTACCTCACAAGATGTAGGATAATGACAAGTTGTATAAATATATGAAATAAAATATTATAATATAAATAGATTTAGGTATACATAAGGCCAACATAGGATGGAGAATGATATAATTGCTCAAAATATTTATGCATGGAACATGTAGGCTCATCTATATCATAAAGGAAGGTAATATAATCAAAGAAAAAAATGATAAGAGTTAAGAAAGCATGAGAACAATTCATAATCCATGATATATGAATGATAGAAATCCCAAAACAAAGAATCATAAGAATTCATTGTAAAAGATATTAATAATGCATAAACAAGGGTGGTTAGGATGGGGATTGAAGAGATATGAAGTAATAAAATCTCAAACTCTAATAAAAATAAAAACCGTAAAACATAAATGAGTTTTAAATACAAACCCTAAGAAAATGAAGGTATGATAATTAGAAATTAAAAAAATAAAAAAAAATAGAGATAAAGGTCAATACCTTAGGTTAAAACCCTAGAGGGCTTCAAATATTGGGTTAAAAAAAAGTAAAGAAATAAACATACTTTAGTCAAATTTATTTAATCAATATGACAATCAATCAACTTAATTGATAGTTGTAATAGATCATTTAACAAAATCTTGAAATCTAAAAATAATATAAATAAAATCACTTAGCCAATTTTGGTCGCTGATAGATAGTTGTCTGATGTTTTGATCATAACTTTTTAATCATAACAAAAAAAGTGTAGCTTATTACATATGTTCTGGAAGGAAAATTCAATGAAAATATAATTTTTTTTCTCTCAGAATTTTATGGATTGATTCCAAGTGTGGTAAGTATTATTTGAGAGCCATAAATTAATCTTCTATATGGATTTGATTTGCAATGTGCGGATCTAATTTGGTAAAATACAAAATTTTAAAACACATCCATGTTGATCTTAGATGTTTTGTAATATTGTAAGGAATATGATGTTTAGAAACATATTTGGGGAGTCTAATTCATCTATAGGGTCCAATTATCTTATGTCAAACCCCTATATACATCAACTTTATGGCTTGGAACAAAAATTTCAAGATAATGTACAAAAGAGTGCAAGTGGCCTATAGGAAAATGATGAACATCTAATTATTTATCCCTTTAGAAATTAAAATGTGCACTAATAGTTTTCTTCTTATCAATATATGAATTAATAACACATTGAGTATCTTTAAAAACTACGACATAGTATAACATCACACAAATGTTTGTTGAGTTAGCTCATAATTTAGCTAATAGGAATGAGTGGGAATCTTGGAATTTGAATTTGAGGTTTATCTCTATGAGATTGATATCGAGTGTTGGATAAATAAATCTAGAAAATGAAATAATAATATAAAGACAAGGAGAGAATGTATTCAGGTAAGTACAAATGAGTTCTAATAAATAATGTGAAAATGTTGAATGTGTGGGAATAAGTGTAAGTGGAGACTATTTAAGAGAATGCATAAGGATTAGAACATGAGCCAAACCTAGCACAAGAGTGTGCCACTTGTTAATATGGAATTATATTTAGGACATTCTTCCATAATAGACACAAAACTAAATGATAAATGGCATGGGTATAAGAAATTCATAACTACTCTTATAATGCTATGATTTATTATTGACAACCTTTTAAATAATCAAATAATTAAAATTAAAAGGATGGCAAAACAATAATGTGTGAGTCATCTCATAATAGTGTGTCCCAATTGTGGGACAAGGCAAAAAATGAGTCCAAAGTGCCAAAGAAATACCAAAACACCTTTAAATGAACATATACAAGTTTGAATGCCAATAGTGGCATGGTGTGATGGTTAAGTTGTGTTGTTATTTTTTCCAGCAAGGTTCAAACCCCATTGGGGTGTAATTATTGAGAATTCATATTGGGGATGAGGTCCCCCATTTGTGACCTCACCAATTCATAGCTCCGGCTCAAAAGCATTTACCCCTCTTAATAAAAAAACATATACTTTTGAATGAAGGGGGTTCAAATGAATGTTGACACCTTCAAATGAGGGATTCTTTTTTCATTTTAAATGTCTCATGTTCAAAATTCTTTATTCAAGGGACCTTCAAGTGAAATACCTTCAAATTCATTTTTAATGATGGCCATACCTTCAAATGAAGGTACCTTCATTAGAACATCTTTGTGATCTCATCTTTTGTTGCTCACAGAGTTTTTAGAAGAAATTTGTGTTTAAAAGCAATAGTTAAACCATAAAAAATAGTCACCATGACATTAGATTTAGTAGGATTGCAGCCTTTAGAGTAGGCTTTTTGAAAAGTATAATTTTTAATAAATTCTATTTAATTATATTATATTTTTATTTTTAAGTGAACATAAGTTCTTAATCGAACATAAAAGTCCATGTTCACTTAATAGAATTTTTCTTAAGTAGATTTTTTTTAAAAATGTGTGTACTTTGTATTAATGTCAGTGCTTTAACAAAAAAATAATATATATTGAAAAAATATGTATGTGGAATTACTCTAAATTATATAATTTATCTAAATTCATAAATTAATAATAAATAAAATTTACAACAAAATCTATAAAAAATACGCTTGCACTGAATATCAATGTGATTGAGCTATGTTTACTTAAACATATTTCTAGTTTTTTTATGATGTATGAAATAAATACCACTCATTAAAACATCTAGAGTATAAAAATAAGTTATTAAAAAATGCTTAAAAATGTTAAAATTATTATTTTTTTAGTTCAAAAAATATATTTATATAATCTACACAAAATTTCAAAATCGCCAATTTAAATTAGCTTCACATTCTTAATGATTTGTCAATTAGGCAAAAAAAGTGGAACTATTGTGATCACTCGTGCCCCAGCTTTTAGTAGTTTGGGGTCACTAAAATCAACATTTTCCAATATTTATCATAATTTGTCAATTATAATAAATAAACTATTAAGAATTTAAAGATGATTTAAACTAATTATTTGTAGTAATTTTTTTGTTTAATTTTTTCTAAATATAAAACAATTATATATCATATTTAGTTATATATATATTCATAATAGTATACAAAATTGATCATGGTGATTAGTCTTACAGAATTACATTATATCCAGCTTTGGAGAGCACTCCATATATCTATAATATGTGCCAATAAACTATGTCTATTACATTATGACAGTGAGTTATTAGGCTCTTTGTTTCATTCTTTATATCACTATTTCACAAAAATGGGATACCTCATAAAGTTTTAGCCTTATTTTCAATCTTGTTTTAGTTTCTTTCCTACTCCTCCATTCTTCCTTTCAGGAGTGCAATCATCTTTTAGCAGGTACTTCTTTGCTGGTTTCCAGTACAACCACTGGTTGGCTTGGATCGACTCCTCTTTCTTTATCTCTACCATGCCATTTTTCATTAGCCTCTAGAATTTTTCTTTGGCCACCTTCAATGTAATGGAAACTTGCAAGTAAACATCATGTTTTGTGAGTCTTCTATTAGACTTAGTAAGTGCCCTCCTAGTGCCTTGATATTTTTCTGCATTCCTATTTTTCCATAAGTGCCACAAGATTTTAGTAGTTAGAATAAAAAAAATAGATTAATAGGTTTTCCTAACTTATCAATATTTCTCAAGATTATTTCTTTTATCCTCTTTTCCTTTGTTCCTCCCCACCAAAACAGACCAATTTGAAATATTTTCCAAAATTTCTTAGCATAAAAGCAATCAAAGAAAAGATGAGATATAGATTCATTCTTTTTGCACACATCACAAATGGAAGGACAAATTTTGGGGTCAAAGTTTGACATTTTTTGCAACATCAACATCCATTTGAAACTAGCTTTCTTAGGTTCAAGAACATTATTCCAGATTCTTGAGAAGGCTTTCTCTCACTTTTTTGGACTACTTTTAAGAGTCCAATTTTTATTAAGCATATCATCCAAATTAGGGGGATTTTCCAAGGCTTTATAAATTTATTTAGCTTTGGGGTGAGTTAAACCTTTATCTTTCAGCCAATCAAGCTTCATCCTTTCATTGTTTTGATTGGAGGTAAAAAATGGGTTTTGAAGGGGCCCGAAACCCTTTACAAAATAAATCAGTTGATAAAAAAGATAACAACATTAAACAATAATCAGCCTGACGATAGCGAACCAACAGCCAAAAAGAACGTAACCAACCAACAACACTACATATTGTTCAGAATCTCAACAACTTCCATTTCACTAACAACCAACTTCTGCACATTATCCACAGTATCAAACACTTCAATACCTGAGGCCCCAACTTGAGCTTTCATTTTGTTTCTAGTTCTGACCCTCGACCCACTAGTTTTTACCTCACCACTCAGAACACTACCTTTAACAACACCCTTCTCACTAGCACAATCCACATCCATTAGCTTACCCCCAACAATAGTATCATCAACAGTAACATTCTCCTTTCTCTTTTTCACAATATTCACAAGGGAGCTCACCTTGGCAGAGTCTTAAATAGTCAAGACCTTAGAGGCATCTCCACCCTTCATCACAACATTCCACATCTTATCAAATTTATCCACAAGGGATAACATTCTTCCTTCCAAATTTTGTTTCAGATTAACGGTTTCCTTTGCCATAGAATTAGCCACAGTATTAAGAGAATCCATTAAATTATCAATTTGGCTTTGGACAGAAGGGTCCTTGACCTTACTAACAACACCTCTAATTCTAACATTGGTCCTATTAATCTCATGGAAGAGCCACTTAAAAAGTTTAAATAACACATTAGCACTATCATGGGTCGAGCCCAACACATCAGACAATTCCTCCCTATCAAAGTTCTCAATGTGTTTCCCCACAGTGATGTCCTCATCAGAAGACATAACATGAACCTTTTTAGCATAAATTTCCTTACCTTTACTAGTAGGGACATGAGTCTTCATCTTTCAAATGGAGCAGGCGATTTCCTCCACAACAAACTTCCTTTTAATTATCCTATCTGCATCTGCTTTACTAGTTCCCACAACATGTCTACCACCCATAGCTCTTTCCTTTTCCTGCTTCTACAACCCAATGTTAGCACTTGGTGAAGCCTCACCATAGATACCACCAGCCAGGGAGAGAGAGAAACCCTTCTCTAGGAATTGGCCAGCAATCAACACCCTTCTCTTCTAGCTCCCCTCCTTAGGCTCCTGCACATATCTAGTCACTAGGGGAGGAGAGGAAGCTTCCCCATAAAGTTCATTTTTGTCCTTACCCCCTTTAGAAAGAACATTCAGCACCACCTCATCACTGCATGTCATATAGCTTGCCTTATCATCCGACTTCCTTTTCCCAGTCTTACCTAGAACAGAGGAAATGGGGCCCTCCTCAAAAAATGCATACAAATCCAGGACATAATCAACATCATCATCCCTATCAAACTCAGAATCTTTGTTCAAAATAATCCTCCTCTTCATAGGTTTCATACTAACCCTTTCCTCTCCCAACTCTGTCTCATAACCCTCCCTGGGTTTAGTAGTATTATCCTTTGGAGACAAAAGAGTTTTTTGCACCTCATGAACTTTGACATGTTCATAGATTGGAATAATTAACCCCACATGCAGGATAGGGTTTTTGGGGTTTTTTCTATGATCTTTAATCCTCGAGTCAAGCGACATCAAGAAATAGTAAGGAAAGGACACCCATTTCTTATGTCAAAAATGGTTAAGCAACAAGAAATGGTATGTGTTAATTGTCATATACCTACCTTCCAAGGTGACATACCTCATAATTTCTTCAACAACATCATGCCACAACGCTTTCAAGGAACTCCTCTGATACCCACCTCTCTTGGACGACTTCAAATCATCAGCCTCATTCCCTTTAAAGAAAATAGACATCGTAGCCTATGATTCTTTTTTGTCTCTGAACACCTTCATACCTTGAATAGCCAAGCTTGTAATTTGGGCTATGAATTCTTCATCAACCACAATTTTCCTATCACCCAAATTCAAGGTTCTCTCATTCTATCCTTCAGCAACCAAATTGGTGACCCAAGGATTGTTACCATACAGTTTCTCCATATATGGAGTTAATCCACCTCTAAAATCTCCCACACCTCCTTCCTCTGCTTAGTAGTAACGCAGGACTTAAGCTTGACGCAATTTCTGTCCCCACCCATCGCTGAAGACTTAATAAACAAAGGCCAAACACACAACAGAAAGTTTAGGAAAATAAAAAAAATGCCACCCAGAATAGGATTACCTAGCAGAAGACTCTGGAAACTAAGATGAATAACACCCACAATCCATGTGAAGCCAACCATAGGACATATATGCCATAATGAATTTGAACTCCACGCCTTGCGAAAGCCTTCCCTCAAAATCATAACTTTAACATCGTCATTCATGATATTCAACCACATGAGTAAGGACATGCACCCTTTAATGTACAATAAGATTGACATTAAATTGGCATTCATTATTAATTATAGCCATTGCCTCAAAAGGAATAGGATCATTCAAATCCCACTCCTTGCTATCTCTAACACCAACGTTAGCGAAGAAATTAGCTAACATATTTCCCTCTCTCAAAATGTGGGAGATATAAACATTATCAAAGGAGTTGATAATTTCAATAGAGTCCCTAACCAAGGCCTCAATAGTCCAAGATGGAGGTGAGGCATTCTTTAAATTATTAATAATGTTCATAGAGTCACCCTCCAACAAGACCTTCCTATACCCTTTTCTTTGAGCCAATTTGAATCCATGATAGGTTGCAACCGCACTTCAGCCTTTCATTGTTGCAGAGAAGGTTGAGTTGTTTAGCCTGTAATTATGGTTCTTTGATGTTTCATAAGTTCTTTTTTGTGTTTGGGGAAGCTTAAATTTTTTCTTAAGGGTTTCCCAATTGATTAGTCCACTATTCTCAATAATGTCGTTGAACAGAGAGTGTATACACTCAAATTTGGTCTGGAGGATTAATTAAATACAAGTTATTTAATTAATAATATTTAATTCTTCTACTTATAAATACATTGAAAATTTTATTTATATAGTTCATTTTCTATAATTCTTCCTATCCTAAATCATTTTCTTCATATCTTAATTAAATGAACAAATTTTATTAGTTTGTTTTATTTAATTAATCTCCTCTCATTAAATTTGAATTTTAAATTTGAATTTAAGCACATTTCTACTAAATTATTCCCACCTTCCACCTCATCATGTGTCTCAAGAAATTAAATATTTCTAATATTTAATTTGGCATTTATCATCAACAAATTCTAACTAATTTGGGACAGTTGGCCTTCATCTCCATTTTATTCCTCTTCACACTTGGCAGTTTGTTCTTATAAAGGGAACACACTCCCCTTTTCTCTCTAACCTCTTCATCTTCAACCATCCATTCTCTAGATCGAATCCATATCGTTGATTTATGCCACCTAGGCTCATCCCTTGGAAAATCTATAAATAATCCCCCATTTATAGCAAAAGGATCCTTGGAAAGAGAGAGAGTTGAGCATAATTACACTTTGCAGAATTTTGATTAGCATTGTCATTTCATTGAGAATTCTAGTATTATCATTTTAGCATCTAGTTTAATCATGGAATTTTCATTAGCAACATCTTAATTACAATAGTTTAATCATATAATTTTCATTAGTAGCATCATTATCTTTGCCTATCATCTATAGCTAGTTTAGCAATCATGTAATGTAGGAAACATCTCTTGCATTTCCAATATCTCTCATTCTTCAGGTTGTCATTTGGAAAGTCATGTGCACAAACAATCTAAGAGAAAAAATGACTTAAATAATCCTTGGAGATAGAGGACAATGAGATTCCATTGGGGAATTTTTTGTTTCAATTTGGTTATTATCTGAATTCCTTGATATAATGTTTCATTGGTGTGTTGTATAGGTTTTACTTGCTTATTCACATATTCATACACCACATAAATTGGTGCCCACTATGGGGCCTAGCCCTATTTTTAACATTTTCGTGCAAGTTTTCATTAATAGGTTTGTTCGTGAATTTTGATGTAGCGCACCTGAAGCCTACTTCAACGCATAGGTTGTGACTTTCGACACATCCAATCCATGTTATAGCGGATACACAACCCAGACTAGTGCATCTACCTCCTCTTTCAACGCATATATGATATTTTATTTTCCTTTTCTATTTTCTAGAATAGAGCATTGAATGTGTTTAATAGCACATATATTGGATATTTTTGCGCATATGCTCTTTGTTTTAGCGCATACACCTTTATTGGCAGAAATTTAAAATTCTGAGGGACTAATCTATATCTTTCTGTTTTGCAGGTGCTTTATATGTTGTCAAAGATATATCTGAGACTACTAATTATGTTTGTAGGGGCTGGAGTTATTTTCCTTTGCTTAAATTAGGCATCTAGTTTAATTACAAGGTTAATGAACACCATGTATGTTGTGTTTGCAAAGTGATAGGCCTATGCTCTCCCCTTTACTAGGTGACCAGAATGCCAGACTCACTCTTTCATTTTATTGCAATAGAACCTTTAGAAGGCCTACCTAGTGGGAAAAAGTAATCACCCTAAGGGAACGAACTAAGTGGGAATAGCTAAAGCCAAGCATTCCAACTATAATCAAATGTGAATCGTGATGAAAGTCACATTCAACAGTAGTGTGCATTGATATCCATCCCCAAAGCCTTTATTCTAAAGGTTGGGAGACCTCCTGAGGGATTTTATCATTTGCCACACTAAATGGAAACCCTTACTAAGAACTTTAAGTGTAGTATCCAAGATGAGTTAGTTCTTGAACATTATAATATTTATAGTTCAAGGGGAGGGAAGAATCTTCCCCCAAGATACTCACCATATAACTACCAGGGATTTCTAGCCAAGAGTGAAGGAATTGACTTTTGGTTAAGACCCAGAAAAGGAAAAAACACGGGCTCCCTCTAGGGGGTGACAGGGCTATGTGAGCTAACATAGTTCTAAGATGTGGGTTGTGATGTTATTAATGACCCTTGACATTAGAAGAGTCTAACTGATTTGTTTCCTATTGTTCAATACCAGTGGAAATCAAAGGGATCAAACCAGATCCTAGAACATACACTTGATGTTAAGATCATAGGATGAAACAATTATTTACTACATGCTTCTATGTTTTAAATCGCTGTTTAGAATATCATCCCTCAAAAACACCTAATTCACTGATTCAAAAACAAGAAAACTAGACAAACTTTCAAAATGGTGAAATTTCTAGTTTAGCACATAAACTTCTTGTTCCAATGCATTGAGTTCATAATCTGGTGCATATAGGGTTTGTTACAGTGCACTCATCCCATCTTTTAGCACATATAGGGTTTATTCTAGTGCATTTACTTCATCTTTCAGCACATAAGCTCTTTGTTCTGGTGCATTTAAGTAATATTATAGTGTATCCAAGCTCTATTATGGTGCATTTATTCCATCTTTTAATGCATATACTCCATGTTTTAGCACATTCACCTAATATCCAAATAGAGAGCTAAATTGAACCTCTGTCTGACAACTAGAATCATATTTAGGGACCCTTTTTAGAGCAGAGATCATTCCTCATTAAAACATTGGTTTTAACTTGGAGAAATTAGCTTTTGCAAGTGCAATCCCTTTAACTAAACTTGGATCAAACAAATCAAAGTTCCCAATTATCAATTTCATCTCTAATTGCTAGCTAAGTTTCACTATCAGGATCTATCAACCTTCATCACGAAAAAAACACTATACATCATATTTAGCCTAGTCTCATCAATAGATTATTTCATCCTATTTGACTTGGGTATTTCATTGGCACTCCCAAAACAAAGATCAAAGTGTAGCTAAACTCTATCACTTGCATGCCAATTTTAACAAGAGCTCAAAAACAAAAACTTGGAGAAAAAGAAGTAGAACCCAAACCATCATGGTAGAAGGAGAAGAAAATCCTTTTCAAAAATTTCACCAACCTAAAATAGATGAGATAACTAATGAGGACATTCAACAAGCTCAACAAGACCCTAAATTTCACAAGTTCATGGAAAAAATTCTAGAAAAGGATAGAGAGAAATACTTTCTGATGCTGGAAAATCAAGGTGTAAAACTACCCAATGATTTTGATGTCAACCAATTGGAGGGTGCTCTCAAGAAAATAGAAATTGACTCACGAATCATAGATCCATTGAATGCTTTAACTCAATAGATGCAAAATCTTCAACAACAAATCCTAGACATGCAAAGAGGAGCAACGAAGAGATATGTGTTGCAAGATATCTATCCTTACCCATTTGACAAAAGTATGAACGTGATACCTTTTCCACTGAATTGTGAAATTCCAAAATATGACAAATACAATGGAAAATATGATCCTCAAGATCATGTAAGAGAATTCTGCACCATGAGTCTGGAATTTGCACACGAAGAAACCTATTTAATGAGATTATTTCCAAGAAGTTTGGGTGGTCGATGCATGGAATGGTTTTCAAAACTCCCACTAGGTATTAGGTCCGAGGAGCTGGTAAATTTTTTTTTCACCCAATATTCATACAACATTCAACATGAAATAACCATGAAAGATCTTTGTAACACAAAATAGAAAAATGGTGAGTCATTTCTAACATTCTTACAAAGATGGAGACGATTATTTGTTAGATATGTCTGTCCTATACCTGAGAAGGAAAAGATGGATATCTTCATTGATAATCCCAATAGTGAGATGAGTTATAGACTCCAGTTGCAATGCCCACCCAACTTTGAAAAGATTATTGAAAATAGACTTAAGATTGAGGATGCCTTGGTTAAAAGAGTGTTAAAATCTATAACAAAGGAACAAACTCTGCTAACTCTTCTAACCATTAGAACAATAGTGAAAAATTGAAATTCTAGATAAGAAACAATAATGTTGGTAACGATGGTGCAGCTGACACACCTAATGTAAAATTAGTCTTCAATTTATCAGGTACTACACCCAAAAACAATTAAAACAACACTAAATCTAAACCAACTCCACCACCACATCGAAGAAAATTTTACACCTTTGGGAGAATCACTTGAATCGGCATTAAAAGAACTTCTTGCCCACAAACTCATAACATTACCAGAGGCACAGGATTTTGAACCAAGAGTTGAACCATCATGGTGGAACGATGCATATTAGTGTGATTTTCATAGAAACAAAGGTCATAAAACAAATGATTGTATGCAATTAAAACATTTGGTGCAAGAATTGATAGACAAATATGAAATATCAATAGAAGGACCTCAAAAAAATGTTGATCATGGAGCATTTAAAAATCCTCTACCTAACGATGGAAAAGGAGAATCCTCTTCGACAAACAAAGGAAAAAATGTGAATTATATCTATGATAATACCATCCTTCACATTGTTGCAGTTGGTAATCAAATCAATGATATCAACATCGAGGATAAACAAGACATTGCTGCAACTGATAATCAAATCAATGACATCAAAATCAAGGATAAACAGGACATTGCTGCAATTGATAATCAAATCAATGACATCAAAATCAAGGATAAACAAGACATTGTTGCAGGTGATAATCAGATCAATGTCATCAAAATCAATGATAAACAAGACAACCTACCAGTAAATGTGAACACAAGAGGATAGTCCAAATTGGTATTGAAAGGAAGTACATCTAAAACACCTGTTGCTCCTTCGAATCAATACAATATCATAGACCAATTGCAAAAGATTCTAGCACAGATATCCATACTGGAACTTCTTAAAATTTCAACAGCCCATAAAGATATTCTAGAAAAAGCTTTAGTGGACACCACAATACCAACTAATATGGAATTTTTTCAATTCCAAGCCATGGCGGAACATTTGAATACACCCCATTGTTTATCATTCTCAGAAAAAGATAATGCATCTCTCACTTAGCCACATAACGCTCGACTCCATATTGAGGTTTTAATCCATAAACATTAGGTCAAACACATTTTTAATAGATGGAGGAGTTGGTCTAAATATTTTCACCTTAAAGCTTATTCGTGCATTGGGATTTTTAGAAAATGCAATAGATTCCAGAAGAGAGATGACCATAAAAGCTTATGATCTGATGAAAAAAGATCCTCTCAAGTACTAATTGTATTTCCAATTCAAGTAGGATCAGTTCAAAAAGATATAATATGCCAAGTTTTAGACAAGGATTTGACATACAACATACTCTTGGGTCGACCTTGGATCCATGAAATGCAAGTAGTGCCATCAACATACCATCAATGCTTGAAATTCCCTTGCAATGGACAAGAGATCACAATTTCACCAGATTCTAATAATCCCCAATACTGTAACACTCTCAAGATAGTCCAAGATATTTTTGTACCACACAACAAAGAAGCTCTCACTTCTATTTCCTCAAGTAATGAAGGCCAACTCAATTCTTTGTCAAAACAGTTTGAGAAAAAGGTTCAGTTGAAAGATAAAGGCATCGGTGATTCTATTTCCTCAAGTAATGAAAGCCAACTAAATTCTTTTTCAAAGCAACTTGAGAAAAATATCCAATTGAAAGATCAAGGCATGGGTGAATATTCTTTTGAGTAGTCCTTATGTCTCTCACAGCTGCTATCTTCTCCAACATCCTATGGACAACCATCAACATCTAGACAACAATCTTCACAACCCATCACAATCTTTGATGGTAAATTTGTAAAATTAGGTACTCTAGTTGATGAATCTAAGGACAAAGACATTCTAAATTGGCTTTACAAAGATGAAGAACAATCCCAAGCAATAACTTCCAATATACCAACAAAGCAATATGGTAAAGGGTTCACAATCTTAGAAAAGATGGGATATGAAGGAAAAGATCCTATTGGAAAACAAAAAGAAGGTACTGTGGAACCAATTCAGCCTATCACAATCAATGGAAAAGATAAGACAAGATTAGGATATAAAGAAGAGACGAAAGAAGAAGCCACTCAACAAATTTGTGAGCGAATCCTCCAATTGCAAGCTAGTTTTGAAACAAACTCAAATGAATATGAATGGGATTCACTATCTGAAGAATCTTGTGAAGACAAAGAAATCAATGTGATAAAGAGTTATGCACCCATACGTATGGAAGGAAAAATTTTAGGGTCTAGACCACTTGAATTTGGATCACTACATATCGATGACTCTAGTGAGGACGGTCAGACATCAAGTGAGATAGATCATTCAAAAGAGAGTAACATTATAGACCTTGAAATTGCTAGTGAACACCCTGAAAATGTTTCCATCATGACCCTCACCGCCTTTGATCTTGACCAATCCGATGATTCCTTACCTTTGATACATCTTGAACTCATTGACTGGGAACAAATCGAGCTGCTTGATATCCCTATCTTTTTAGATGATGATGCCATTTTCAATTTCCTTTGTTCTGAAAATCCAGAAATGAGTTCCACCAATGAATTTCATAATGAAGCTTCAAATCATGGGAGTGCCAAATCTCTTAGCTGCAAAACAAAGAATACAAAAAATTGATCTAATGGTGAAAACCATCCAATGATAGTATTAGATCATGAAAAAGTAAAAAGAAAGAGTGTATCCAACGGTGAAAGCCTCTCTCAGGCACTGAAGGATGAGAGATTTGACACTCTTCCTAAGAATTATCAAGAAAGATCTTCAATATTGGTTGAGCTTACACAATCCATAAACATCGGTACAGTAGAAACAACAAAAACCATACACCTAGCGACATCAATGATAGAGCAAGAAAAGCCAAATTTCACCAAATTCATTGAAGAAAGAAAAATATATTTTTCTTGGTCCTATGCTGACATGCAATGAATAGATCCAAATCTATTAATGCATCATTTATCCATAGCATCGGGAGTGAAGCCAGTAAAGCATAAATTGAGAAAAATGCATCCACACATCGCCCTACTAGTCAAAGCATAATTACAAAAATTATTAGATGTAGGGTTCATTCAACCAATCAACTATGTAGAATGGATTCCAAACATTGTACCAATCTCCAAACCAGACAACAACATTAGAATATGCACATATTTTAGGGATCTTAACAAGGCTTTTCCAAAGGATGACTTTCCTTTTCCCAATATAGACATCATTGTGGATTTAACAGTAGGAAATGTTATGCTATCACTCATGGACAGTTTTTTAGGCTATAATTAGATCAAGATTGCACCATAGGATCAAGACAAAACAACTTTCACGTGCCCATGGGGTACATTTTGTTGGAATGTCATGAATTTTGGATTAAAGAATGCAGGAGCCACCTATCAGTGTGCAATGACAACGGTATTTCATGACATGATGCACACATTCATGGAGGACTATGTGGATGAGCTACTAGCAAAATCATTCACTAGGGAAGGACATCTAGAAATATTGGATAAAATCTTTAGTCGATTGGAAAAATTCAATGTGCATTTAAATCCAAGGAAGTTTGTATTCATAGTAACATCAGCAAAACTCTTAGGATACATAGTCTCAGCTAAAGGCATTGAAGTAGATCCAGCAAAAGTCAAAGCAATCATGGAAATTGTAGTGCCCCTCTAGTTGTTGCACTTTGTTTCACATGTGACTCTGATCTATTGGTAGTTGTTTTAGTGTATTTATGATGATGTGGTACTATATGTTGGTTTCAGTGAAGGAGAAAGTGTAGCATTACTCACTCGAGTACCCTGCTAAGTTGCGACTCTTCTTCATGGTGTGTTTGTTGATATATGATGATATGTTTAACAATGTTGTTGGATGTAGTTTTCAAGTACCGAGTATCGGTTTCACCTGCTTTGTCAAGTCAGAGCGTGCCCTAACCCAATGGAAATATGTTGTTTCAGAGATAGTGTCAGGTCTATCATTAACCATCGTTCTTCATTGAACAGGTATTCATTTGTCACCCATCATTGTTGTTTTGTCATTTGGTTCTGTCATGTCATTCTCATCTTCGTCATGTTGGAAATTCACTGATTAGTTAGTTTAATGGTTTATTGATTATTCACTGATTTAATTGATAATGTTGAAATGTTAAGTTAAAATATTGATGTTTAGATATTTTAATAATTGAAATTGTAATGTTATTTTTAAAAGGGTTTGATTAATTTAATTAATTAAATGATATTTTTATTTAAATGTAATTGTTAGTTTTTCATAATAGAATATTTATTTATTTATTGTGCAAGTTTAAAATTATGTTTGAAAAAGTAGATAACATTGAATTGTTGTTTCAACTAAAGATATGGAAATATCTCAAAACGTGACTTCAAGTCAAAAGATATTATCTTGGGTGTTTATTTAGTTTGAACTGAATGATCTATGTGATTGCATGCTGACTTTGAGTTAACTGTGGCAATCATGAGTTAATTGGATGGGAATTAAAATATTTTTTTGTACAATTTTATTCACGGGAATGGATTTTGGATGGATAGGAAGAAAACTTTCACAACAATTTTTGGAAAAGCTTCTTCTCTGTATTTCTGGTTTAAAGTTTTGTAGACAGTGGTTTTCGAAGGAATTGGTGCTTTTGGGAAAATAAAGAATTACAAGGTTACTAGTTCTAGCTTCAATCTTCGTTGAATTCAAGATTATAAATTAGGTTTTCTTCATGTTTTTGCAATTTCTTAATTAGAATATTCTGAAAGTTATCCTTGATTTTGAGTATTTTAATTCATGATTTCAGTATTTGCTTGTAGTAATGCATACGGTCATTTTATTTGTAACCTATGACACAAATCTATAGATGGTTTCGTAATCAAATGAGTGTGGATCGGGTGTTTTGTTTGAAAGCTATAGTTTCTTCTCATGTAGCTCTTTCTGCCATTTTAGATTCTTTCATTGCTACTGATTGACTATGGGATTTAATCATTTATATTCCATGATAGACCTGCTTTAAATCCTTGGATCTATAGAAAATTTCTTTGTCTTGAATACTGCTCAGGAATTTCAATGTTGGTACGAAGTCAGCATGAAAGTCGCTATATTGGCACCCTCTTCTCTCCTGATGCACAGCCTTCTCCTGGTCACACCTGTGCTTCCTTCTATCGCTATTGTCTTTTGTCAACATTTTGATTTTTAGATCGATAGGCTACCTTAAAACCGCCATATACACCTTCTTTAATCTTTTCTTTATGTTATTTATATCTACCTATTAGGAATGCGTAAAATTTTAGCAAGCTTTTATAACAGACAATAATATGATATCATTGGTTTTGGTTGTATATTAACATTAAATTTTATGATAGCGCTCTATGTTAAATGATAATTACATATATTTATACCTTTATATTCATAAAATCTTTTAGAGTAAAGGTTTTAACTTAATTATGTTAATTAAGTTACCTTTATTCCTCTCTTAAGATTTCACTTTAGTTTGCATATTGTGACATTTAATAATTATATTAATTATTAAATGTCTACCTATTAGGGTTACTTTTAGGTTTTGCATGATCTCCTTTTAAGGATTGATCTTTGTAATTATTTCAATTAAGCTAATGCAATCTCTCTTGAAGCTTGCAGAGCACCCTTACTTTTTTGTCTCCATCTCTTCCTTTCTATGACAGGTTATTTGCATGCAGGTGATCTTTGGGATCTGTGTAGTTGGCTTTCTCAACTTCTACATGGTATCAAAGCTCCTGGCCTGCTGCTTCCTGTTCGTGTTTTTGAAGGATTTTTTGGAGCTTTGAGGGTTCGAGGTTTTCCTTTTTTGAACCAAGAGGTGGGAATTTTTAGTGCATCCAGGGTCAAATCAGATCTCTCCATTGAATCTAGAGCTGTCGGAATAGTCAAGATCGACGTTTGTTTCATCAAATTTGGCTTCTGTTTGTCAGATTTGTGAGGGTTTGAAGAAAGGGTTTTCTTGCCAGATCCAGAGGGTGCTTGATTTTACAGAGCATTTTGAGCCCAAACGGACCTCACCATTGCGTTTGGAGCGGCCAAAAATCTAAAGATTGACTGTAAACTCACCTATATTCGGTGTCGGTTGTTTCTGAAGCAATTTTTTTTGCCTGTACGACCCTGTTCGGCCGTCTGCACGCGAACCGAGGTATTAAAAAAATCGTCAAAAAAAATTGAAATTTTTTTTCCAGCATTTCATTTCAAAAAATCATATTAAATTTTTTGAAAATCCTTTTTAAAAGGCACATAGAGTTTTTTCGAGAAATTCAAAAAATTGTATTAAAAAAAGCTTTTTTGTGCAGTACCTGAGGCTACCTGCCACCTTGCGGTGGCAGGCCCTCACGCTCCGCACCTCTGCCTATTGTACTTGCCACTGGCGATGGCTATTAAGACCACTGGTGGTGACTTAAAGCCACCGATGGTGGTCTTAATACCACCGGCTGGCGGTAGTGGCTGTGGTGTGAGCTCCGCCAGCCCCCACCATTTTTTTTTTTTAAAAAATTATTGTAAGGGTTTTTTTATTGTTTATTTTTTTTAAAACAATTTTTTCTGTAATAAGCCTAGTTATGCAATTGTGTCGACGACCGTTTGACCATCAAATTTAAGACCGGATTTTTCCTGCGACGGTTGTATGACCGTCAAATTTTAACCCAGCACTTTTTTTCCCCTTTGGAGTTGTTTTCTTCCAGAGGCCATAACTTGGGCATACGATATCATTTTTTTGCAAAAGAGATATCGTCGAAAAGCTAGTTTCGTCAACTTTCCATTGGTGTGGGTCTCATCACTTAATTTTTCTGTTAGTGCATTATACACCAGTTGAAGTTAGAGGAGCTATTTTCAATCTCGAGCTTGTAACTTTTGACCAGTTTCTCTATTTTTCATAATCTCAGCGGTATTGGAACCATATTTCAGATCTCTTTAGTTCCATCTATGCAATTTTTCCATATTTCACTCCAAGTATATTTTATTTAGTTTTCTATGTTTTCACACTCTGGTGAATTACCTAGACATATTAGCTCTTGGGAACTTCTCGTTTGCATGGGATGCTTCATTTGATGTTGTTCTTCATGTATTTCTAGTTTTTTGTCCTTTGTGGGCATTATGAGCATCATTTGTAAGCAATATTTTATGTAAATGCATTGAGATAAAGTGCCACACTATTGTACATGTATTTGGGGATTTTGCACATAAGGTTGTGCCATATTTTGTACTCACACTGTATTATAAAGTGCCATGGGGGGGTTGTGTAGTGCCTTTGTTTTTGCCATCACACCTTTTTATGATGAGTGTCCCTCCACGATGACAGTGGATCCATATGATTCCAGCCTCATGCATGTGTGCTTTGTTTTGCACACCACTTTTTCAGTTGCAGGTGCTTTCTTGTGCACTTTCAGATGTTGTTTCTTCTCCTTCATGCACTACATGGTGATCCACAAAATTTTAGTGGATCTGTTAGGCTCTCCTAGTCAGCATTATGGGGGGGGGTATTATATTGTTCGTGCTAATGCTTCCTTGGTTTCACCTTGGAAGGAATCTTCCATTCTCAATAGATCAGTGTTCTTTAGACTATTGGTACTTGTGCCATCTGTATCTTCATTCCAGGTGTTTTCCTTTGTTTTCCATCTGATTCAAGTAGTGTCCTTGGGGGAACTCATGCAGGTTGTTGTCTTTTTGATCCTGATCATCCTATCTTCAGAGGAGGTTCTTCAACACCATAGTAGTCATCTTTTGACAATTATTTGCAGCTTCTTCTGCTTTAGTGATGTTCTTCATGTCTTTCATCTCTTTTTGGAGTAGAGTTTTTCCCATTAGGTTTTCTCTATTTCTCCACTTTACAGAGATTTGGTTGTATTTGGGTAACTTACTTGGCCTAGTTGTCGGGACCCTTGTTTGCTTTCATGCATTGTAGTTACCTTTGCTTTCTTGCACATGTTTGTAGTTGCACTCTTGCTCATCTTAAGGGGGGTGTTAGAGTAAAGGTTTTAACTTAATTATGTTAATTAAGTTATCTTTATTCCTCTCTTAAGATTTCACTTTAGTTTGCATATTGTGACATTTAATAGTTATATTAATTATTAAATGTCTACCTATTAGGGTTACTTTTAGGTTTTGCATGATCTCCTTTTAAGGATTGATCTTTGTAATTATTTCAATTAAGCTAATGCAATCTCTCTTAAGCTTGCAGAGCACCCTTGCTTTTTTGTCTCCATCTCTTCCTTTTTGTGACAGGTTATTTGTATGCAGGTGATCTTCGGGGTTTGTGAAGTTGGCTTTCTCAACTTCTACAAAATCCTTATACCTGCCAGAGTATATTTTCTTGTGGAGTCCTTTTATTATTCATTGAAATGGCCTTGAATCAGCCTACATAAACTATTTTACCATTTGGCAGTTTAGTGTCAATCCACTTTTTAAATCTCCCCAAATTCATTTAGGCGCATTGGCTAGAGATTTCTTTTAAAATCTTATTGTTGCATGATTGATAAAAATAAAAGAACAATGCTCTATCGAATTAGCTATTAGCAACCTGACTCAACTACAACACTCGAACATAGAAGGAAGTGGATGCTTAAATAAGCTCCCTGATTCCATACACAACCTGTCTCAGTGACAACACTTGAAAATGGCAGGGCATATAGATTTAAATAACCTCCTTGTTTCTATCGGCGTCTATCACAGTTGCATCACTTGAAAATAGAATGTTGTAAAGGTTTAAATAATCTCCTTGATTCCATTGCCAACTTGTCATAGCTGAAGCACTTGATCATAATTAAAAATAATAATAATAAAACTCCTTAGATGCCATCAATTTGCAATTTGGTCAAAATCATATCCTCTAATTCCTTTTCCATGTTATGAGATTCGGGTTTTGCTCAATGCAATTGATCTATGTTATTAACCACCAGTTGAGTCTCCCTTGACTGATTTTCAAATGAGTTAAAATATGCATGTAATTGATGCCACTGTAGAGGTTAATATTCATCTCTATTCAATCTAACAGTGAGAGAACTAGGTGATCTGCAGATTTTAGTTTAAGCTATATAAACTTATGGGTATACAGTTGTAAGTATTGATAAATCAGATTTTGATTTTAGCATGTTAAATTGATTTCTATCTGCATGGTGAAGTTAACTAAATGTTGAGGAATTATATGTAATTTATTTTAATGTTATTGTAAATATATATATATTAAAGTTGATTGGTTTTTAAATGTAATGTATATATATATATTATTCTTAATAAAGAATGATTGTTGATTTATTTTGTTAAATTGAAAACAATAAAATGTTGTTATTCATCATTTGATTAAATGATGAAATAAATTATCTAATCGTATGTATGTATGTATATATATATATATATATATATATATATCTTAAGAGAAAAAATTGTTTTGTAAAAAAAAAGGTACATTTCTGAGTTATTTATCGAACATGAATTTATATGGTTGTTGTTAAAGTGAATTCTTGGTTGTATATGATGGGAAATTATATGTTGATTATAAATGGATTTTTTGATTCACTATTGTTGTATTTATTTGATTGTAAATGAAATTAAGTCTACAATTGGTATGTAAATGAATATCTTGAGATATGTTGTTTAATTATCTTGAAATGAATGATGTATATTCTTGACATTGTTTAAATGTGAAGGAACGTTATGTATTTTGGTGCATGTCTCCTTGAGACATGTATGTTCTTTAAAGAATTTTTTGAGTTAATTAAGTTTTGCAATTCTTGTATAGGATTTGTTATAGTCAGGTCATGCACGTTGTTTATGATACCTATGCAATGAATGAGAGTACGATATTTTATGTCATGGATAAAATGTGATCATACCTATTGACAATGGTTTTACTCACAATAAATAGGTCGAATAAAATCTCCAAAAACAAGACTGTGAAGAGCCTATCCTTCTTCAAAGATATGGAACAAAGACAACCTAAGGGAAAAATTTGTATTCAAAGAGCAAAGATTGAATTTTGTTCAATCCCAAGTCTTTGATAACTAGGTCATGGTTGCACTAGGGTTACTCTCAGGTAATGATGCAATAATTGTTGTTAATCTCAAAGGGACTATGGTTAATTCTAACTTTTCTAATAATTACAAACATTTCACATAAAACCTCATTTCATCATCAAATAACATCATGAAATCAAAAAATTCAACATAATATTTCATGAACATCACAAATTCTTTGTTATCACTTAAGTAAATTTAGCATTAAGCATTTAGAAATTTCATGGAAAATAAAAGATTTTCAATAAAACTATTTCCATTCACTTATAGTTTTTGGAAAATTTTCAAAAATATTAAACATCTATTCTAAAACAAAGTATAAAAATACTAAAAAATAAAAGTTTCTCCTAATTATTCTCCATGGATGCCCCAAAGAATTAATCGAAATAGAGAAAAATATTTTATATTTCACCAAATTGCTTCACAACTACCTATAAAATGGTGCAAGCTTTTAAAGAGAGGGTTTCGTTTATGGACATCGAGTAGGTTTTGTATGCATCCTTAAATGGCATAGTATACAATCTTGTTCGGTCGAACTTACAAAACCAGCTACAAAAGATACTTGGATAGGTGGCTATCCATAAAGCTCTGATATCAATTAATGTCTATGTGCATACAAAGTTTTACGTCAGAATGGTTCAAAAAATAGGAAAAAAGAAAAAAACTTAAAAGAAGTTTTTTTTCTTCTAACATCCACAAATTCTAAACTTAAAATAAAAATGTGGGAGGAGATGGCCTTTTATAGAAACAAGGCACCTAAAAGTTAAACTTAAAAGTTTATTCAAAGGATCATAAACAACAAATTAAAATGCATAACATGGCATCTGCCAATTGTCATCAAGAACATTCTTGAATAAGTCAAAGCTTTGACTTTGTTCGCAACAATAATTCTCTTCATACTTCAACATGAACACTTTGCATCCATTAGGGATATCAACTTCCTTTCAAAACACTAGAATGAGAAACACCTACCAGGACTGGGATCAACTTGCAAATTTCAAATTAAAACAACAAATGAACTTCATTATATTTTCGGTGTTTGGTATCCGGTTCTTTCCATTTTCACTTATGACTCGGGTTTTGGGATTCTTCCTTCTTTCTTTAATTAGTACTCTCAGAAATCCCTTAATACTTGATGTATGTGCTCTTCTTAAATTCTTCGTATCACTCTCCAAGTGAGCTTGATCCTAGTATATTCTTTAGTTGATTGAAGTATGATATCATTTTTATGTGCTTTTTCTTCTTCATATTTGACTATAACATTTTTGCACTGTATTATTTCACTAATAACCTCTCATGTCAGCAATTGAACAAGATCTTTAATTATCCTTTCTATCCATTCCTTGAAAGCTTTGGCTTCCTTTCCCTCTTGTCCTAATGTTTGAGGATCAAAGCCTTGACGTGTCAATATTTCAATAAATTCTTGATTTTCACTAATCAGTCTTCTGTACTCAACAATGACTCTTTCAAATCCTTCAATGCATTGTATTATCATGTCACCTTCCTATTTTAGTTGTTTCTTCCATTTTCTTGGCAATGAGATTTCATTTCCTGATATCACGTTATTCTGTATAACTCTTGGATATCTGATTGTATAAGAATTTCAATATTTTGTTGGGGCAATTCCGCTTGTTCTTGACCAGATAAATTCAATGACTTAATAAAGTGTTCCAAGGTATCAACCCATTCTTTCAATTCTCTTTTCTTTTGTTTATATATTTTTGTACTCTGGCAATAGTAGCATTTAAATTTACTTTTATTTCATCTAATTCTTGTTGCCAAGATGAGTGTCCAAGATTAACACTTGTAATGTTATACTCCTTAAGTGTTATCTCATGTCTATCTTTATCAATTGTCAGAGTGGCTATCTGAATAGTTCTATTGCCATCTACATTCCTCTGTATGACATGCTTTGTCTTTTCTTTGCACCTAGGTTTAGGAGTACTTCTTGTTTATTGAGATTCAAAGGTAATATTTCCACTTCCATTGGAGAAGCTAATTCCTTGATTAACCAATCAGGTGTATCATCATCTTGTTGTACCTTTGTAACATTTTCTTGTCCCTGTTTATTGCTTGTTTTGGGAACTTCTTCTCTTTGACTTGCCATATTTTCTAAAATGGGGATTTCTTTAGCAATATCTAGTATAGATTCAAGATTAATAGGGTCTAACACTACCTCCTCTGTTTGGAGACTTATATTTTCCTAGACCTATCCAAATTTTTTGATTCATCTCTCTAAACATTATCTTCTTCATTTACTGCTACACTAGGGTTCTCTTTATTTTCAGTTCCATCTCTTGCAAACTATGTAGCTTCTTCTTTTGGAATTTCAATTTCAATTTCAGTTTCAACATGGCCTTTCTCTGATTCTTCAAAGACCTGTGAGTGTTCATTAACATTTTGTAAATTCCCAAGAGAAGGTTGGGAATCAAGAGTATCTTCAACAATTCTTTCATCAATAGGATTTTACTCTACAGTTTCCCTTGTTTCTATTTCAAGTATGCTATGGTTTCTTGCCTCTAAGGCAAGCGTTCCTTGAATAAACTCTTCTTCTTCAACATTTATGGGGTTATATTTCGTATCTTGAATTTCTTCTACCACTAGGTGTACCATGGGCTTGTATTTAGACTTATTTTCTTGTACTTTCTCCCACATAGCACCCCATTTATCTAATTGTTCCTTAATTCTAGCTTCATCCTCCTTTAAAATTTCCTCTAAAGTTGTAGGAGTCCCACCCATTGCTTGCTTCATATTAGCCATATTAACAAAAGGGGGAGAGGTGAATAATTTTGTAGCTCTTTGAGATGCAAACCTAGTTTTCATACCAACATTCCCTATTGCTACTGTTCCTTCATCAATAGTTACTCTTGTTTTGGGTCTAGTTGTACAGGAAGATGCACCTTTAGGTCTTGCCTTTGATTTATCTTTACCTATCTTTGCATCTTTCTATTTATCCAATAATTTTATGGGAACTTCCTGTCTTATTGCTTCAAGGGCTCTTTCTTCAATTCTAACACTTGGAGTAGCCTTACTAGTCTTTCTTTTCTTCTTGGTAGGCTCTTCACTTTCAAAAGCAATTTCATCTCTTTGTTTTCTTCTTTTATCTTATGAGAAGATGGGTTCAATTCCTCTTCCTCTCAAACTTTTTCAAAAATCATTAATCCAGTGTTGAGTATACCTTAGGACTAGTAAAGTCATCAATTGATGTCATGTCTTCATCATCAACACCTGGGTCTAGAATGGGTTCATCATATACCCTGTCATCATTGTAAAATTGGTTCAAAACCTAGCCATCATCTTCTTCCAATTGGATTGGGATGTCATAGAGCTTGAGCATTTGAGAAAATCCTAAAATCATTCTTTTATACTTTCTTCTTCTTACCACATCAATTGATCCAGTGTTGAGTATACCTTAAGACTAATAAAGTCATCAATTGATGTCATGTCTTCATCATCAACACCTGGGTCTAGAATGGGTTCATCATATACCCCGTCATCATTGTAAAACTGGTTCAAAACCTAACCATTATCTTCTTCCAATTGGTCTAGGATTTCATAGAGCTTGAGCATTCGAGAAAATCCTAAAGTCATTATTTCATACTTTCTTCTTCTTACCACATGCTCGTCTTCACAGTTAAGCCAATAATCTTCTAAATGAGGCACATGAGAACAAAAAATAGCTATATTTTTAGCAATATTTCCTTCAATATCATAGTACACTCTCTGGAGTGGAAATTCTTCAAAATGGTAGGTCCTCAGCTCTTCTTCACACAAATCAGTTACTCTAATTGCACTGCACTTGTAATTTCCTATTGTCATGGGAATTTAAAAGAGGCCTTTTTGTGAGCATGGCTATAAAGAGCCTGAGATGTTTTTAACTATCTCACTAATTCCAATAAAATAATTTTATCTGTAGGATACCTGGGCAGCATGAATGGGTGTCCATCAAATCCCTCCACTCTAATGTAGGAGTAAGTTGGGAACTGTATGTACCAGCCTCCCATAGGCCGAATGGCACTTTGTGCTTCTAGGGATAGTCTCTTAGATTTCTCACCTTCCATTGTTCTCACTAGTTTCATGGAGAAAAAATCATTAACTTTTTTGTAATCATCTTTATACCCGTGAATAGTGATTTGGGGCAAATGTGCATATATCAAACTATTTCCAACTTGTGTGCCTAGAGTACTAATCTGTTTTAACCCTTATTTACTAGCTCTCATAACACAAGAGTAAATAACATATGATGACATGTAGAAGCATCTGGTTTTGGGGAATGTAGTAATTTGTTCATGTTGTCTATCACTTATCAATTTTCCCCAATGCAACTCCACAGGACCTTCTATCATGTGGGATATTATCACAAACATCCAAGGTTTGAATTTTCTTGCATCTCTCAAACTAGCTACTTTACTTAGCAAAGTTATATTGTCTTGCATTTATTGTTTAAACATAGACCTTTGAATTACCTTGGTCTGTAGTGTAATTGGTTGTTGGCACCATTGGGTGCGCATAATTTCTCTATTACACTCCTCAATGCTTTGATATGTCTTGGCCTTGTCTTTCAGGTCAACATTGAACATTTGTGTGTAGGAGGGGAGACCAAATGTATACATGATTCCTTTTTGCGATAGGTCTGCATAAATTCTTCCCTCTTTCTCAACAATCCTTTTGGCTGGGTTGTAATAGTTTATGCATTGCATAAGTAATTTAGGAGCTTCCATTGCTGGTGGAAACCCTCCTACAGGAAGTAACCCATTTGATATGACATTTTTGGTACATTGGGTAGCATTTTCTTGCAATAGCCATGAACGGATTTCAATGTCAAAAAACCATCCCATGTGGGTATCTGTAACCACTACATTAATGGGTATTGCTTGTGAATTGCGGTACTTGAATTAATCTTCTTCTCTTGCATCAAAAGTGCTCATTTTGGATATAATGTGCTCTGCAATTTTTAGAATATTTGTCTTGTGTGCAAGTTAGGGTTAAATTTAACCAAAACTTACATTTCATAAAATTTTAAATTTATTTTTTGACTAAATTTAACAACTCAAAGAAAAATTAACATTTCAATTTTAGAATGAGAAAATACCATTATCGAAATTTTCTAGCATCAGAAACTCTTAGCAAAGTATCAATTATTCGGAACATACTTGGTTCCGGTTAAAAATAGTGATTCTTCAAGATGCAACTTCAAAACCCTTGGTAGCTGTGACTTAGTTTCTTGAAATTTTACCTCTCTCTTCGTGCCAATGTTGCTTCATTGATTCAATGTCTTTAGCAAATTTGCAATATGACGCAAAGTGGAGTGTTGTAAAAGCAATTGCATGCTTGAGGTGGTTCCAAGTACATAGGTAGTTCACCACCTCCATTAATTACCTGTTATTTCACATTAATTCCCAGAATAAAGGTGCAATCATTAGGGATTATGGTTCAAATCATGAACACCTAGATTTTTGTGTTGGCTCACTATTTGAGAAGAAAGACAGTGTGGTGATTATACGTGGCAATTATATGTCACTCTAATTCTTTGCAAGGTATATGTTATTAAAGATATGTGATTGATTGATGATCACCAGGGTTGAGGCTTTTGGTACTACTTTTGAAAGGATTAAACAACACCAGGATCCGAGAAAAACCTTATGGGGAAAGAGAAAACTAGAACAAGAGAAGACCGGAAATTGAAACTGAAAGATAAACTTGACAAATTTCAAAGCAGTCTTTCCATTTTCTGAATTTTTTACATCAAATAAACAATAAAACACTAGGTTCTGGTAAAAGAGGAGATTATGAAGATTATAAATTTTGATCAATGAAATACCGGGCAGAGCTAGAATCTTTTGAAGATACAAACTCTTTTGGCTCAACGTAGGATTCCGGGATTCTAATTTTTGGTAATAGACTAAACATTAAGAACATACCAAAACACCAAAATCAGGAAAACAAAAGGTTATAATACAAAGAGGCCAAGTGAAAATGAGAGAGAAAAACCAACAACCAGTCGAGCATCAAAACAATGTCGAAGCAAGCAAAAACAACAAAACAAAAAGGGTAAAGAAAAGAAAAAGGGGGTCCACATTTTTCTAAGGGGTAAAATAGGGCATGTTGTGAGACCACACAACAATACCCTATTTTGATTTGTGCATGTTGGCTATCCTATATGTTATGTGAATTTTCTTTTTCTTATAGGAAGAGTGGCTTTTGTTAGGGGCCAGAACCCTAAGAGGTTACTAGGGTAACGTATCGAAAGTAGTTAATCCAATGAAAACCTAATTTAATGTACAAAGGGTTGGGAGGAATATGATCTTTCCTCCATTGGGTCCCCTTGCAAGTTATGTAGCTCAAGACAAGATTGTTCTTGATAGGTTCTTGGATTCTCTTTGTTCATGGAGTTGGACATTGAGCATGCTCTTGAACGAGATGGATGGTTGTACATGATCACCATTCATATTGTATACTATCTTGATAGTTATATGAGGCTTTAATGTATTATGATTTTGATGTTATGAGATGTATCATGATCGCACTTGATGTATTTTGAATGTAACTTGATTCCATCATGATTTGTAATTGTATCATTCATTTGGAATATAGTTTATCCTTATGCTTTTTGTATCGTGGTTTAGTAATGCAATGTTTACTTGTATTTGTTAAGTAATGTTGTCATGGAACCCTGAGAACATATGTGTTTATGTACTTATGTTCTTAAGTTGTTATCGAATGGTTTTTAAAAAAAAATAGTTATTTTTTTATTTTATGTGTTGTTCTCTAGGTTCCCTGGCAGGGCATTACAAAAATTTTGCCTCCTAAGAACATCATCCAACTAAGATCTCTACAAGGAAGATTCCAATCCATCAGAAGATTCATTGCACAACTGGCAGAAAAAAGTCATCTTTTTACTCATTTGTTATAAAAGAATGTTTCTCTTAGATGGGATGAAAGATGTAAAGCTACCTTTAATCAATTGAAACAATATTTGATGAATCCACCTATATTGGTACCACCAATAGAGGGAAAACCACTGCTACTCTACATAGAAACTACTGATGTATCTTTGGGAACTTTGATAGCACAAGAAGACTCTACAGGAAAAGAAAGGGTCATCTACTACATCATCAAAACACGGAGTGGCTATGAACTTAACTATACATTCATTGAAAAAGCTTGAATCTCTACAAGAAAAGAAAGGGCCATCTACTACGTCAGCAGAACATAGAGTGGATATGAACTTAACTATACATTCATTGAAAAAGCTTGTTTGGAAGTGGTGTTTGCTACTCAACAATTTTGACACTATATGTTAACACATACCATCAAACTAATAGCCAAGATAGATCCATTAAAGTATCTACTCAGCAAAGCCACTTTAATAGGAAGATTAGCAAAGTGGGTGATTATATTGAGTGAATTTGACATTCAATATGTGGATAGAAGAGAAATCAAGGGCCAAGTAATAGCAGATCAACTAGCTGAAGCATTGTTGCAAGATGACCATCCTATGCACATTGAATTCCCAGATGTAGATTTCCTCACAATGACAGTACAACATTGGATATTGTACTTTGATGGGTCTTACACTCAACATGGATCAGGTGCTGGAATCTTATTTGTTACTCCTCAAGGACACACTATCCCAAAATCTTACAGGTTGATGTTCCCTAGCACAAATAACATGGCTAAGTATGAAGCACTAATCATTGGTATCAAGGTAGCAGTGGAATGGAAAATCACAAAATTACAAGTTTATGGAGATTCTCAAATAGTCATCAATCAGGTTAATGATGACTACCAAAAAAAAGATGGCAAGTTGATGCCATACAAGAGAATGGTAGACAAATTCAAGAAATACTTTGTTGAGATCAAGTTTGAACAAATTCCAAGAGTAGACAACAAAGTTGCAGATGCTATGGAAACCATTGCTTCTCTTTTACAAATACCATAAAAATGAAGTCGCTATGAATTCATGGTGGAACAATTGTTTACTCCTTCGTATGACAATATTGAATCCCAAGTCATGTGCCATCTAGTTGATGTTGATTTTTCAATCTATGGGAAGATTTATACCTATCTAAGAGACAATACTCTTCCACCTGATCTATCCTAAAACAAAAAACACAACTTTATCCGTCAAGCAATCCAATACACCCTGATAGTTGATACACTTTATCAACAAGGTCTTGATGGTACTCTCCTCCAATGTCTTGAACGTAACGAATCTAAAAAATTTGTATGAGAAGTTCATGAAGATATTTGTGGTACTAATTCAAGTGGTCTTACTCTAGCTAAGAAACTCCTACACTTGGGATATTATTGGCCGAACATGGAGAAAGAATCTTTTCAATTTGTTAAGAAGTGCAAGAAGTGTCAAGTCCATGGAAATCTCATACATGCACCAGCATAGGAGCTGCAACCATTCACATTGACCTGGCCTTTCTATCAATGGTGACTTGATCTTGTGGGTAAGATTCATCCATCTTGCTCTAATGGACATAAATTCATAATTCACAGCCACTAAGTATTTCACAAAGTGGATTGAAGTCATCCCATTAACCATGATCACTGGTAAACAAATTGCCTCCTTCATCTTGAACTACATTGTCTGTCGATATAGCATCCCTATCTCTATTGTCACTGACAATGGTAGACCCTTCAAAAACCAAGATGTACAAGAAATTTGTGAAAAATTCCATATCCAACACTGATTTTCCACACCCTATTACCCTCAAGGGAATGGCCAAGCAAAAGCCTCAAATAAGACCATTTTGAAAATCCTAAAGAAAACTGTCAATGATGTTGGACGTGATTGGCATGTTCAACTAAACACTACCTTGTGGGCATACCATACTAGCATCTGTACCCCCACATGAGCCACACCATATGCCCTTGTGTATGGATCATAAGCCATCTTTCCTATTGAGGTTGAGTTACCTTCACTATGGGTATCATTGAAAGGAATCATTTCAGAGGGAGACTACTGAGTATCTAGACTACAAGGGTTGGAATTGTTAGATGAACACTGTCAGCATGTTGTTGATCATCTAAAAGTCTATCAACAAAGAATTTCAAGGAGATATAACCAAAAGGTAAGACCAAGAACATTTCAGGTTGGCAACTTGGTTCTAAAAGAGAATCCTCATAATCAACAAGATCAGGAAAAGAAGGGAAATTTTGAACCTAATTGGCTAGGTCCTTTTGTCATTGTACCGGTATATGGATCTGGAGCATATCAGTTATCTACACTTGAAGGGGGCCTATTTGAAGAAACTATCAATAGAATTCATCTCAAGAATTTTTATACACAACTTATCCTGTGCATGCTTCAAAAGTAGAAAAATCAAAGAAAAAAACAAAAAAAAGGAAAAATACAAAAAAAAAAGTGAAATATCAAAATAAGTCAAAAAAATTATAAAATCAGTAAAAGTACATTAAAAAAAGTAGTGAAAACCTATCAATAGGAACTATTTGTGATATATTTCTCTTTTCCATCTATTGGAACATGTGTCAGTCATTCGCTTTTCGCCATCATTCTACCTATCCATCATACGAACCTCATGTACATATCCAGATGTCGTGATTGTGTCTCATCCTGGCTTGGCAATCCTTGGGAAATAAATGGTTGGTTCTCACTAGGGAAAAATCTTGAACTCACTGGGGGAAATCTACTTTGAGCTTAAAACTATAAACAAGCAACAATAAGACAACATAGCAAACATAACAACACACTGAAACTCAACATTGAACATCACTCACAATTTTTAGAAAACCAACCAATCCAAATCAACAGCAAGATCAATAAACCAAATCTCACTAGATGATGTTCTTTTGAATCATGGTTTAATCATTTTAGCATGAATATTCAACTGTTGTATCTTGATTTTTGTTATCATTTCTCTGGAGCAACTGAAGGGTGTCATGGGCTAGGGAAGCTAAGATGGAGTAAGATATTTTTGTCTATTGTTTGTGAGTTGATCATTACTAATATGTAAATTTGTCATGGGACGTGTTCTACAAAGTATCATTGATGACATTCTGAATTTTCATAGGAAAAGGATTAACTCTTGTATGTTTTACACAAGCAATACTCAGGTCATCTTGGTTCAATTATGCCTAGATGCTTGTATTACCTTGTAATATCAAAAATCAATGGAAGTTGTACTCAGGTCATCATGGTTTAATTATACCATCAATGTTTGTACTAACTTTCAACATATTAAAAGCTCAATGATGATAAAAATCACAACAATTCGGTCAACAAGATGGCAACATTTCATATTTAGATTTTGCATGGATAATATAGATTGCATCCATATTACTTTTTTCATGTGCATTTTAGGTTTTCCAAGGCTAGAAAATTTTAGAATGATTTTATCTCTCTCATTAAATGATTGAGTACATTTGGCATTAACAAAAAAAATATCATTCACATGTAGATGCATAATCATTATTATATCATACATACATTAGAAAGTATTATCATAGGTCATCCATCCATGCATTAGATCATATATTTGCATTATAAAAATATAAAAATAAAGTGCATCACATCTAATCTACATGATCAAATCCATCTCATACATCATAAAGCATCATCCATAAGGCTATATAGAATCATCATTTCATTATTGCATCCATACACAATCATGGCATAATCATATAAACATCACATAGCATATAGAGCAGAAATCAAATGCATTCATCATAAGCATTCTTCATAAAAGCATGTAGACAACATATACATCAATAGTCTCTATTGCATCTCATATAATCTCAAAATAATCAATGTCAAGTGTACAATGATATCACAAAATGTGGAGAGATACATCAACAAAATATCGTAGGAAATCATAAAGTCATCGACTAAATCAGTGAATACATCAAGTCTCAATACATCAAATATGAGTACAAGAGCTACATGATGCTCCCCTCAGATGTTGTAGGCATCGCTATGCCTGCTTCTGCCCCACCAAATGGACTTGCACTTGGATCTCTACTTGATGGATCTCTAAGAGATGGCCCAGTCACACCCCTACTCATAGTCTGTGACTGACTCCAACATGATCTAGCACTGATAGACTGTGCATAACTAGGGGCATGCTACTCTACATGAACCATCTGATAATACTATAATCTATAGTACTCTGCCTCTTGGGCTGAATGTTGAACCTCTCTGAGCATATCCCCTACAGTAGTCCCCTCAGAAACTCTTTGTAATCTCTCAGCTAGGGCCTCTACATGCTCGCATCTTTGTCTCACGACATCTCTCTCTATTGTTAGAGAGGTAATTTGTGCCTATGCCTATGCTATCTTCCCCTATAAGCTCTCCACCTATAACTGTAGAGCATCAATTTATGCCTACTACTAATGGGAAGGCATGCAAATCTGAACCTGAGATGGTCATGTTTACTGATGTCTTGAGGGAACCATAGATCTCCTCCTCCAGGGTACTCTAAAATCTAGTATCTGACTGCCACCATCTCCATCTCCATCATCCCCTCCATCCCTACCATCTCCCTCCTTATCATCACCATCTCCCCCATCCCTCCTTCAACTCATTGCATGTTGTGGTGCTCTCTCATCATCATCAAATGTCGAGCTCATCAAGAATGGATATCCTTGATACATGTGTGAAGATATACTCAGCATACTCATTAGTCATCACACCAGCCATGATCTATGGACAATAATCCTATACATGTTCCTACAATCCAAAATACTCCTCACATGCTATATCATAAGAAATGGTGGGTCCCCACTCTAGAATATCATGTTGTCTCCGAGCATATAACGCAACTCCCTAGGGCATCCCCTGAACTCAACTATACTGACGAAGTACCCTCATGAGCATGAATCTCTTAATAAAAAATTAGGTTTGTCTAATAAATACCTTGAAGTGCAAACATATGACATCTCAAGATCATCCTCGGGCACTACTCACAATCTAAGTATGGTTGCCATGTGACCGTCTCTAAATCATCAAGCACTTGCTTCCAATACTCTAATTTTCCCAACTTGCATTGGACAAGAGTACTTTTGTACCCAAATACATATGGCCTACCAACTGAATGATCTCTCTTTGCTATACGATGAGTAACAACTAAATGCTCCCAAGCCCAAATCTAAATTAATGTCACTCTAGATGATAAACTCACCACTCTGAGATATACCACCTAATGCAAATCATGATATAAATGAGTTAACATATAGGAACACCATGCATATCAGATCCCTTGAGTGATCATACTCTCCAGTATCCTACCCTAGCCGACGAACAATCCCTTTGACCTATGGTCAAGACATAAGAAACTTCCAACAAATCCAGCTAGCATAGATGGTAATGGCTCATATGAATCAACCATATCATGCCATGGGATCTCGTAACCACTAATCCCATCATCACAAAAAAATCCTCCTCAATGCCTCGGTACCTCGCTGCTCTGTGTGATCATATATGACTAACTCTCCAACAACAAGAATCCCCAATATTTGGTACACACCTCCAAGGTAACTGTCATCTCACTAGTAGCCATATGGAATATTTTGAGGTCGTTGTGCCATCTCTCAGCTAAAGTAGTCAATAGTCCCCTGTTTATCCTATACTAGGGCATATCTAGTAATGAAGATAAACCACATCATGCAATAACATCCAAATCCGCTTGCACTAGACATGGAGTCATATCCCAAGTCTTTGCGTAGCATTCTCGAGATTGAAGAACTCTTAAGTCCTCCTATAATCATGACATATCACAAATCAACATTTTATTAATCAACCTATCAATCAATCTAATCAACTTAAATGAGATCTCAATCAAATCTCGTAGAGCATCTATCATTGACTTCCATCCATCATGAGATTAATCATCATCTATCTTATCATTGACCCTCATCTATCATGAGATCAATCATCATCTATCCTATCAAATATCATCAAAATAATGGTTGACGTGATCATAAAACATCAAAAGCAAGGAGAAAAATCAACATTTCATCAATTATGGTGTCAATGTGCCAAAATAGCACATCTGTGTGTTGAAACACTAAATGTGCTACAAAATTCCATCAATGTGCTGAAACAATGGATGCACTACAAAACTCCATCAATGCACCGAAATAGAGCATGAATGGGCTAAAACCCTAAATATGCTCATATAGTTCACAGATGCACTACTTGGCAACCTAAATACGTTAAATCTATAAATGCGCTAAAAAATTCAATCTATGCCCTAAATCGGGTCCTAAATGTGCTAAAACACCTATCACGGATTTGAAAAACATGAAGACATGTGAAATCAAATTCAAATTTTAAAAAAATGTGGTTTCTCAGGGTATGTACTATTAAATAGGCACAGGACAACTAAGAGGGAGGGTGAATTAGTTGTCACACAAATTCAAACTTAAAACTTTATCACTTATCAAATCTTCAACCACACTATTATGTTATTCAATATGAGCATGAAACACATATAAGAGAAAGTAAATCAACACAATGAACACCATATTTTATTTGGAAAACCTAATAAGGTAAAAACCACGGTGAGGGTTAACTCACAATATAAAGATTATAAACTAAATACAAAGGCTCACTGCCCGAAAGATGACTCATTGTCCAAGTACAAATGTTCACTACCTACAAAGGACTCACTATCCAATAGGGAGGCTCACTACCTACAGATACATAAGAGAACAAAAGATCCACCATAGCAATTAAAGCACATTTGTAGGATTATAGAAACCTTCAACTCACTACCTTTAGCACACTGAAAAACTGCTCTCACAACTCACTCACACACACTTCTGCTCTTATGATTTGTGGAACACTTTCATCACTTTGCATCACACTGTCATCCAATTCTTTACAACTTGACTTGCTTTTATACCATTCTCAACCTTAGAAAAAATTACCAAGGTTAGCCACAATACATCATTTCATAAATTCAAAATAGGTCAGCAACTCTAAATTCCTACAGTGGAAAGGAATAAGAGTGGACCAATAAAAGCATAAGAATAATATTTTTGAGTCTTCTACACTCTTCCTCATTTAATTTTTATTCTTCAAATGAAGTGTAAACACTAGGTTGGCCAAACCTAATGAAAACAAAAATTATCTATGATGCACACGCTTCTGAACAAGAAGATGACACACAGACGATGCAACACACTTCATTATGCATGAGAATACATCTCAAAATCTTCCAGCTACACCCACAACAGAAACAACAAACTTCAAACATTGAACTCTTTTCACCAGACAATCAGAACTATGTAGACACACACAAAAACACTAAATTATGATTTCAGGATCACCAAATTCCAAACCTCTTCGCCAAAGCATATGAAATTCCTTCATAAGACATCTCCCAAATTTGCACGATCTAAAACAAAATAGTGGAGAAATGCAAAGCAAACATATTTCTCCCAGTCCACAGAACATTGACTTTATAGGTAGAGCACATATACCAGTGGACACAACTTCTACATACCATCTCACTAGAAACTGAAACTCAGACTATTTCATCATCAAATCATTATCAACATGCCTTCATATCCACACAAGCATAGGATCAACATAGGAGAAATGTGGAGCACATACTAGAGCACACACTGAACACTTTCAGCACTCTAACTTCTTTTCTTCATTAATTTTCTCAAAAGAACTTGGAAACTAATCAAACCAACATATATGCAATGCCATAAAGATAAATCCATGTACTCACAACATCTCAACAACATCTCAACCATACATGTACAATCTACAACATACTGAACAGTGTTGACATCAATGAAAACACCACCAAACCAGCTCATATCTGCAACAATCTCCCCCTTTATCATTGATGGAAACACATAACCTTCTCTCCCCCTTTAACATCAATGGTAAAGAACAACTGCTCTGATTACTCGCCCTTAGGAGTACACTCATACTACAACAATGAATTTTTTTCTACTCCCCCTGCGAAGTAGACCTATTAATCACTCCAGGTAAATGAAGAATCGGTGAACTCACTGGACTAATGCACCTTCATGTGCACCTAGTTAGGAGGGCCAATGACCCCCAAAATTTCTCTAAGATGCTCGAAAGTATCCTTCGGAAGAGCCTTAGTAAATATTTTTGTAATTTGTTCCTTTGTAGTTACATACTCCAATCTAACCTTATTCTCCAACACTTTCTCTCTCAGAAAATGATACTTGATAGATATATGCTTCATTCTTGAATGCATAACCAGATTCTTCGAAATGTTTATTGGATTTGTATTATCATAGAAAATAGAAATAGGCTCATCACATACTACACCAATGTCTTTTATAGTTTGCTTCATCCACATAACTTGTGTACATTAGGATGTTGTAGCAATATATTCAGCCTCTATAGTGGATAAAGAAAGTGAGTCTTTCTTTTTACTCAACCATGAAACTAGTCTTTCACCAAGAAATAAAGCATCACCACTGGTACTCTTTCGGTCATCTATAAATCTGACCAAATCAACATCTATATAAGCACTCAAGGTGAAATCATTACTCTTAGGATACCACAGTCCATAATCCGTTGTGCCTTTAAGATATCTAAATATTCTTTTTATAGCCATAAGATGTGCTTCTCTAGGATCTTCTTGAAATCTAGCAACTAAACACACTGCATGCATAATATCTAGTCTGGTAGCAGTAAGGTACAGTAGTCCACCAATCATGGATCTGTATTTTCTCTAATCAGTCTTAGTCGATTCATCATCCTTGCTCAGTTTACATCCAATTATCATAGGAGTACAAACCGGTTTAGAATCCTCCATTCCAAACTTTTTCAACAACTCTTTTACATACTTAGATTGTGAAATGAATATCCCTTTGTCAGTTTGATTCACTTGTAGAACAAAAAAGAAATTCAATTCACTAATCATAGACATCTCAAATTCTTTCTGCATTTCTTCAACAAACTTTTTACACATGCCTTCATTTCCTCCAAAAATGATATCATCAACATAAACTACTACAATCAACATATTATTATGTTGCACTTTGAAGTAGAGGTTGTTGTCAACAGAACCTTTATTGAATCCTTTCTTTTTCAAATATTTGTCCAGTCTTGCATACCAAGCTCTAGGATCTTGCTTCAATCCATACAATACCTTCTTCAACTTACAAACCATGTTCGGTTTGTCAGACAGTTGAAATCCTTCAGGTTGCTCTATGTACACTTCTTCCACCAACTCACCATTCAGAAAAGCTAACTTAACATCCATCTAATATACCTTGAAGTCCTTGTGTGCAGAAAATGCCAAAAACATTCTGATAGCTTCCATTTTGGCCACAAGAGAAAATGTTTCCTCAAAATCTATTCCTTCAACTTGTGAATATCCTTTGCATACCAATCTTGCATTATTCCTCACTACTTCTCCATTTTCATTTAGCTTATTTCGGAACACCCATTTTGAACCAATCACATTCTTGTTCACATGCCTAGGGACTATTTCCCATATTTGATTCTTCTATATCTACTATAGTTCCTCTTTCATAGTCTCATCCAATTTTTATCTTCACATGCTTCCTTCACATATTTTGGTTCTATTTTAGAGAGTAAATAGAAATTTACCTCAGTTGCAACTTTTCTTCTTGTCTTCACACCTTCACTCTTGTCTCCAATTATCTGATCTTTCAGTTGATTCTTCTGTACATATTTAGGAGTCCTAGCAATAGGTTATGATTCATTCTCTTCTTCTTCTACTACTTGTTCTTCTTCTTCTTTTTCTTCTTCTTCTTCCTCATTTTCTTTAGGTATATGTCCGCAAATGGGATCATCAGGTTCAACTTCACTTATCTCAATAGGTTTGCGCATGTCTTTGAATCAAATTTCACATTAGCACTTTCAATAACCTTAATCTTTTGTTAAAGCATCTGTATGCCTTGCTAGTGGTAGAGTATCCAAGAAATATTCCTTCATCACATCTAACATCAAACTTTCCAAGATTTGATCATCTCTTTTAATATAGCATCTACTTCCAAATACCTTAAAATATTTCACTATAGGAGTCTTACTAGTCCATAACTCAAAAGGTGTATTTGTGCTACTGTGTTTGATCTGAACTCTATTAAGAACATAAACAACAGTATGTACCGCTTATCTTCAATATACATCTGGTACATTAGATTCTTTCATCATAGTTCTAATAGCTTCATGAGCTGTTCTATTTTTCCTTTCAACTACTCCATTCTACTAAGGGATTCTTGGAGTAGAATATTGTCTTTTTATGCCATGATTCTCATAGAATGCATTAAATTCACCAGAAGTGAATTCACTGCCTCTATCTAATCTTAAACATTTGATTTTTCAGATTTACTTCATTCTCCACTCTTGCTTTGAATACCTTAAACCTATCCAGAACCTGATTCTTTTCTCTAAGAAAAGCAACCCATGTCATTCAAGTGTAATTATAAATAAGCAATATGAAATATCTATCACCATTCAAGCTTCAAGTCTTAGTCGAACCACAAAGATCAGTATGTACCAACTCTAGCATATCGGTAGTAGAATATTCTTTTCCTTTAAAGCTACATCTTGTATTCTTCCCCTATTGACAAATTCTACAGATAGTATTAGCAGGTCTTGTGATTCTAGTCAGTCCTCAAACTATCTCCTTCTTACTGATCTTGACCAAGTTATCAAAATTCACATGTCCCATTCTTCAGTGCCATAACCAACTTTCACTGATCTGAGATACAAGACAATGACCATAAACTCCTTTCAGCTAATAGATGTTTCCATGAGTTCTTCTTCCAGCAGCAATCATATCTCAATTTTTGGATCCTTTTCTAATTTCACAAGTATTTTTTTGAAACACAAGCTTAAATCCATTGCTATACATTTGACCAACACTCAAAATATTGTGCCTCAAACCCTTCACATAATATACATCATCAGTACTACGCACTCCATCAAAACTAATCAAATCGTTACCACAAATCTTAGCTCCTAAATCATCACTGAACATGACTAAACCACCATCATATTTTTCAAGTTTAGTGAACTTACTCTTATCTCTAGTCATGTGATTTGAACATCCACTGTAAATTACCCAATAGTCCTCATCCTATCTTGCATGAAATGCGGTAACCAAAGTACCTTCCATCCTATTATTCTTAACTTCTGGAGGTTTCTTACACATTTTTTAGAGTTAGTGGATATAGATTTATTTTCCAAAGCTAAGAATAAGCATTCACTATTATCAAACTCAGTTTCAGATTCATCATCAGAAATACCTACCTCTTCCTTAACATAGTACAACTTCTTATACTTCTTATCCTTCCTATCCTTATCCTTATAATCCTTGTTCTTTTTATGTGCAGCCCTATTTAGACATCTTGAAGCATAATGACCAATATTACCACAACTAAAGCATTTAAAGGGAAACATACCTTTATACTTTCCAGTACCTTTCTTCAATTTCCTAGTGAAGTTAGCTTCCAAATCATCAACATCATCGCTATCTAGTTCCTCCTCAATCTTCATTGCCTTAAATGTCATTTTTTGTCTTTTCTTCTATCTTGTCATCTTTCCAGAACTTTCTCAATTCAAATGCTTGCAGGGTGCCAAACAAGTATTCCAAGGTGTACATCTTAAGGTCATACATTTCTTCAATCACCAAGATCTTATCATTGTATCAATCCGGTATGGTGATCAAGATCTTCTCTATTATGTCTTCATCTGCTAGCTTTCCTCCTTGATTTCTAACCTCATTTGCAATTTGTTCAACCCTGTGAAAGAAACTTGTAAATTCTTCACCATCTTCCATTTTTAGGTTCACATATCTAAGCTTTGCTTCCAGTCTCTTTGTCAATTTCACTTTTTCATTCCCTTCATACATGTCTTCCAGCTTCTTCCAAACTTCATATGTAGTATCCAAAGAATTAACCTTGATTCACTCATTTTTAGATAGACCACTGAAAATTGCATACTTCACCCTCTCATTTTCTTCATAAGAAGAGATCTCATTTTTAGTATTAACACCACCAAACAGAGGTGTATACTTATTCTCAATAGCCTTCCAGGTCTTGAAATGAAGAGAGATAATATATCTTCTCATATGTACCTTCCAATCTTTGTAGTCAGTTCCATCAAACATAGGAATTGACAACTTGTGCGCCATCAGATCTTCCTTAAGCAGTTAATCTCAACAACAAGGAACCACAAGCTCTGATACCAATTTTTAAGAAGGTGCAGGACAACTGAGAGGGGGGTGAATCAGTTGTCACACAAATTCAAACTTAAAACTTTATCACTTATCAAATCTTCAACCACACTATTTTATTATTAAATATGAGCATGAAACATAGATAATAGAAAGTAAATCAACACAATGAACACCAAATTTTTACATGGAAAACCCAATAAGGGAAAAAACATGGTGAGGGCTAACTCACAATATAAAGATTATAAATTGAATACAAAGGCTCACTGCCAAGGGCTCACTACCCGAAAGAGGACTCACTATCCAAGTACAAAGGCTCACTGCCTACAAAGAACTCACTATCCAACAAGGAGGCTCACTACCTAAAGATACAAAAGAGAACAAAAGATCCACCACAACAATTAAAGCACATTCATAGGATTATAGAAACATTCAGTTCACTACCTTCAACACACTAAAAAACTACTCTCACAACTCACTCACACACACTTCTACTCTTATGATTTGTGGAACACTTTCTTCAATTTTCATCACACTGTCATCCAATTCTTCACAACTCGCCTTGCTTTTATACCATTCTCAACCTTAGAAAAATTTAACAAGGTCGGCCACAATACATTGTTTCATAAATTCAAAATAGTTCGGCAACTCTAAATTCATATGGTGGAAAGGAATAAGAGTGGACCAATAAAAACATAAGAATAATATTTTTGAGTCTTCTACACACTTCCTCATTTAATTTTTATTCTTCAAATGAAGTGTATACACTAGGTCGGCCAAACCTAATGAAAACACAAATTATCAATGATGCACATGCTTCCTAGCAAGAAGATGACACGTAGACAATGCAACACGCTTCATTATACATGAGAATACATCTCAAAAGCTTCCAGATACATCCATAGCAAAAACAACAAGCTTCAAAAACTTAACTATTTTCAATAGAAAATTCAGACTATGCAAACACACATAGAAACACTAAAACATGATTTCTGGATCACCAAATTCCAAACCTCTTCACCAAAGCATAGGAAAGGCCTTCACAAGACATCTCCCAAATCTGCACAATCTGAAACAAAATAGTGGAGAAATGCGGAGCAAAAATATTTATCCCAGTCCACAAAACACTGACACTACCAGTAGAACACATATACTGGTGGACATAACTTTTGCATACCATCTCACCAAAAATTGAAACTTAGACTATATCATCATCAAATCATTATCAACATGCCTTCAGATTTTCACAGGCATAGGATCAACACAGGAGAAATGTGTAGCACATACCGAAGCACACACTGAACACTTCCAACACTCTGACTTCTTTTATTCATTATTTTCTCAAAAGCACTTGGAGACTAATCAAACCAACATATCTGCAACACCATAAAGATAGCTCCATGTACTCACAAAATCTCAATAGTATCTCAACCATACATGTACAATCTGCAACATACTAAACAGTGTTGACATCAACGACAACACCACGAAACTAGCTCAAATCTGCAACACATACCGGAGGTCCATATGCGGCAAGGCAATTGTGTCGTTGAACTCGCTCTAATTGATGGGTGTGGTATGGGATCACCATTTTTCTCAAATCACTCAATCAGCTTAATCACTCAATTGCAAATGAATTCAAATGAGCTCCTTTTTCACCATTTTACCATTTAAATGGGTAAATGGAGGGTATTTAAGTGGGATTATTTTTATTTTCCAAAAGGACATTAATTAATCAATTGGAAGGGTCATTTCTCTTTATCGGGAGATAAATCATCGCAAAATACTATAAATTTGAAAATCCTCATCAAATCAAAAATTCAAAAAATCCTAAAAAACCAAAATTTCATGATTTATCTCTCAAAGGGGGCATACATGCATCATCACTTGAAAATTAGCATCTGGGGCATATCAAAAAAAATTATCAACAATATAAACAAATTTTTCTTTGAAGCAACATGTTGCAAACACATCACTTCAAAGAGGGGGAAAATGTCTACACTCAAATTTGTTCTAGAGGATTAATTAAATACAAGTTATTTAATTAATAATCTTAATTCTTCTACTTATAAATAAATTGAAAAAATTATTTATATAGTTCATTTTCTCTAATTCTTCCTATCCTAAATGTTTTCTTCATATCTTAATTAAATGAACAAATTTAATTAGTTTTTTTTATTTAATTAATCTCCTCTCATTAAATTTGAATTTTAAATTTGAATTTAAGCACATTTCTACTAACTTCTTCCCACCTTCCACCTCATCATGTGTCTCAAGAAACTAAATATTTCTAATATTTAATTTGGCATTTATCATCAACAAATTCTAACTAATTTGGGACACTTGGCCTTCATCTCCATTTTATTCCTCTTCACACTTAGTTGTTTGTTTTTATGAAGGGAACACACTCCCCTTTTCTCTCTAACCCTTCATCTTCAACCGTCCATTCTCTAGATCGAGTCCAAACCGTTGATTTCTACCACCTAGGCTCATGCCTTGGAAAATCTATAAATAAGCCCTCATTTACAACAAAAGGATCCTTGGAAAGAGAGAGAGATGAGCATAATTACACTCTGCAGAATTTTGATTAGCATTGTCATTTTAGTGAGCATTCTAGTATTAGCATTTTAGCATCAAGTAGTTTAATCATGGCATTTTCATTACCAGCATCTTAATTACAATAGTTTAATCATATCATTTTCATTAGCAGCATCATTATCTTTGCATATTATATACAACTAGTTTAGCAATCATGTAATGTAGGAAACATCTCTTGCATTTCCAGTATCTCTCATTCTTCAGGTTGTCATTTGGAAAGTCATGTGTACAAACAATTTGAGAGCAAAAATGACTTAAAGAATCCTTGGAGATAGAGGAAAATGAGACACCACTGGGGAATTGTTTGTTTCAATTTGGTTATTATCTGAATTCCTTGATATAATGCTTCATTGGTTTGTTGTATAGGTTTTACTTGCTTATGCACAATACATTATTCATACACACAGTGAGATCCCTTTCTTAATCCAATCTTTGGTTGAGCATCCTTGAAGGAGCACCAAAGGCTTATTATTATGAGAAATTTTCCACTATATAGATCTATTAAGGATGTTATTATTTAGCTCTTCATTAATTGGGTATTTAGAGAACACCTTCTCTTTGTTATTCTCCCAGGCCTTCCACAAGCTTTTGAAAACATTGGACCCCGCCGGGGAGATTGGGAAGTTTCCAAATAGAAGATCAACCAAGGGTAGATTTTTTATATTTTTTTGCACCTTTGGGGACACCATTGCTGATGTTATATCTTACCATGACCTTCCAAGGTTCTTCACCAACAACACTTTTGTAGATCCACTTGACATCAAGGGCAATCCCTTGCTTTTTTAAATCTTTTAACCCAATCCCTCCTTTCTACTTTTTCAGGAAGCACCATTCCCAGCAAACTACATGCCTTCTTTTGTTTCCCTTCCCATTTGACCAAAGAAACTACCTTATCCATTTTTGAATTTCATTTACTTGATATCCACTAAACATCCAGACCGAGGCATAATACACATTATAAGAGGATATAATTTTTTGGCACACTTTTTTCCTTCTATTGACAAGTACTGCTTGTTCTAGGCTTCTAGCTTTTTTATAATCTTGTTCTTAAGCCATTCCCACATGTCCTTTAGGTTGGGACTAATTGCAAACAGTATCCCAAGATACCTGACAATCATATTGGGCCCTCCCCATTGGAATTCATTTTCCTCAAGCCATTTTGGCTTATTAACTTCCCAACTTAGAAGTGTGGTTTTTGTTTTGGAGATTTTAGCCCCAACTACTGTGGCATATAATTCCATTTTCCTCAACAAATTTTTAAAGTTATCCTTGTCCAATTTTACAAAAAGTGTTGTCATTAGTGAATTGAGCATTTAAAAATTCATCTTTATTTGGGAGTATAATGCCATGTACCTTAGGGCTTAAGGTCGAGTCTCTTAGGATGTAGTGAAGTGCATCAGTTGCAATGACAAAGAGGGAGGGTGCAACGGGGTATCCTTGTCTTATAGATCTTTCCAGAATTATTTCCTCTATAAGGATTCCATTGATTTCCACTCTTGTAGTGGTGTCCTTTAGTAGGGTTTTAACCATTATACATAGGTTTTCTGGGAATCCAAAACCCTCAAGAACCATCAATATAAATGGCCATTCTATTCTATCATATGCCTTCTTGAAGTCAGACAATAGCATGCCTATATTCTAATTGAAGACTCTAGCCCACTCCATTTCCTCCCAATTGGTCAAAATATTTTCAAGGATATACCTGCCCTTAATAAAACATGTTTTTGTGTTATTGATGATCCTAGGGAGAACCAATCACAAATTTTGGGAGATAGCTTTGGCACATATCTTATATGAAACATTCCACAGAGTAATCAGCCTCCAATTTTTCAACATTGGTTTATCTCCTTCTTTAGGTATGAGCTTAATGATCCCTTGGTTGATTTCCTTTCCTAAAGATCCTTTACTTAGGGCTTCATTGTAGACCTGTAGTAGATCCTCGCTCACCCACTTAATATTTTCTTTGTAAAATTCAATTGGTAGGTCGTCTATGTTGGGTGATTTTTCATTACAGATTGAGAGGATGGTGTTTTTAATTTCCTCGAGTCAAGCGCTTGCTCAACCTATCAACCATCTCTTTTGTTATCTTCCTTGGAATAAGGATCTTGCATTCTTCTCTAGCCATCTTGAAATGAGTGTTATTGCACTCAGCTGTGAAGAGGCTCCTATAAAATTGAAAGAGCTTATCTTTGATTCCCTCTAGATCCTTTACCAGTCCCTCTTCACCCCAAACAACATTTACCTATTCTTTTATTTCTTTAGACTTTAGGCAATTGAAAAATAATTTGGTTCCTCTATCACCTTGGGCAACCCACTTTAACCTTGCCCGCTTCTTGAGGCCTTGGTCTTTGTAGTTTTGTAGCTTCCTCAAGCCTTCCCTTACCTCTACGAGCTCTTGATTTAGTTCAAGACTCTGAGGGTCATTTTGGATTTTTCCTTCAACATGGAGTAATTTCTCTTACAACATTCCCTCAGGTCCTTTTCTTTCTGCTCCCCAATTGTTTGGATGACTTTTTTCCAACTCTACAAATTTATGTTCCACCTCTCAATGGGAGAACTGCCCCAAAGCAGCCACTTATTTATTTCCCTTACTATGAAGATTGCACTATTAGAGTCCTCACTCAAGAGTAGGATTGAGTTCAAAATGAACTTTTTTTTTCTCTTGAGGGGGGTATTTGCTTTACTCCCAATTGCTACATTCACTGAGACAGGGTGGTGATTTGAAAGAGTCCAGGGGTTGACTTTAACCCTTGAGTTGGATCCTTCTACCTGATCAAAGGAGAATAGGTCTTTATTGGCATAGAACCTATTGAGTTTGTAGTAGATCCTTCTACTGTCGTTTTAAAAGTTGTTCCAAGTATACCAAATTTCCTTATTATCCTTCTTAGTGCCTTTGATGGGATCCACTATCTTAAGTTTGTTCTTCATTATATACCAAAAGAACTTTTCATTTCCCTTCCAACCCATGTCAATTCCACCAATATTATCTTTCTGATTCTCCACCATGTTAAAATCTCCACCTAACACCCAAGGGATCTCTAGAAATTTTCTCAACCAATCCAAAAGCTCACACCTCATTCTATACTCATTCAAAGCATAGATGGAACTGTATGAACCCCAATCCAAATACCTGCAAAACAACATGAATAAACACATTAGGAGATAAAATGCAAGCAAGAACAAGGATTCCCCATGAAATCCATTAGCATAGTTTAAAATAGGAAAGAAGAATGAAGAACAAATTGAAATAACAATAAAAGAGGGATTGAATCCTAATTAAACAAGCAAAACTCTTGATCCCATGGGGGAATTGGTGCCAATTTGATGTGAAAATTGGCCCTTTCCAAAATCTTATGATGTAAGATTGGTGAATGTTGATGGATGATCCACTTTGATGAAGGATGGCGAGTGCTTCAAGACCAAAATCTGCATAACCTAGCTACAAATTCGAAAATGTGGATGGAGATTGCTAAATATTTGAGCATAGTAAGTTTACTCAAACTGTGGATGATCAAATGAGGAGATTAGCCTCTTATTTATAGAATGCTAAGTTGAGGAGATGATAAAAATAGAGAAATGTGGGACTAAAAATTAGCCAATGGAAAAGTGCCACTTGTCCACTTGTGAATGGATGGAGGATGTGCAAGTTTTGAGGATTGTGCCAATAAATGCATATATTTGAATTTTGAAATTGTTGAAATGACATGCAAGAGGGAAGGAAGAATGCATGGAATGCCACTTGGCTCAAGGCAATGGACATGTAAGAGAGAGTAAATGCCTTGTTGGAAGGACTCATCCCACTTGGATTTTGAATTCAAATTTTGGGAATATTCCTTAAAAGATGCCTTGTTGAAGGAAAATAGAAATTTAATAAATCAAATAAGTCTATTTTCATGTGCAAGTGGTAAAAGATGGAGGATGGGACATGAGGAGAGATTAGATTAATCCAAGTTGATTAATTTAATGAAGGGATTAAATGATGTGACCTATTTGACTTAAATTTGTGGATTTATTTAAATCAAATATGAGAAGAATGTGATCAGAATGGTCAATTTAATTACCGAGAAAGAATGACTTAATTAGATAACCAATTTATTTAATTAAGAGAGGAATATTGATGATTTTAATTAGATAAAGGTATTTGATTAAATGGTTAGACCGAAGGATGATTCAGGACGAAACGATGTTAGTGGTGTGGATCAGATGTCCAATGTCAATCAGTACATTTTACATGTCTACATTTTGCCCCTCTTTGAAGCAATGCACTCATTGTGTTGGTTCAAAGAATAAACAGTCTCGATCAAAGCCAAAAATTTTCATTTTCAAAATATTGCCCCACTGCTGCCTGGCGAGAGAAAACATGCCAATATATTGCCCCCTCGAGAGATTGGACGAAAATTTTGATTTTTGGGTGATCTTGCGAAAAAAGAGGACAAGGTGCCCGACAGGTCCAAAAAGGCTCCAGGAGGCCAAAAACATGTCTAAACACAATAAAACAATGTAAACAGGCCTCCACTAGACAACAACAAGTTCAAGAGTCCAAAACCCTAGCAGGATAGTCAAAGAGCGTGAAAAAACTCTAATAGGCTTTGAGGGGTCACTTTCAATTCATTTTCACACACCGCCCTCTAGCGATTTTGAGATTTGAGCTCTGACCTCCTGACGACATGGCGCAATGATAGCTCCCGATGCACATTTCTGACTGAAACCAGACAAAGTAGTGGCCACCTAGCATTGGGGCACCGGTAAGTGATTCTTGAGCTTTATTTCTCATTTTTTTGCGTTCATTTATTACTTTTAAAGTTAGATATTCTGCAGCGGCACTATATAGCACTGCTCAAAAATCAAACTACGCCTCTTGGTGTCAGATTGCATCGCGATGGTGGAGTTTGGAGTTTCAAAACAAATTTCAAACTCCGACGCTCACACCCCCACCAGCGGGGTCATTTCAAAGTGTGACGCAATGGGGCTTCATCAAACAAGAATCCTCTCAATCTGTGTCACTCAGCAGAAAAGTGCACTACGATGGTGCGCTTTCAGCATTTTGTGCCCCAGTGTCGCAGTTTGATTAAAAATAAAATTGCAACGCCTTCACGGACAGTGACACTGGAGTGATTTTTTGGACACTCAGCATGAACTTTTTCAAAAAATTTAACATGGCGACCCTTCCTGATGCAGGACGCGGTGAGGGAGCTCTATTCCCGAGAGCATAGGTCGTAGGATCTCTTTGGTTATTTGTGAGATCTCAGTGATAGAGAGCAGGATCGATTTCGGGACATGGGGTTGTGGCACATCGCATACGCAGCGCCCGTGCACACCCACCTTGGGATGATTTCAGCGCTTGTCGAGAGATGGCACAGCGAGACCTCGTCTCTCCACCTTCCTACCGGTGAAGCCACTGTCACCTTAGATGACGTGTGGTGCATCTTGAGATTGTTGATTCATGGTCGGCGCGTTATTTTTGGTATGGATGTTGGGTGAGACGCTTGCCACATAGTCCTTGCTACAGAGGATGTTATCTACTGCAAGGGTCAGATTGAGCTCAACCATCATAGAGCCCTGGCCTCTCCCTTTCGCTTGGTTGTTGCGGCCATCATTTCAAGTCTTGTTGCCCTAGATCGACGAGGCCGGTACTTCAGTCCTAGTTGGGGACTCTGCTGGGAGTGCATGGTGATGCGTGACAGGCTTACTCATTTTTCTTATGGGCTTGTTCTTCTTGCTTCTCTTTATAAGGATCTTCATGAGTACATCTACCTCGATGGCAGAGCACTCGAAGTCGGTGTTACACTTCTCCACATATGGGCATGGGAGCATATCATTGTTCTTCGACTGCGAGTCATTGCGGTACTAATGGGGCCTGATGATCCCCTTGTGTGGTGTTACAAAGGTGGTTTGTCCTTCACACATACGGGCGAGCGTGGGATTCCCTACTGGAGAAGAGTCCTAGATGAAATGCAGGCTTTTACATGGTGTCCATACCTTGGTCGACCCGGATGGGCCGACGATGTAGAGAAGATTTTCTTTGCCCATCAGGACTGCTTCATGCAAGGGCGAGAGCATACGATGGTGGATACCTACCTAGGCGCATTCAACATCAGTTTTGTGAGCCTCAGGATTGGCTAGACGATGATTACATGGCCATATTTTCCTGCACCATGTCACAGGGTTCATGGGGGCAATACATTCTTGATTCGGAGGTCATGGACAGCTTCATATAGTTGGTGACCCAGCCTTGGGTTTATGATTAGGGGCCTGGGGATCCAGGTGTTACACAGGCGTACAAAGACCAGTTCCGGCCTCTGCTACAGTTGACAATTCCAGGAGCAGTCCTTGTTCGGTGGAGGATGAGGGACAGAGGGGGAGGACAAGGACGAAGAGATGGCGCATGACAGGATCAGCCAGTCAGGCCTCCAGTTCAGCCAATTCAGCCAAGTCAGGTTGATGTTCAAATGCATGACTAGCAACAGGAGCAGGCAGGTGCACCACCATGAGCTGGGGGTGACAATTAGCCTCAGGTACAACCTCCACAAGCACAGCCAGCAGGATAGGTGGATCCTCGAGATGCATTGATTGTGCAGTTGTAGGCCCAAGTTCAGACCGTGATAGTGGAGAGGGATCAGGCCAGGACTGAGAGAGACCAAGCCAGGGCTGAGAGAGCCAGACCATTTTGCAGAGGCAAGCCACAAAGCTACAAGCGGCCGCAAAGATGGGACAGAGACAACAGTTGGAGAGCATGGCAGCCTCCTCCCAAAGCACAGTGTCCCTTCGGTCGTACAAGGAGGCCATCCGGGAGGCCGATTACTATCATATGCAATATCACTAGGCCATTCCTAGAGCAGAGTGGGCCCCATATTACTCGCAGTGGACTAGCCACATACCAGTAGAGGGTCATGGTGACAGGGGTGAGGGAAGCAGGCAGGATGGGTAGACCTTGTTTTGATTAAGATGATACTTTTAGTGCCTTATGGGCTCCTTTTTGATAGCCCGATGGGCCTTTTTGTACTTATTGACACACATGTATAGTGATCCAATTATTTTTACTATGACAGTTACCCGATGATGATATATATGAGATGATAATTTTGATATAATGTGATGTGTATCATTTATTTATGCATTTATGGATGATTTTATTTCTATATGCTATGTAATGATGTTATGGTATGATGTGATGTATATATAGATTCATTTCTTTCTAATGATGAATAGGTCCTATAGTATGTTGTTTATTTATGATATGCAGTTGGATTTGTATGATATGTAATATGGATGGATAATGATGATGATTTATATGATCTATGTATGTTAATGCAAATGATATGATATGTGATATAAAGTGTAATATGCAAAATGATGTGGAGATGATCTATGGTGTATACGTGAAATGATATGTGAACTATGCTTATAAAGTGATTATGGATGGATGTATGTTTTGTATGTAATGGATTTTTATGTTCCTATTATGCTTATAATGGTGTGGAATGATTTATGTAATGAAATGTAAAAAATGATTGTGATGTTATTTATGAGGTGTTCTATATATTGATATGAATGATTAATGGACAATATAATGTAATGTAAATGTATTGTAAATGTAATGGTCGTGTTTTATATGATGTGCATTGATGATGTAAATGAGATGGTTTTAAAATGCTTAGAATAACAAATATATTAACCTAAACATGTTAAATGATAATGTAATATATGTGATGCATTTAATGTCATGTAATGAAATGATATGTTAATGCAAAGTGGTATGATGATGTTTTAAAATGAACGTAATGTGGGAGATGAATTTATGATATTTATGTGATGTGAATATGCAAATGGGTTATCTATAATGCTTATGTGCCTATTATGTATGATTATACAGTAGGTGGTAATGTGAAATGGTTATGAAATGTTTATGTGAATGAATGTTATGCAATGGTTCATGTAATGAATGCAATGTAATGGAAAAAGTGGATGCAATGTAATGAGAAAGGGATGTGCTTATTTATGGAAAATACTTATAATAATATGTTTATATGATGATGGAAATGTAATGCATATGCTTCCTATATGATATGTTGATGCAATATGCTAATTATTTGTGGATGTAGGATCGATGACGATGATTATGATGATGATGATTAACTGTCATAGTACCTTGTTAGCATGATGAGCAAGAAGGAATGAAAGAGAAGAAGTCATTTCAACAAGACATAAGATGATGTATATGAAAATGATGATGATTACTTGCTGAGGAGTTGGGATTTTCAAAGGGCCAATTTTCTTATGTTTGATAACACATGTGGTACGATGCATCAAGGTATAGAGAACCACGATGACGTTGTACCTAATGTGATGGACTTTGACTTGACAATTAGATAGGAGTATCCTTGTTCACACCAAACATACGAAAACCTTGCTAGGATGAACTTTAGAAGTTTCAAACACCTCAGACCAAAACATGGAAAGGTATAACCTATCAATGCAATAGTCAACAAGCTGTCCAAAACACCCTCCATACATATCTAACAAAGCAAGTATTCGCCAAGGTTATATTACAAGAATGTCCAACAAGCACAACAGATAAAAAGATAATGATCATTGCCCCATTCTTATTTCTCTCTGCTCAGATATCATTGAAAGGTACTTGGAATGAGCATGATAAGATAAGTCAAAAGACAAAGATAAAGTAAACAGACAAGTTGATGTTCTTCAATACCGCTAACCAAAAGGAAATGTGTTTTTAAGGATAAGAACTGAAACTATTGCCAAAAGATAATGCCCATTGTGGGAAGGATACATCCTAGGACATGTTAGTGGATGGCATCACATCATTTTGTTTATCCAAAATTTTCTTTCAAATGATTGATATGGGACCAATTGGATGATGGGCTATCGACATAAAGAGTTGACCAACTTGTTTACGTACTGACTTAGACCTAAGACTTGACGTTTTTGAGTTTTCACTTTTAACCTACTAGACTTGTTTCTACCTGTTTCACCAAAGGTTGAGGATGACGATCATTTATTATAAGTGATTTTATTGTGAGTGAAAGCGAGATGAGATGGATGGATTTTTTTTTTTCAAATATTTGGATGTTTTTGGATTTTTGGTGATGTTTTGAGGCTATTTTTGGTATTTTTGATATTTTCAAATGTTTTTATTTTTTTATTTTTGAATTTTTTGGGGTTTTCTGAGATTTTGAACAAGAGACTAACCTAAAAACCTATCCTAGGGGCCTCAGGGGCTGATCAACAGATTTTCCTTGCCTATGTTATACACGCAGAGACCATGTAGTTCGACTGACGACTTGACCGATTCACAGATGAAGATATACATGATGAAATGTCAATTTATTATGATGAACTCCTAAAGGACTGACCTAAGTGTCTCAGGGGATGATCAAAGATCAACCTTGCCTAAGTTCAAGGCTCAGAGACTCGGAGTTTGACAAGATGACTTCTTTTTTTGACTTTTGACTAACTTTTTGACCTGTTTTGGATTTTGATATGTTTTGAATGTTTTTGGATTTTATGATTTTAGGACTTCAAGAATATACACGAATCCGATTCGATGAGAGCATTCCCCCAGCATGATGCAATAGAATACTCTGATAAATGCAAGACAAACTGAGCTTGATGATGGGCCAAGTAGTACTATGAGGGATCATGATACGAACACAAGACCAAGCTATGATGTGGATGTAGGTGGATGAGTGATGGATGGAGATTCGAATGTGATGGATAATGGAAACATAATGGATGGATGGTGCAGAACAAGCTTTAAAAATCCTAGTGGATGGAAAGTGCTTATTTACACAAGGCGCTTGTTTTCCAGGTTTTCACCAAGGTGCTTGTCCAAAGTGCCACCGAAGTGGTTTTCACTAGAGGATGATTTTTCTCTTTACTATTTTTTAAGCTTTTTCTAATTTTTTTGGATTTTTGCTTTTTTTTAATTTTTTTATTGTCACCAAATGCCCATTTTCCAGGTTTTCACCAAGATAACCATTTCTTCAGGACATTTTTTGATTTTTATTTATTTTTTGGTTCTATACCTTGAAAGATTAGGCATTAAAAATTTTGAGGTGAGAGTTATTCATGGGCTCTTGCAGAGGTTCCCATTCGGGTGTTGATAACTAATATGCCCCTAACTTATAGCTTGTTGTGATAACGAATGGTCCCAACCAATTGGGTTCAAATTTTCCTTTGCTGCTTGGGTTTGGGACATTCTTTTGATTCTCCTTTAGTACCAGTTCTCTGACTTGGAAATTCCTACTTTTGATTTTCTTATTCTAGCTCCTTTTGAGTCTATTCTGATAGACTTGTAAATGATTTAAAGCATCTATACACCGCTCATCTAGTAGCTCCAGCTCATTTAGTCTTGATACTCGGTACTCTTCATCCGTGATGAGGTTTTGTAGTGATATCCTGAGTGATGAGAGCTCGATCTCAATGGGGAGTACTGCTTCTGATCCGTAGACCAAGGAGAAGGGGGTGGCACTGGTGGGTGTATGGATGTTGGTTCGGTAAGCCCAAAGGGCTGGATTGATCTACAAATGCTAGTCACGACCTGCGTCATTGACTGTTTTCTTAAGGATTTTCAAAATGGTTTTATTAGTGGCTTCTGCTTGGCCATTTCCTTGGGGATAGTATGGGGTGGAGAAGCAATGTAGGATTTTAAATTTTTCACATAAGTCACAGACATCCTGATTCTTGAATGGTGTCCCATTATCTGAGATAATGGCTTGTGGGACACCATAGTGGAAAATGAGATAGTTCAGGATGAACTTTGATATCTACTTCCAAGTTATATATGTCATGGGTATGGCTTCCACCCACTTAGTAAAGTACTTCGTGGCGGTTATGATGAACATGTCATCGTTAGATGAAGTGGGCATGATTTTTCCAATGAGATTGAGTCCCCACTGTGAAAAGGGCCATGGTGTGATGATGGTATGAAGTCCTTGAGTTGGAGCATGGATGAGGTCCCCATGCTGCTGACATTGTAAACACCTTCTAACATAGTCATGTGCCTCTCTTTCCATTGTAGGCCAATAATACCCCATCCTCAATAGTTTCTTAGCTATAGTCATTCCACTCGAGTGTGAACCATAGATATTGTTATGTACTTCAGTTAGAGTGGTCAATGCCTCCTCAACATTTAAGCAGTACAGTAAGGTTCCTTCTATGCTCCTATGATATAGGGTATCTCCTAGGATAATGAATCGGGATGCCTTTTTACAAAGCTTCATTTTAGGGTTGAGGGTAAGTCAGTAGGTATGAAACCTATTCGAAGGTATGTATAAATGTCGTGGTAGCAAGGATCACTGATACCAACAATTTTTCACACAAATTCTGATTCTGGTACCTGGAATGCAGGCAAGAGAAGCTGATCTATCAGGAATTCATATTTTGGGAGGTTGTGGGGGATGTCCAGTAAGGATCAAATTGTTGCCATGGTGTCTATTGATCTATTGTTGGCTCTGCGAATCTGCTCAAATGTGATTTCGATGAAGGATTCTTTGAGAGTCTCCACCAGTTTCTTGTATTGAGTGAACTTATTGTCTTTAGTTTGGTACTCATCATTTACTTGGTTTATTATCAATTGAGAATCTATGTATACTCTGAGAGCTATAATGTTCCACTACACTACTATTCTGAGACCTATGGTTAAAGCCTCGTATTCTACAATGTTATTAGTATAGGGAAACGCCAATTTGTAGGACCTTGGTATGCAGTCCCCTTGTGGGGTGATAAAGAAGATGTTGGCTCTTGATCCATGTTGTGTATATGGGCTGTCAAAGTAAAGTTTCTAGTGGTCAGCTATGTTGAGATTGAAAATGGATTCGTTTGGAAACTCTGAGATGAGAGGATTCTATGAATAGATTGGTGCTTCTGCAAGCTGATCTGCGATGACTTGGCCTTTGATTGCTTTTCGCTCCACATATTCAATGTCGTACTATGATAGTATCATCACCCATTTGGCCATTCTTCCAGTGAGGATTGCCTTTGATAGTAAGTATTTGAGAGGGTCAATTTTGGCGATGAGTTTTATTTTGTGTGCCAACATGTAATGTCTCAATTTTTGTGATGCAAACACTACTGCTAGGCATGCTTTCTCTATGAATGATTAGTTTAGCTCATGCCCAACCATTGTTCTTCTGATGTAATAGATGGCCCTTTCTATTCCATTTTTGTCATGCTGAGCTAGGAGAGCTCTAAGGGCTGCTACTGTTGTTGATACGTAGAGAATTAATGGTTTTCTTGGGATTGGTGGCATTAGGACTGGTGGTGTAAGTAGATATTCTTTGATTTTATTGAAGGCTTCTTCACACTTGTTATCCCATTTGTATGCTACTCGCTTGTGAAGTAGGTGAGAGTATTGGTTTTGTTTGTCTGTCAGCTGTGTTATGAACCTTTGAATGGATTGAAGCCTACCTTGGAGACCTCTCAATTGCTTGAATGTTTTTGGTGCCTCCATCTCAAGGATTGCTTTTACTTTTGTTGGATCTACCTCAATACCTCTCATTGACACTATGTATCCTAACAGCTTTCCTGATTATACGCTGAAGATGCACTTCTTTGGGTTTAATCAAACATTGTACTCTTTCAGCCTGTCAAAAATGGCACTTAGGGTTGCTATGTGATCCTTTCTCCTTCTGGATTTGGCTAGAATGTCATCAACATAATCTTCAACAGTTTTATGGATCATGTCATGGACGATTAACGTCATGGCTCTTTTGTATGTTGCTCCTGCATTCTTTAATCTGAATGGCATCATATTCCAGCTGTAAGTCCCCCATGGACAAGTGAACGTTATTTTGTGTTGGTCTTCTTTGGCGATCATTATCTAGTTATAACCTAAGAAACCGTCCATCAAGGAAAGCATTTCATGTCTCGTCGTCATGTCTACAATCATGTCAATATTGGGCAATGGGAAATCATCTTTCGGACATGCTTTGTTCAAGTCTCTGAAGTCTGTACATATTCTGATGCCCCCATCAGGTTTTGAGATAGGCACCAAGTTTGACACCCATTTTGGATAATATATCGGTCAAATGAATCCTACATCTAATAGCTTTTTCAATTCCATTTTGACTAGCAGGGCGATCTGAGGGTGCATTTTCTTGAGCTTTTGTTTAACAAGCTTTGCTTCTGGGTATACTGCTAAGTGGTGAACCATGATTTCTAGATCAAGCCCTAGCATGTCGACATAGCTCCATGCTAATTTTATCTGTCTCTCCCTTAGGAAGGCTGCTAGGACCTCTTGTTCTTCTGATAGTAATGATTCTGCATAGAATGTGATATGTGGGGTTTCCTCTGTTCCTAGGTTGACCAGATTGCATTTTTCTGCCAGGACTGCTAATTTTTCTTGATGAAGAGCTTTGAAAGGAAGATTGAATCCCCCATCCTCAGGTGCCTTGGAGAGGTTTTCACCATTGGATGCATCCTTTCTATTTACTTTTTTCATGTTGGAGAGTGCCACAGTGTGATTTTCACTCAAGGACTTAGATATTATTCTTAATTTCTCACTTTTGTGACTAAGGGATTCAATTGTTTCCCCATAATAGGCTTGTGTATCTAGCTCAATTATGAACCCTGCTTTGTGATCCCATATGGAATGTTATCCCCCAGTCCCATGAATTTTGAGAGCACCTCTTCATTTTTGAATGTATCAAGAACTGGTGGTCCTCGTTGGTCGTAGTCGATGAGTTGGGGGTATACTAGGCAGATTTCATGATTTTGATGGTCTGATTCAAAGGATAAGGTGCTAATCATGAAAAGAGTGGTATCCTCAAATAGCCTAGGTAAGTTGGTCATGGGATCCACATCATCACTACTACTGATGTTGGTTATGTCAAATGTGAAGTTATCTATGACGTGACCAGTAGATACTGGTAAGCGCAGTTCAGTTGTAGTTTGCTGAGGAGGATTTTTGACCTTTCTAACTGGAGGACCTTGGCCACGTATGGTTATACTTGGAGGGGTACATCTGAGGCCAAGACTACTCATTCACGTCTCTGGAATGAGAGGTATTATAAGCCCATTGTCATTTTTCCCAAGTCTTTGATTTTTGTCATAGCCCATTACGAGCATCATTTGCAAACCCTTGCTTCTATCATCCATTGGTAAATCAGCTATTGGTCTCTCATCTTGGTATAGCATATGAGATGGATCTGCCTCGATAACCTCTTGACTGAGATCTCCCCAACTTGTAAAATTGGGATAGTCTTTAGGAGACGTTTGAGATGTGGAGGCCTCATTTACTTGCAAACATCCCCATGATCTAGGAGATTGTGGTAACTCTCCTACCACAAAAGCATTTTTAGGGAGCATGTAGTTTCCACAACCGTTATCTTGGATGATGAAATTAATATCAGAAATGGTGGGAATGGCAAGAGTGGTGGGAGTCTCTGTCGTAGAAGTGGATGCGAGAGTGGCTGGATCAATGTATGGTGTGGATGGGCCTTCATCATTTTTTGGTACTTGGAGGATTTTATAGTACTTTTCCTTGAGGCTTTTGCAGTAGGAGAATGGTTCAGGATCTCCATGGATGGTGACTTCTTATCCTTCAAATGTGAATTTGACACATTGATGGAAATTTGACACTACCGCTTGCATTACATGTATCCATGGGAGACCTAGGAGGATGTTATATGGCAAGTCGAGATCCAGGACCTAACAAGTGGTTTCCATGATAGCTGGCCCTACCTGAATAGGGATTTTGATTGAGCCCTCGGACACTCTTTCTTGATCATCATATTAGCTTATTATGATACCCTTTCCTTTGTCGATAGAATCCTCTAAGATTTTTAATTGTTTGATGAGCTTGAGAGAACAAATATTCAAGCCCGCACCTCCATCCACCAAGACCCTTTTGACTTTACTTTTTTGTACTAGGACTTCTAAGTGGAGTGCAAAGTTATGAGATGGTTGGGCAGGAAAATCTTGGTTGGAGAATGTGAGGAGATTTGGTGTAATGATATTTTCGACCATAGTTTGGAATTGCTCTGCATCAAGATCTGCGAGGACAGTGGATGAAGCCAATGCTTCCTCAAGGATTTTCTTATGGGCAGATGAGATTTTTAGTAACTCCATGATGGAGATTTGTGATGGTGTTCTTTTGAGCTGATCAAGGACATTATAGCCATTGGGGACAGATCTAGGTGCAGGGACTCTGTTTGACTGGGATGATCCTACGATGGTAACTTTTCTGCCTCTTGTGGTGACTCCACAATCAGCATGGGCTCCTTTGATGGTGATGGTAGCATAGTAGTCATCCAAAGATGCAATGACATGGTCATACACATGATTTACATTCGTGAAGGATTCTTTCCCCTTATCCATGTTATTATTCTCTTTATTGCCATGGTTGGGCATTGGATTCATGTATATCTTAAGGTTTTGATTTCCTGTTGGATGTTCCACATTTATAATTCTTTGATCGATGAGATCTTGAACTATGTTTTTTAACCTCATACATATATTGGTGGTATGCCCTTTGATTTTATGGAAGTTACAGAGTTGATTCTCATTATACCAAGGAGGTTTCACATCTGGTTCTTGGTAATTCTCATAGGTGGATGCCTTGATGAGTTTTTTGTTTTTTAGCTTCTTCATGATGACTTCAAGTGGTTCCCCAAGAGCGGTGTACTTTCGCTTGGGGTAATTCTTGTTCCATTGGGGTGGTCCCTTTTGATCATTGACATTGTGAATTGATTGATTATTGTTTGGTTGTTGTGTTTCTTGATGATTGTTTTGGTGTTGGATTTGGATTTGTGGTGCAGGTGTATTTTGGCAAGGGGCACTGATGACCACTTTGGCATCAACAACACCATCATTGGTAACATTTTTGTTCCTTTCCCATGTGCGAGGTTTTTCATTGTAATTGGTGGGTGGGCGGTTGTTTTTTTGTTCAGGGTATGAAGTTGATCCGGCAGGTTGTGTCATAAGGGCTCGTTCGATGCTAAGCACCTTGGAGATCAACTGGTCATATGTGGTGATCCCTTGTACCTTTAGATGGAATTCCAAGAGGTTGTTAAGGAGGGATATGATGGTGCAAACTTGTTGTTCCTTGGTCATGGTGCATTTGCTCTGATTGGCCTTAGATCGCCATCGTTGTAGGAATGAAGTGAATGATTCATTCTTACCTTGTTTTAGAGCCGAGAGTTCTTGTAGACTGACATCCATTGCGATATTGCATGCGTAGTTTTTAATGAATGCGTCTATAATTTCTTAGAATATTTTGATGCCTGTGGGTAGGCAAGAGAACCATTCCATAGCGTGGCTAGCCAAACTCCTAGGGAATAGCCACATCAAATAAGTATCATCATATGCGACTTCCATGCAATGAACTTGGAATTCCTTGATGTGACCATCAGGGTTTCCCGTCCCACGATACTTGTTGAACTTGGGGATCTTCAATCCCTTTAAGAATGGTTTCATCACAAGGCTCTTGTCAAATGGATAGGGACACAAGTTGATTGGTGTTTTTGTGGTTTTCCCTGATTGAAGATCGAGCACTTGTTGCGAGAGCAACCTGATTTGTGTCGTTATGTCATTTTGCGGATAAGGGGGTGGGATGAAGGTATTCTAGGTTGTTTCGATTGTGGGTTGGATGGGTGGGTTGTTTGGTGTGTTGTTTGATGGTATTTTCACATTTTCTCGAGGTATGCTTACACTTGTTGTATAAACAACGCTTGTTGTTGGTCTTGTTTTTGTTGCGCTAAGATTGCCTATTGTTGAGCCTGTTGTTGTGCTTGTTCTTGTTCCAACAATGCTTTTTGTTGGACTACTAATTGGGCTGCTTCTTGCTGCTCTTGATATTGTTTTATTGCTTGCAGATTTTCTTGTAGTTGTGCTGCTTGTTTTTGTGCAAGAAATTGTGCTTGTGCTTGTGCTTGTTGTGCTTGATATTGAGCATGTTCCTGAGCTTGAGCTTGTGTTTGCGTTGCTTTTTGTTGCAATAGAATTTGGGCTTGAGCAGCCTTTTGTGCTTGTAATACGGCTTGGGCTGCTTGAGCAACTTGTGCAGCTTGAGTGGCTTGTTGTTGTTGTTGTTGCAATAAGGCTTGGGCTTGTGTGGCCTGTTGCGCTTGTTGTGCAATTTGGGTGGCTTGGGAAGCTTGTGCAACTTGAGTGGCTTGTTGAGCAACTAGTTGCACGGCTTTTTGCTTTTTCACTTGCAGGAATTCCTTTTGATAATCAACTTATTGAGCGGATTGCAATGCCATGTTGTATTGGCTTGATAAATTAGAGTTTGGTGGTGTTGGGGGTGGTGGTGGTGAGCGGTGATGTGTTAGTGGTTTGAGTGGTGAATGGTGTGATCAATGTGGTTGGTCCTTGAGAGCCCATGCTTTGAGATGTTAGGGGGTGGTTAATGATGTCATGATTGCTTGTGTAGTTGTCATTTGTTGTTGCGATATCGATGACAAGTTTTGAGAGTTTGGTGTGATGCTTTGATAATGGTGGTAATGGTGGAAGAGGTGAAAATTTGAGGGGTGTGATCTCTTGAGAGAATGATGTGGTGTCAAAAATTCCCCCAAGTCCCAACATGTCACCTTCTCCTTGTGAAGTTATGAGGAGAGAGGTTTGGGGTGTTGCACGGAAGGATGATGATGATAGGTCATTAGGATCATGGAAAGTGAGAGGGGAATACTTATGTAATGGATTTTGGGGTATGTTTTGTTCCAAAATGGTATTTGCATCCAAGTCTTGATTATTAACAAGGGGGTGTGTTTGGATAGCATTAAGAAATGTATTTCCCTTAATGACATTAGGTTGAGTTGGAGCAAAAGATGTTGTGATTTGTGGAATGTTTTGAGTGATGCTTTGGGATGGGGGTGTAGATGAGATGGGGAGTGTGGATGAAATTAGAGGCATGACCTCCAAAGGTGGTTCCACTATAGAGCTCACGTCGAAATCAGAAGGTAATTTGGCCCCTTGTTTTGCTAGTTCAAGCATGTATAGTGAAGGGTTAAGCCTCATCATGATGTTGATGATCTTATGGTTCTCCAGATTTTGGACCATTTCGGTTATTTCTTCATGCGACATCCCAAAGGTAAGATCTTCTTCTTAAATTTCCTCTTGTGGATTTTGTGATGATGAGTGTCAAAGGATTGCTTGATTCAACAAGATTTATTTATGCGTTCATTTGGCTTAGGTCACTTGAAGCAAGTGTTTCTTTGTCAGCTTCCATGTTCTTCTTGTATTGAGATCTAGTTTGAACCATAAAACAAGGATTAATTTTTCAAGAATATGGGATATGAGTCTCTAATTCTTTGGATTTGATCTTATTTTAAGTACAAAATAGAAATTTTTAGGGTATCTTGAGGATCAAAAGGTGATATGATGATGATATAAGAGATGGATGATGTGGATGTTTGATCTTTTGATAAATCTTGAGGAGAATGCTAGATTTTTAGGACTTTTGGATATGTTTTGGATTTTGATTTTGATTTTTTGGATTGTCCTTGACTTGATTGATTTTTTGCTTTGATTGAACAAATAGACCCTAATATGTTGGATGATTATCTAAGGGATAGATTTGCTCAAAGGATGATAATTTGAATATGTGTAGGGAGAAGGATGCATCTACCCACACCTATTCAAAAAAGATGATAATTTAACCAAGCATATGAAGAAGGATGCATCTACATATACCTAGCTAAATAAGATGGTTTGATAATTTTGACTAAGCATATGCAAAAGGATGCATCTACACATACCTAGCCAAAGATGATTTGATAAAGATTTCAAGGATTTTGTCTCAAGGATTTGATGATTTTGATTTTTTGCCAAAAAGGCTAGCATGGAGGATAATTTCAAGATTCCTCAAAAGATGAGGGTGAGATGATTTTAGGTTTGATGTTTGAAGGATGGATGAAAAAGATTTTGATTTTCTTGATCCTAGGATGTTCCTAAAAAAGACACTTTGTTTACTAGACCTCGGTATTGAAGAAAATGAAATGCTTCTATGGACCTCTATAACTAAGAAGTGGTTCAAATTGATCATACATTTCTGGATTGTTCAAAGGGATGAGTCTATAGAACCTTGTGAACTTTTTTCTTATCTTGATATGTTGCTTTTGATTGCACTTTCTATTGTATCTCTTAATGATCTTTCGAGTATGACTCCTAAATTTTGAACTTTAACTCAAGGATTTTTGTTTTGGGATTTTAACTTTCTTGGAAATCATGAGGTTTCAACACATGTGAGTTAATTTTGTTATCTTTGCTTAGTGACTTCATTTTTCCACAAACACTTCTTTTGATTAGGTTTTTCAAACTAGATGGCCAATGTCTTAATTTCTTTGAATCCCACAAAGTATGTTATGTGGAAATTTGATGAATTCAAGGCAAGGGTTACCTTTTGTTGATCTTTAGTAGGTAAATTGAGATCTAAGTTCAAGTGTTTAGAAACCTCTAAGGATGTGAATCCCAAGGGAAAGCAATAACACATGAACCTGGTCAATTGTATTTACCTCCTAAAGGGTTTGAAATTTGGATGATGATGTTAAGTGTTTGTTTTCAAATGTTTTCAAGCAAGCAAAGTGTTTTGTCACCAAGAATAAGTACAACCCTATGGATATGAAAGGCAATATTTTTTGAGTCCCCACTTGGACAAGTCTAGCTATGCTTATCTTTAGCAAATGGTTAGATGCTTGACCCCACTGGCTCCCCTCCACGATACTCACTTATACGGGGCAGCCAAGCATCAACACCCATGAAACTCCCATGGCATGTTTTCCATTTCTACTAAAGACCGTAAAAGTGTGGGGCGGCTTCAGAATGACCGTTCTTGCACCAACAAATAGATCAAGGATTTTTTCTTCCTCTTTTTTTTCCTGCCCTAACCATTCTTTTACAAAGGTTCTTTTATCCTTTCCCTTATCATCCTTTGGGTCCAATGCTTCCCCTTTATCTATCGAGCCTCTCGATAGGGCAACATTCTCATTTCTTGTTTGATTAGTCTAGGGGGTTAGCCTCTTTGGATGTAAGGAATTTTTTAGTCTCTTGTATATTTGAATTTTGGGGATTAAAAATTAATTCCTTATTTTTGTTCTCTCTTTCAAAAATTTGGGCCTTACCACTATCTATTGTTACCTTTGACTCTACATCCAACCAGCACAAAGACTCTCCATCTCTGGAATTTGCTTGTGGTGTTGCAGAAGGGGTCAAAATATCCTTCCCTAAATCCCTGAGCTCTGTGTGGATTGGGTCCAAAATCAAAGGAGCATAATTAGGGGCATCATTTATCTCCTCGACCTCATCTTGAATTAGATCTAAGACACACTTACTAGTGTTGGGGATTAGATATTTTAATTTATTTTTAGCAACTCAGATAATTTTCTTATTTGCATTAATTTTATTTTTTCTCAAGAACCAACTCTTATGCATTTAGCTTGTGGTCCGATGGGGTGGACCTATTCTTAAATGGGGTGTGTTTGTTCATATTTTTCCCCACCACCCCTGACTTTTCACTATAATCCGCACTTTTTCGTGGGCTTAGGGAGAGTACCTTAACACATTTATCCTCTAGAGGTCATTCCATCTCATTTATTCCCATTCTAAGAACCAAGTTAGTCTCCTCGAGCAACAGGCTCAATGCAGCCTCAAGAGTGTCCATGGGCTCAACACCTTTTATACTTTCATTTAGCTCAAATTCAAGCTCTCAAGGGGTTGGCGAAACTTCATTGGTGGTTTCCCTACTAGTGGGTTCTTCATTTATAGAGGGCATGGCCTTTTTCTTATTCAAAGCACTTTGATTCTTAATGATGGGGTAGTTTTTCCTTATGTGACCCTCTTTTTTATAGAGAAAGCAGGCATTGAAACCGCCCAAGATTTCAATATAAAAATTTAAAATGTCATTTTCGATTTCAATCTCAACCTCATTTAGTATTTCCACTCCAAGTGTGATTGACTCCAAAACCCTTGCGTCTAGGTGCGGCAGGGCATTTCTAGTGTCCTCAATTCTCAAAACCCTTCCAAAATTTTCAACCAGGCGCGAAATAAAATTCCACAAAATTAGGGGAATCTTTTTTAAGGTAATCCATATAGGATAGGATAGTGCAAGCACCTCCTCATTCAATAGGTTGGAAGACCAAGAAACCACCCTAAAAATGGAGTTTTCGATCAACAGATTCCTTATTAATCACTTGTTTTTACATATCATAGTTTTTTAATGTAATTAAAACAAACCCTTCTATATCATTCTACAAAATGAGTGATAAATACCCAATTTTTTATTCAAAAACATTAATCATCCACTAGTCAAGGTATTTCCTTGCCGAGATTTTTGCAGAATCTAAAGCAACAAAGAAAATAGCAACATTTTTTAACCGAGAATCCTCATTGATAAGTGCCAAAGGCAGTCATCATTTGGAATCCCGAATTCTTTCTTGTTGTCTAGGGGAGGGCACATACCTAGTTCGCCTCCACGGGAGGGGTTTCAGTGGCATCTACCATCATCCACCGTTAGGAAGTGCACCAAATCAGGGAAAGCTTGCTTACCTTTCTCCACAATGATGTCTCTGAACGAATGACCACCATTTTTACACCTCCTCCGGGGTTTAATGGTCGTTCAACTACCATGCCACCAAGGGCGTCATTCGAATGATGAGGGAAAACTTTCATGGGATGTCCATATAGCCGAGCCATGGTCGAGCACTAGATCAAATGATGAAACCAAAGGGTTCCCACAAGGAAACCACTCTCGACAATGAAAACAAGGAAAGGAAGTGAAAAAAACACCAAGGCACTAGAGGATGCAAGGAAAGAGGAATACAAACCACAATGGCCAGTGGCCATCATGAGGTGCATGCATTGTACGCCACCATCAATTACCTGTCAGAGTCACCAGCCTTTGATCTATTGTTTTTAATATATATTTTATTATATTTCTACTATTTTATTGTAATGCATGATTAGAACTACAAATTTTTTTTTCAATATTTTCTTGGACATAGATCATTAATCATAATATGTAGTGCATGGACATTATTAGGAATTTTTATTGAATATTTTATTTATTATTAATATTAATTTGGTAATAACACAAACTTAAACCCATGTTTTACCATAACATGTTTAACTTTACACATACGTCAAATATATTTTTCATTGAAATAAGGACATTGACATAGTACAGTGATTTTTTACAAAAAAATTACATTGTTTCATATATTATCTAGTCTCTTAAATATATGACATTATTTTTTGTAATGGATCAACACCATTTTAAATTAAAAATATATAATATTAAAAAAATATTACACTATTTGGAAAGCTAATGAGGGTTACATGTAAAACTTTTGACTTCAGATGACTTCATTTTATCCCCTAAAATGTGACATGAATTGAATTTTTTTGTTACCATGTGGATATGAGAGGAAGAGGCTATGATGAAGGGACCATATAGGAAGGTCCGATCTAAGGGATTTCAATCTAACCCTAGGTGGTTGGATTTAATCCTCCCCTTATATCTATTCCTCCTACTTACATCAAACTTGACATGTTTTCAAGCTTTTTGTGTTCGCCCACAAGTGGGACACGTCATTGTGGTTCTACCCAAAAAAAATAGAGGTGAAATTGAAATTAACGTTCATGTATTTTGTCTAAATTTAAATGAGAAACTATTATTAGAAGTATAAAACGATAAAGGAAAGTAAACTTTCCTTAGGGTTAATCTATGCTAATCAAATGAAATACTCATAAATCAGTGCAATATAACCTAGATTAAATATGTAAGGGTTGAGGGCTAGTGTATTTAAATAAAATGCCTTGGTATAGAAAGTAAATTCAATTTATATTGGTACTTAGCTCTATGATTGAAGAAATAATGTTGTCTAATGAAGATGTTGGAATTAGTTATTGCTAGCCTAATGATTCAAGCTAGCTCTTTGTTGGTGAAATTTCTTGAATCCTATGTTGAAACTTTGCTTTGTCTAGGCTCAAGCTTATAGGTAAAGGTATTTTTTGTGTCCATGGGTTTATCCTTTGCATGTAAATATAATAATGCTTGAGTGAATATGTTTTCTCTAGGATTCAACTAATTTATCTTTGTTTGGTGAGCTCTTTTTTTATATGGAGAGTAGTGATATTTAAAAATACATTCAAGTGATTGTTGATATGTTGCAAGGAGACATATTGACCTACATCAACACTTGAAAACATGTGAAAGAAATAAAAGATAGTAGAAAACTACCCTAAAATGGTGTTTAATTATTTCTTAGATGCTTCTAGTATGAGAGAGGAGAATTGAATGTGAAAAGATGTGAAGTGGATGAAAAATATTGTCTTTAAATACCAGCAAAGATATTCATGTTGTGCTAACATGTACTTAGCCAACTCATAATGGCTTGTGGAATAGATATGAGTTAGTGAAATTTCAATTTATATTTTAAAAAGGATGGGGTCATATCTATGACCATGAAAATTATGTTAGGTAGACAAATGATTAAATTCATATAAACAACAAATAAATTGAAATAGTTCATAAATAAATATATTAAGTAAAAATTGAATAAATATATCGAAATATATGTAAATAGATGAATAAATATGAAGAAATAAATGAGTAAAGGCATCACCAAATTCACCACCAGCAATTCACCCTTGGACCACTAAAAATTCACCGCGGTGAATTTTCTCATGGTAAATTGTTGGTGGTGAATTTTCCCACAGTGAATTTTCCTAGAGCCATGAGTAAAAGCTAAAATGGAACCATATATAAATATGTACATGTGTTGGAGACCCTTTCACTATTAAAACACATTATAAAGATAGCCTCCTCTTTTAATGGTATTAAAGCTTGTGTAGGTGAACATGGATCAGGATTTAGATTTGATTTCACTCAAACATATAAAATTTGTCTACTGTTGGATGTAACTCTTCAGCTGGGTTATTGTTATTGTTTTTTATTGACTGAGTTTGTTTACTTCATTTGAAGTTGCTGCTCGTTTTAGTTGTCATTTTCTTCTCAGTTCCTTTATTAGACTGTTATTTATTCAATTTGTAACTTTTCTTTCAACTTTATTCAATGCAAAAAGAATTGTCTACTGTTGTACAAACATTGAGAAATAAAAATCTACCTGTTGAAAGCATTAACAGTACAATAATGTATCTTGTGTTCGTTATACCTACAGCTATTTCACAGACCTGAAAGCAGGTAGGTGGAGGAGTAAAAGCATGTGAATCAAGTACTTATTGGGTCCTCTTATCATTCCCTTAAATAACTAGTGTACAGAAAAGCGTGCATGCACTTGAATGCATACTTCTGATTTTCTGGTCTTTTGATGTTACGCTGTATAAATGTCAATCATGTACCTATTTTCTCTCTTCACTAAGTCTTTATTTCTCCTTTTCAAGTTTTATTTATTTAGATATATATTTAAGCATGCAGTACTGAAGGAAAAAAGCAAATTCTAAATGTTTGAAGTGGACACTTTGTTAAAAGATTCAATGGGGCCATGGACGAGCTGTGAAAATTACATTTGGTAAAAGCTTGTAAGTAGAAATTATGGGCTCTTGTTTTATTTTAGAGGAAGGGAAGGAATGCTTTGTATGGCTTCATTTTTCAATTACAATCAGTTTGAAAAGGACCCCATTATAAGTAGTGATAAGATTGAATTAAAGCCTTTATTGTTTTTTTATTTGTGAAATTGCACTTTTTATACTACAACATTTTGGAAAAGTGAAAAGGGAGGGAAGAATTATTATAGAATTTGAATCTCTCTTTTCTAATTTTTTTTTAACCAACAAATTATAAATTATAGCTTTCAAGTATTTTGATAAGATATTTAAAATTATGCATTGTGTTTATTGAAAATTTAAATGGGACCAATTTAACCTTTATATTACTAATAGCCAAAGTAAGAAGAGGTTTTTACGAGGGTCATTCCTATTTTAAATTAGAGTATTTAAGGAAGAAAAAAATGTTGGTAGGTAGAAATACATATTTATTTCACACCATGTGGATCTGATCCTTGATGCATGGTCTTCATTTGGTGCATTGTGCACTTTTATTATCCCATTTGATGTATTCTCTACTTTTCATTAATTGTTAAGGACTACTAGCATTTAATAAATCTTTGGGAGTTTGTTAGATTGTTCAAGTGAATTTCTCCTAGATCGACCCCCTTGTTTAGATCAACACATTATATTTTTGATCAAGATCAATAGACATCAAGCAAGCATGCAAGTTATAGATGTTGATTCTAATGCAAAATATTATTTATTTTAAAGCTTCAATTCCAAGTGCTCTTAAATGCTCCTTGCATGTGCAAATGATTATTCAATGTTAAATTCTTAATGCAATCAAATATAAATCAATGCTCAAATGAACATCTTTAAATAACGTGAGATAATTAATTTTTACACAAATGTGTAGCAAACCAAATTCAAAAGGCTTTGAAGAAATGATGAAAGTAAATAATTTAAATTTATTATTTGTTATTTTTTGGGTCAAATCCACATTATGTAGGACCCATCTTACTGCTACATAAATGACTTAGGAAAAGGAATGTGAAAGAAAGAGATTAGGGATTAATATATGGGGATCAAGCTAATAAATTGTGTGAATATATACAAATAAGTGTAGATATGGTAAGGATAATAATACATGTATGAGAATGTGTATATGTAAGGATGGGTAGGGATTGAGGAAGGAGCCAAACTTAGCACACAAGTGTGCCACTAGTTGCTATGTAATTATATTAAGACATTCTCTTAAAATGAGCCCAAAACTAAATGAGAATAGGCATGGGTATGCAAATTTCACGATTGCAAATACATTACCTTAGAATATTTTGAAAGGTTATTTTTTATTTCTTTTTAATTATTAACTAAATAAAAATAGATCATCTAGTTATTGACAAAAAAATATCCTCAATATATTTGTAACAAAATAAAATCCCTTTTATATAAATCTAGGTTAATTAACAATAAATGCAAGTTATAAAACACAATTAACTTACATTTGATTAGTAGAAGGAAATTGATTAATTAAAAAATATTTATGAAATTAAATGAGGAGAATAAGTATACTTAGCTCTCAAACTAATCAGGGAATGTAGATGTGTTGACTATCTCAAACCCTATGTAGACTAAACATTATTTCTAGGTCAAATTTGAGTGGCCTAAGGTTGATCTTGAGCATTGTGGAAATGACCTCTAGGGTGTGGATCTAATATGATAATTTTTAGACTTCTAAAACCTATTCATTGGAATCTATGTTATTTAATGATGTGTAAATATTGTTAGTATTTAAAATTACCTTAAGGAAGTTGTTGGATTACGAGGGTCAAGTTATCTTCACTTAACCCCCAAGTCATATACTGGCTTTATGGCTTTAGGAAATGATTGAATATGTCAAAATCAAGAATTCAATAACTTATATATGTTGATTTTGATGTAATGTGTGCTTTTTAGTGCTCCAAATCTAAATTTTACTAGAACGGATGATCCTTGTAATATATGCTCATTTTAGTTATTGATGACTCATGGATGTGTTTAAATGCACAAATAAATTTATTTAAATTTTAAGACTATCGATACCAAGGCAACTCCAAATAATAAGGTTGAAAACAACCAAAGTCGACATTATTAAAATTTAAAATTTTGATTTATGACCAATCTCAAGATTGACCTTGAGCACCATGACTTAACCCACGATAGGTAGATGAAGATCTCAAGGTAGGGAACACATGTATGGAAGTGTGGGATAATAATAAAGTGAATTCATGGGCTCATGTATAAATGGGCTCGGATAAGATCAAATGTATGGAAATACATACAAGTGAGTAAAAAGGATGGGTAAGGATTGCGAAAGGATCCAAATTTAGCTCAAGGGTGTGCCACTTATCACCATGTAATTATATTAAGGTATTATGTCAAAATATTCCCAAAATCAAATGGAAATTTAGATTGAGTGTGCAAATTTCCCATTACATTTTTCACCCACTTTGAGGTGTGAGAAAAATGTAAATTGGGTGTGTATTTAAAAGTATATGAACATTCAAGTAGCCATCATTAAAAAGTAAATATTTTTATATACAGGATATAAGGTTCATGTAAAGTAATAAATCCACCTTGATATCTCTATGTGGTTCTATCCTTGGTTTGAGCACTCCATAGGGACATGCAAAAAAGATATGCATTGATTAGCTTGTGTCAAACAAGTAAAATATGCACAAATTAATTTTTTTCTTTAACTATCTAAGAAAGTATAAAAAAAAGCATTAGGAATTTCACTTATATGAAAAGTGATGCTAAAATACTTTACCCATTGTGGTAGTGAGAATGTGCGATGACACTTTAGACATTCTCATTTAATATGGTAAAGATCCATCTACGTATATTGATGAAACTCTATTTAGCATAAAATATTTTTTAAAATCTAAACATAGTGGCATTATATGCCCCCTCCAATTTTTTGCATACAATGTGTGCAAGGAATTGGAGGATAGAGGAAAATAGTGCATAAGTAGTAAATCTAATATAGGAAGGTGTGAATATGTAAGCACATAGATCATGTTTGAAATGTAACAAATGTCATAGAGAAAATAATGTGATTAAAAAGTATGATAGATCAAATTACAAGCATGAAACATATAGATTAGAGATATTCATTGTATAGCCCTAATTTGGAACAAACAATAATAAAATAAAAAAATATATTATTCTTATTCTTATATTCTAAACCCAAGAAATAATTCAAATAGAGAGAACAAGAAATTAAAATAAATAAATGAAATTAGTAAACTATTATTGAATGTAAATCTTAGATACATGTATTTGATATGCTCTTGGATGTTTTATGTAGAGGTTTTCGTTGCTCTTCGAATTGGTAGCATGCACTTGTAGATTGATCATTCATTCCTATAATTTGATAAAGGATAAGGGTTGGTTGATATATATTTTTGAATGAGGATGTGATGAATAAGGATTTATCCTCAAATGGAAAATCAAGATTGAATGAGAGGAGTGGAGAATCCTCATTGACAAATAATAGTCAGGAATATTTATGGAGGCTCATTTGTAGGTTCTAAAGTGGTTGAGGATAATTATCCAATTTATTTATTTAATTTTAATAATTAGTTGTGCATGGGTTAAAATAGAAGAGAATAATGATGGGGCTATAATGAAATATTAGTGGATAATTAGATTCTAATTATTTATGGAGAATAAATGAAAATAGATTTGATTATTTAACATAGATTATTTAATTAATTAGTGGTGAAAAAGGGAATGGTAATAGGATACAACATGGTACTAAGATATAATCTTGGATGTGCTGTTAAAAGATGGTTAAACATAAGTGTCTACATTGTTTCCCTCTTTGAAATAGTATTTTGAAGTAACGAAATTCGAAAGAAAGTAGATATAGGTACTCAATGGGAAGAGGATAACATGCCCCAAGCATTGAGATTTTGATTTTAGGAGTGATTAATGATTTAGGGATGCCCCTCGAGAGGAAAGGTGGGGTTGAAGAACAAAAGTGTGCTTACAAATTGGATGAAAGAGAGATTGAATGTTTAGGGAGGAATGCAATAGATAGATGGGCTTTAGTGTTAATGATGGATGAAGGGATTGGTGATAACAAGTAGAGATTTTGTTAGGGTAAAAGTGGAATAGCCATTATAATATATATTATATAGATGAAAAAGTATTACTTAGCTTTCACCAAGCACCACACCATAATTATCCCTAGGACATAGGGCAAGATTATAAACAAAACACTAATCTAAATAACTTCTAGAGAAGATAGAAAATTTCAAATTTGGAGGAAAAAACATGTTGGCATGGAGATCATCCTCAACATGTTTATACAAAAAATATATTGCATTAAAAGTAGACATGGAATCATAGAACAAAAATTCACTCACATGTGGAATGTTGGTGTGAATAAATGTCTTGTACATAGTTATTTCACTTACTAGGGACTTAGGGACATATTCACATATTAAGTTTACTTAGGTCCTAAGATTCTCTCTAGAAGGTGTTAGTTGTCACTAGTTGTTATCTTATCTTTTGACTTGTAACACATGTGACCTAGGTAGTTGTGATAAGTTGTCTCATGTCATAAGATTAAGAAACTTTTCATAATCTTATGACATCTTAGGTTTCACCTTAGCTATATAACCAAGGGTCTCTCTCACATTGTACATTGATTCTTTTTTCATTCATTGATAGGAATACAATTTATTCTTGTCATATTGATCTTTTGAGTATTTTGTGCTTTCCATAAGCCTTTAGATCTTGGGTGGCTATCTCCATAGCCAAATCTTACATGGTATTAAAGCAAGTTGAGTGCCTTTGGTTAGTCTTTTAGGAGATCTTGAGTGCAATCTTGTATTTTCTTGAAGCATTGAGTATGCTCTTCTCTTGCATCTTTGGATGATCTAGAGAATCATAAAGGTGTGATAGAAATACCAAATTTTGGGGGGTTCCTTTTTTGTATTTGTATTGTAGGTGCATTTTGGGAGCTTGTTGCATCATATTTGAGCTCACCATTGCATCCAAAGTGTCTAAGAAAGTCATATTTTCCTTTTGTTTCATCCCAGTTGGACATTGGGGGCTAAATCTACAAGGGTTTGAAGATTGAAAATGGTTTCTAGATCTAGGAGGTAGCTACCACTTTAGAGCATTTTGAGCCAAAAAGAACATTTCCATTGCATCTAGAATGGTCAAAAACCCCAAGATTGACTACCAAATCATTGAATTTGGACAAAGTTGTCTACTACTTTAAAGGAAAAAAAATTGGTGGCCAAGTCATATGACCCAACCATTATTACGTCGGTATGATTTTAAAAAATATATATTTTATTTCGATAAAAAAAAATTGAATTTTTTTCAAAAATTTTAAAGTTTTTTTTTGAAAAATTATTTGGAAATCTTTTGATTTAAAAATAAAAAATTAAGTGGACTATACCTACAGTCTACAGACTATAGGTACTCCATAGTACCTTAGAGGTACACGAGCACGATAGAGTTTTCCATGTGGCTCACCGTGTACCCATGCAGGTCCTCCTCCATTGGCGGGTCAATAAAAAAATTGGCACTTCAAAAAAAAATTGGCAGAGTTTTTAAAATTTTCATCGTTTAATTTAAACTGGTCACATAACATCACATCATAGGGCACTGGAAAAGATTCTGGTGTTCGGAATATTCCAAATTCTTCCAAATATTTTGGTACCACAAAGAATATTCCAGCTAGTGAGAAGATTCTTGGTGGACGGAATATTTTAGAGATTCTCAGTGACTAGTCAAACCCTCCATCAATTGATGATGGCCAGTTGGCCATCAAATTTAGCATCAGGTTTTGTTGAGGTCAGTGGGTTCATTCAAAATTTCTACCCCCTCCTCTATTTTCTTTTTCAATTTTGAAGTCGATTTTCAAGTGGCCATAACTTGTGTTCAGGACCTCCAACTTGCAAGAATTTTTTTTTGATTTGGGATAATTTTTCATACTCTATGTGCTAGTGAAAACAATTTTTGATTTTAATGCGTGTATTTTTCAGAAAGTTCAATTTTCACAGGTGTTTTGAGTAGTCACCATTTTTGGAACTACTAGGGCTTAATTTAGACTCATACAAACTCTTTTTCAAGTGAATTATTTTTAAAAGTGCATTTTTTTTATAACTTCACAGTGGTGCTATTAATTTGTATTCATTGTGATAAAAAAATTATACTTTCAGCACATAGCCTTATTTGGCTTATTTTGGCAATTGTATTGCATAGATCACAGTTTAATCTTTTGCATGGTGTTCACAGTTTGATATGGCCTTATTGTGGCATTTGTAAGCATTGAAATCAAAAGACCACTTAGTTAATTCTTGCAAGTGGCAAGTGTAACTGCACTAACTATAAAGTGCCAAATCATTTGCTTGGGGGGGGGAGGGAGGGGAGGTTCTTTGATTGAGTGAATTTGGGGGGGTTGTGTTGTGTGATTGTGCTTTGAGTTCTCTCTTGTGCTCTTCGGATTTCAGCCATGGGTCATCCTAAGTTTCCTCTTTTAACTCCACATAAATATGCAACATTGAAAATAAATGAATGGAGTAAACTAATGGAAAAATGATTAATTCACTACATTGATGGATCCGTTCCTAAACCAATTGATCCAAATTTAAAAAGTGAATGGCTCATTAAAAGTACTATGGCTCTTGGAACACTTAGGAAATATGTTTCTCCTAATCTCATCTTTCATATTGATAAGTGTAAAACAACCAAGGAAGCTTGGGAGAAACTTGCTCAATTGTATGGACAAATTGATGAGATTAGGGGATACAAACTTGATAATGATCTCACTAATATAAATCCAAATAATTTTGATACAATCCAAGACTATGTAACTAAGGCTAATGAACTAAGAGCACAACTCAAATATTGTGGTATTGATAAGAAGGATGCATAGTTGGTTTTCAAATTGTTAGACAAGCTTCCTTCAGAATATGCATCTTTTGTTTCTAGTTTTTAGACTCATCAGTTAACTATGGGAAGTTCCTATACTACACCTTCATTTGATTCATTCATAGAGAGGTTGATGCTTGAACAAACAAAGTTGATCACTCAAACATAAGAAAATAGGGAGTGATGGGCTCTCTATCTTTGAGTAGATAGGGTTCCTATTTCACACACTTGTTTTGCTCAAGGAAAACCCTAGAGATCTCAATCCAAGGATGGGATGAAGGGAAGAGATATGCTAATGGTTTTCCTAGGGTATGATTGATGACTCACTAGTAGAATTTGGTAAATAAATGACTACGTGACTAAAAAATTTAGTCACAACAACTAAAAATGACTAAATTCTACTATTTTTTTACAACTCAACAATAAATGAGTAAATAAATGACTAATTTGGTCACTGACTAAAAAATTATTTAGTCACACAAATAAAAATGAGTAAATAGTTAGTCATGTATTTAGTCACAATCCATTTGAATAAATCATTTAAGGAATCAACAATCAATAGCCCACCAAAATACTCTAAAAAATTTAATAAACATACTCTAAAACTTTCATCAAAATCTTATTTTCATGTGTAACCTGCCAAAATGGAGTTTTCATTTTAATAAACATACTCTAAAACCTTCGTCAAAACCTTATTTTCAGGCATAGCCTGCGAAAATGGAGAAGTGTTTCAATAAAGAATGACAAAGAATGGTAAGGAGATGTGCATGATAGGAGGCATAGGATTCATTGCTACTCATCTCATTCTTGCTCTACTCAACAAGGGTTACATTATCTGTGCTACATTTTGTAATCTAGGTATTTAATTGACATATATTTGCATAATTTCAAATTCCTTCAGATGTTTTTGAAGTATCAATGTATCCTATATAGGGTTTAGAATGATTTATTTTAATTTAAAAAATAAATAAATGATGTATTTGCTTGTGATTAGATAATGTGGAGACCTCCTAAATTTTCCCCAACTCACTGTCCTCTTTGGCACTGTATTCATTACTCCAATTACTAGGGTTTTGCATGTGATCCTCCTACTGCCATGCGATATACATAAGTGAGATTAGAAGTAGGTATTTATTTTTGTTTCTTGTGTTAGGTTGGCATTTTTGTTAGCTTACTTCTGCATTTTCAATGTTTGTTTCGACAGGATACAACAATGAATGAATTTATAGCTAAAGATTATGTAGACTTCTAGCAATGTAAATCATGCATGAATTTTTTGTCTAGTAGCAAGAAACAAACTTATTAAACTTGTTGAATTTAATTCTTAAAAGGTGTTTTTTATTAATTATGATGTACTGTTAAAAGATTTTAGCTATAGATTTTATCGTTCTCCTTTGTAACCTAAAATGTTAAGATAATTAATTATGTGAGGTAATGGAGGAGTATATAGATTTCTAGATATACAAATAATATTTGAAGAAGATTCAAGAAGAGTGTTGTAGCTGCTTTATATAAGGGGGTCTTGAAAAATAGTTGGATTTGTATATGTGTCCATGAAACTTTGGTTATTTTCTAAAATTATTGAATTTTCTTAAGTGTGATTGTATGAGCAAATCCAACATCAAAAATTTCCATAAAAGGAGGTTACATGGGCTTGATATGTGAGGAATTGGGAACATCTTTGAAAGTGCACACAAAATTGTTTCATGTTTTTTTTGAAAATTTTCATGTTTTTCAGGTTTGTTTTCTTTAAGAGCACAATTTTTAAAACTGAAAAGCCATAGAAGCAAATATTTGGGAAAATATTGGGCTAGGGTTAAGGTAAGAGAAAAATAATTAAAAATCACTCAAAAATGAGAAAAAACCATAGCCCTTGGTTTTTTTACTAAAATATTGAATATAATGCAAAAGAATTGAGATTAATCACCAAATTTCCAAAGGATTGCAATTTAATTGGTGGTAAATCTAGAAAAAAATTGGTCAAAAAAATTGCAAAAATGCTTTGACCTAATAAATTCAATTTCTCATGTGTTTTCAACAATTTATTGGTAGAGGTGGTGATCAAAGATTTATTGGGAGAAATCATGATAAATTAAAGATGTATACTTCCACACACAGTAAATCCATGCCCTAGGATTTTTTAATATGGTCCAATGCTTGTACATCTATTAACTAATGCACATATACTTCATAAAAAACTCATTTTTTCTCCTTTGTTTTCAACATTTTTATCACAAACACTATTTTTGTGTATTTTTGAATCACTCATCCTTCGTATTTAATGGGCATGCTTGGTATTAGACAAACATTTGGAAAAAAAATCATTATGTGAATCTTTGGTATGGAAAAATAGTGCTTGCTAATTACGAAAGTACTAGTACATGCTAAAATATAAACGAAAAACTAGGGAAATTATAACCTGAGAATCATTAGATGAAAGAACTAAAGGATAGTGCTTAAGATGAGCTATACAAGGCTATATGCTAACTATTAAGAGCAAGGAAAGGGGAAGTCATGATCAATTGAAGATGACATAATTTTGTGTACAATAGAAACAAGAAATGGTAAAGAAAGATGATGGGATATCTTAGAGATATTGGTTAGTCTGGTTGTAACTGTGTTGAATGACATACAAGTGGTTGTGCTAATGCTTATTTTGTTGATAATAGATGTGAATAAAATGGACTATTGCACAATAAATAGCATAAGTTCAACCATTACTATGTCTATGAATTGAAGTGGAAAATTGTAATTGACAACCAAGAGGCCTCTAAAATAATAGCCAAAACAAGTGCAAAAAGCTTGAGTTACAATCTGAAATGATGGTGAGTGGAAGCATAAGATAAGAATGATTTTGGAAAGACTTGTGTGGCAGTGCTCACTATAGATAGTTTAGGGAAGGTGATACCAATTTTCTTTCTGCTATTGAGGGCACTGCTAGTTTCTAATTGGCTTCTAACATGGATGGGTGGCTAATTTCTGTTTGGATTAGCAAAAGTATTTAAGCCTATGTGCTATTAGAGTTGTCTTCCTTGCTCAGAGGGACTTCACTACTGCATGTTGGTTGGGATTTTTTTCCCATTGATTCTTAAATATTCTTCAACTATTATTTAACAAGAAAGTAGAGGCAATCATATGGTGAACAGAGTAGTGTGATTTATTATCCAAAATTGCATAAGAAAATCAAAGTAAGAGTGGTTCAAATTAATTCTGAAGCACAAATTGGACATAATTTTCAAGGAATTTCCACCTAGCTAGTTATGACCAAATCAATCTGCCACCCTTTTCATTGGCCAACACAATGGTTCAATGCACAAGGTACTGTTCCCTATGCCACCACCCATTTTTGGGGATTAGACTATTGAGTCAATAAGTTGCCTTTATATTTTTCCTTCCTAAAGTTCAAACAAGAATAAACCTTACTCAACTATCACATTATTTCCATTTTTAGGTATTTAATGTTGAGTTCATGGCCCTTATAGTTCCATATATAGAAAAATGGCAAGTCCTTCCCTTTTTTGAATCTTATCCAAAAAACACCCCAAGGAATGGCAAAGCTTATCCATATTTCAGCTTGAAGGGATTCAAATCTGATTTACAAATTTTAAAATCCCTATATAGTTGTTTTATTTTCTTTTGGGGTCCTTATAGTATGAGTGATTAGACCAAGAGATAACTATGGATTTCTTCTATCATAACACGTCCATGCTTTCTGTAGCATATTTCCTATATTTTGCAACTATTCCACACCTTATATAATAACAATTTTTGTGGACCTTACAACACTATCTCTGCCAACATCTTCTTCTCATAATGCAATCTTCAAAGTGTCAAAGCATGTGCATGCTGCTCAACACCTTGGAGCCAAGTATACACCTAATGGAGGTAAATTTACATTGATCTTATGCTTTATCCATCATCTAGCTAGCACATTGTAAGTTACACAAAGTAATGTTTTTCCCAACTACCTAGCTTGTATATGCAACAAAACACTATAAAGCATGCCATTGAGTCAAATTGTGTGTATTCTACTATCCAAGCCCTCAGTGACATTGAAGTTCCTATTTCAAACACATTTCTTCATTCATGACTTTGGATGCAAGCTTTAATTTGCAAAATTGCTTGAATTGGTGAATTGTGACTTAGTTTACTATTCCTAAGAAAAAAGGATTTAGTAGCTTTGTGTTTACTCATTTTCTTGTGGATGAACAATGATTTTATTTTGGTGTTGATTTCTCTATCTCATTGTATTTTTATTGTCAACGAGACATTCTTATGCCACAAATCTTCTTCTTTACCTATTTTATCAATAACTTAGCAATTTGGATAAAGTACACTCTTTCTAAAAGTATCTTGGAGACAGCTATGAGAACAAAAAATAAATTGCATGCAAAGGACACATATGTAAAGTGAATAATCTATGTAAATTGAGCATTCAAACTACATTTAGACTATGTTTTTTAGTTTATAAATAATGCAATGTTTAGTTCCATCTTTGTTTGAATTAGGTAGTGGTTCAAAATTTGAAATTAGGTATGTTGGTGATAACAATTGTCAAGTAATACTTTTGGAACATTAAGAGAACTTAGTATTATTGGTTTCACAGGACCTCTAAAATTTGAAAGACTGAAAAGTGTAACAAGGAGTAATTGCAAGTTAGATTCCTTCATAGTTAGTTTATGTCTTAGATCTTGTTCTAGGAGAAACACAAAGCTTTCATTTAACCACAAAATTTTGTTCCTTACATTTTAGCATAGAAGGAACAAGTTTTTGTCAAACTATACACTTTTGGTTTTATTAAGTTTTGGGGGAAGATAGGTCACTCCCAAGGTAATACAGGTCTACACTAGAGCAACCATTTATAGCTTTGGTAGATATATTATTTTTCAAGCTTAAGGATTACTTAATGTAGAGGCCAAAGATGATGTAGATGATATTGTTGGAAACCTCTTCTTTGCCATCAGAATCCCATTGTTGTGAAGATATAGAATGCCAAATAATAGAGAAACCATAACATGTTTGAATTATGGCAAATAGTATAGAGACATTTTCTTCCCCATAAAATAAATGTATATGTCCATTCTCTGATTCAATTATACCTGATGAATTGTAGGAGCTCTATGTTGAAGAAGCATGGGAATTTGTCATGTTCAATCTTACTCTTGTAGGTTGTTTTCCTTCCTTGCTAAATTTCACTCCCAGTGGGATTCCAAAAGATAGTTTAAACTACTCAATAATACAAAATCAAGTGATACAAGAGTACAATGCTAAACTACAAGAAACCTTGCAATCTTTATAGAAAGATCTCAAAGATTCCACCATAAGGAGAGTGGATATATATTAGTTTATGATTGATGAAATCATCCACCTTGAGGATTATGGTTGTATTGCAATTTATCTTCATAATTGTCTCTCATTCATCCAACTTTCGATCATCTTCTACCCTAATGATGTGTCAAGAGGAATGGTTTGAAATGTTGATGTTCTTTGCAATTTTTTCCTACATTTTTTTTTCCAATTTTGAGAACTTATGATGAATTTATTCTTGGAAAAATTTGGCTAATGACATATGTGTTACTGTTTGTAGGGTTTGACAAGACAAGGACATTATTAGCATGTTTTGAAAAATAAAAAGGAAAAACATGTAGCAAGCCAGACAAGTATATAAGTTGTGATGGAATACATTTCATAGACACTTTTAGCAACCACCTTATGGAGGAGATGGTCTTCACTAATAAATATGTCATTCCATACTCCTTTATTGTCCTCCCAACCTTCCCCACTCTCTCGTAAACACTTCCACCCATGTTCGCAGTGATGTGAGGGTTTCCCGCATCACCGTAGACATGGCTAAAAGTGTTTGAAGGAGAGCGGGGAAGGCCTTCCCTTCTCTTTCATAAAAACTTCCATCCATGCCCACGGTGATGCAAGGATTTCCCACATCAATGCAGGCATGGTTGGAAGTGTTTGTGAGAGAGAAGGAAGGCTATTTATTAGATTATTTCATTTAGCATCACCAATATTTTCCACAAGAACATTTTCCCTGTTTAAAATGATGGAAATGGTTCACATCTCTCAAAACAATTTCTCTTGCAATAATCTTGGAGATGAATTTAGATGCAGTGTGAAAATTAGAACATACTCAAAGGTTCTTAACAACTCTAATAGTTGTACCAGGGACCATGTTTAACAAACCAAATGCAATTTCTAATTTTCACTATGGTGGAAGATAAATGATTCTTTTTTCTTCTATTCCATAACATTAAGTAAAAGTCTTGAATTTGGAAATACCCTGTTGCCTTCATTTTCCAAGCCAATTTCTCCAAGTTTTCATAGATCTCCCATGTTTATGGATATGATATGTCTCCTACACAAAAAATCATGTACCATTTTATGCCCTTCAATCCAACTACATGCAAGTATCTTTTTAATTCCTCTATCTTTCATCAATCTCCTTACTATTTGAACCTCATCACACCTTCCTGCTTCTGCACAAATGTTTTAGAGAAGAACATAAGTTGCAACATTTTTAGGATCCAACTAAAAAATTAATGTTGATGGAATACTCAACCTATATTCATATTTGATCCACTTCTATTATGTTGAAAAGAAAGAACTTTCTTATGTTTGATTGCTCTCTATTTCAAAAAAATTATATTGGAAGTTGCAACAACATCCTAAAAGCTTCTTTGTGCTATTTGCAGGTTCCTTCAGAGTAGAAACAACTGAGAACATGCCATGTTATTGCTCAATAAATTTATTTGTAATGGAATAAATAGATGGTTCTTTTTGTTAGTTGAATTCTATATGTTTCTCAATTTAATTTGTTCAATGTTGTTGAGAAAATATTCTTATATCAAGCTTCATTTCAAAATTTGTGTTTGTTTACTTGTTATATGAATTAAAAATCTCCTTTCTATATTAGCAAGGTACATTCAAAACGTTGAAAGTTTCATCTAGGGTTATCCAAGCTTTATCTAAGAGTCCTCTCAAAATCTTGTCAACAAGACAATTCACAGTCATATGAATAAGAGGATCATTGTTAATGAATAATGGGGCAGTGACTTGAGTGGTTGATAATCTCATGGCTTGGGAGGCTTTCCAAGGTTCCAAGGGCATAGTGGAAGCTATCTGTGATGGGTTACATACTAATGACCTATGAATGGTTTGCATATTTGATAACAATCATGGGTAAGGTTGTACCATTCATGACAAGGTTGTTGGCAGTACCATCAAGGCTTCAATATTGTAATGGGGCAGTGGTTAGGAGGAATTACAATCGTAATATATGAAGACTTATTTTCATTTAAACCCTCTATAGTGTAGTGACTAGTGAATATTGTCTCTAAATGATAGTCACCTATATGATGATGAATGATGATTCAAATAACCATATATTCTGATAAAAATTTCCAAAGGGAAAAAGGACTATTTTTACACAGTCATCAATTGTAGAAAATACATCCATAGATAAACATTGTCAAGCATACTATTTGAGAGGAAATTAATAGCTTGTCAAGAGATGGTCAAATAGATTTGACAGTTCCAAACACAAGTTCAAGTGTTCCCTTATGCTTGGAGGCATAATTTCATCATTTTAAATGCATAAATAAGAGTATTTCTAATTTCTTGTTGAAGGTATAATGCTTTGGTAACTTGGTTTCATGGATTTGTCTTGGTGAATCAAGTGATTGGTTGTAAATAGAACTGGCAGATAGTTTATGGTTGATGTTGAGGATAGTTTTAGTCCTTATTCAAAACCTTGTAATAGGACGGTCATTGAGGTTGTTGGAAGGCATGTCAAGTGGTAGTCTGCAAGTCTATGAGCAAGGATATAAGGTGCATGATTAAAAAAGATAGTCAAATCCATGGAAAATCATAGTTCAATCTTGCATGATTCAAACTTTTGATATTAGCCTTATGTGGCATATTTTTGTGTTAAATGGACAAAGCCACAAGATTTGTGTGTGTAAAAGTGTATGTTGCCTTTTATGGGTTTGTGTTTTTATCTAGATCATGACAGTGAGGCACCTTTAACGAATGCATGACAAGTGTTATTTGTTTGCAATCTTAAAGGTTTTGAGACAGTGACTTCTTGTGGTGTAGTAGTCTCGTTATGGGATTTTTGAACTGAGGTATACAATGGAGGTTTCAAATGCTTTCAAGGTGAATTTTTGAATGTATAAAGATGGCAACAAATAGCAAGTCAATTAAATCTAAACCCTACATAGTCAAGATTACAATTAAGGCTTCATTGAGGTTTAAACCATGGTGACATAGGGTTTTTAGGGAAGTAGTTTTGACTATGAATTGTAGAAGGAAGAATATGGACTTGTTATGATATTTTGTCAAAGATTACAAGATGTTTGCAACAGATTACAATGAATTGTATCCTTCTTATGTAACAACAACTCTTTTCAAATTAATAAAGAAAACAGTATTCCTTTTTCAAGACTTGTGTTTCTCTTTGCAGCTAGTGATATGATGTTTAATAAACAATGTATCAATAAACTACCAAATTGATCAAAATGATGATACCAAATAAACTACCAAATTGATAAAAAAAATTAAATAAACAACCAAATTGATCAAAATGATGATTACAATTAATGACTAAATAACTACCAATGGAAGGAAATTAGTGATTAAAAAATGACTAAATAAGTGACTAGATTACAACAATCAATGATTAAATAAATGACTAAATATATCAGTGAATAAAAAATGACTAATAAGTGACCAAAGTACAATAATCAATGACTAAATAAGTGACTAGTTAAATATATCAGTGAATAAAAAATGACTAAATAAGTGACCAAATTACAACAATCAATGACTAAATATATCAATGAAAAAAAATGACTAAATAAGTGACTAGATTACACCAATCAATGACTAAATATACTACCAAATCGATCAATCAAAACAACCAATAAATGAGTAAAAATGGTTTAGTCATCAATATGATCACATTATAAATGACTGGCAATAAACTACTAATGGTCACGTGACCAAGTTCAGTCATTTATAAGAATTTTTTAGTAGTTTTTTCAATAGTTTATTGTTGTTTTTATACTAGTGACTAAAGAGGGGTTCACCACCAAGCTAGGGATTGAAAAGAATAATGACATACAAGATTTAATGACAAAACCTAATGATATATAAAACTTCACTAAATGACCTAGAAATTAATGCAAAATAGAATGGAAAATAGGAGAAGCAAAGAGTGGTACCTGGAAACTTGTAGTAGCCTGAATGAAGACTTGAAATGCTAAAAAAGTTGAATTTAATGCAAATTTGGACTCATACGCTAGGTTGGGTGATTTAGTCCCAGATTAGGGTTTTTGGGCAGGAACAAAAATTTGGAAGAGATAAGTCTAGAACACCTGAAGATTGGAAAAATCATTAGACTGGGACTCATATGCCAAAAGTGGAGTATCAATCATGCTTGGATTTTTTAGAGGATCAAGACTTGAATATGCTCTTTGATCTCTGCTTTGTCTTCTCAACCTTATTTCTAGATCTACAATGACAAATTTTGCTCTGTAGATGCCTTTTGATGATCTTCTAAACAAGGTGACAACTTAGATAACTTTGCAACTAGAAAAATTATTTCCAATCTTATTCCTTAGAGGGTCTTCAACCTACATCTTCAAATCACACACTAAAGAGAGGGGAAAATGTTGTTTTGTTAGTAGAAATGGGTTTGCCTTGGTCAAACCCTATTTTGGTAATCAAACCTTGTAATGAAATCAAATGTAAAGGAGGAGTGATGAATGAACAAAGTGTAATGTTGTAACTCACCAAACCCTAGGAATAAAGTGTTGCAAACATGCATGAAATGGATCCAATGGATGTAGATCCTGACTCTTGTTTGAATGTGGTAGATCTCGAATTGAATACTTGCTTGAATCATAAAACCCTACATTACAAATGTTATCTAAAAAAAAAACATGATGCATGATGACTTTGACATGATGTTTGATACTTGAATAATGCTCCAAAACACTTGACAATAAACTCTTGAATTCCCTTGTAAACTCCAATTTCCTATAATGCATGAAACTCAAGTTTCTAGCTCACTTGTAAACTTGCTAGGTGAAAATGAGTGAAATAACCTTATATTTATACTTGTTTATGACAAATTTCTTGAAATTACAACACTGCAAGTTGACATCAAATCTAGGAGAATAAAATCCCACCAAGAATTTGAATTTAATTTAATTTTAAGCCACACGAGACTCATACACCAGTTTTGGAATATGAGTCCCATTAGGCTAGGCTTTGGGACACATTTTTCAAGAAATGCTTAGATTCATGTGAAATCTAGATCGGGGCCCCAAAACATAGGTGGGACCCATGTGCCCAAGGTGGAATATGAGTCCTAGATCACTAAATTTGGGACATATGATCCAAAAAGACATGAATTATGATTGGGTGTTGGTTTGTGTCAAGATTATCCTTAGAAAGATGCATTAATGAAGGCTTGTGGATGTAAAATAAGGCATTTAAAGAAGCCCAGTTAATAATAAAAACCATAGATTAGTGTGAAAGTGTGTTACAACACTTTACAACACCTTAAATAAGGTAAAATTAAGTCCATTTAGCTTACAAGGGCCCAAGACCTAATGTGAATGTGTTAAACACATTACCACACTAAATCAAGGCAACATTATGCTCAATTTAACAAGGGATTAAACAAGCATGAAAATATAGAGGGGTACATTTTTTGTTGCCACATTTAGCCCCCACTTTAGTGAGAGGATGAACTTGCTTCCAACTCACACTAAAGTTGACACATTCACATCAAGAGGGGTTCAAGTGCACCAATGTTGGTAAGATAGGATGACAATGATCAAGAGGGGTGATCAAGCCCCCAAGATTAAAATCCTATGGAAAAACAACATAGGCACAAAAGAAAACACATGAAAAATGATATAAGGAACAATAACAAGATACAAGCATACACTATCAAAGACAAAGAGAAAAGAAAAAAACAAAACACAAGGGGTGGATCATGCTACCATTTGTCCTACACATTGTTCATCAAATCTAAGTTGTTTGTCCAAAAATGCATGCTCACTTTGAGGCAACGAAACTTTAAGCCATCCATTGGATGAGTATCCAAAAGGTGAGACACATATGCACATGACCGATATGTACTCATAAAAATAGGCAAGTGGCTATGGGAAAGTCATGCCTAAGTTCAGCTTCACGTTCAACTAGACCAAAGCTATACCTCCTAATAACTTTGATAAGGTGCCACACAATAGTGAACTTAGAGCTTCATGAGGAAACTAAAGCTACGTATTCTTGATACTCGTGAACAAACAAGATGGGTCCATAGGAAAGCAAAGTGTGTTATGCAAGGTGGCCATATAATCGAAATTATAATGTAAGGTGCATTCAAAATATTTTTTCTTTGTTCATGTAAGGTCTTATCTTAGGGGACGTAGTGCCTAATGTCTCCAAGAGAGGACCAATAAAAGACTAAAAGATTCACAACTTAGGGTATGTAGTGTGTCACATCAAACCACTAAGAGGAATATAATATGCTAAGAGAGATCACGCTCTAGAAGGACATCACACCCAATGTCACCACAAAGCAAAAGAAACATCGCATGAAGTAAGAAGACTACACAATGAAACATGAAATGTGAAATAATAATGACAATATATTCCCCCACTTTAAAGAAATTGTTAAACACCATGTTGTGAGCAATTACTTTAAAGTAGCAAATGATAAATACTAGCAATAAAGAGGACATGAGAGCTTATTTGGAAAGCCCTATGCCAAGTCATATGTTTCCAAATGAAGCTACATCATGAAATGTAAAGAGAGGGGTTTCCCCCAAAATGAAATTCCAAATACATTAGGGATCCATGGATTTGGGGATAGTATTTTCTTGCTACAATTCTTTTATAGAGCTTGAAATTGTCATCATTCCCAAAATACTCATAGAACTGGAAGAATGACACAAAGAGAGTGTAAACAAAGAAAAATCCTTTTAGGTCAACATGAAAGAGACATGAATGCCTCAAAACCTTGCATCATCTTGGCCCTAAAGGAAAACACAAGACAAAGAAAAGATAAAATTCTTACGACATAGAGAAGAAAGTAGGTACAAATAGAGGAATGGCACAATCATTAGCAGGTCATTTGTATCCCAATCACGTTCATCGTATATAGAAGGCAGAAAACTAGCCAAAGGGAAAATAGCTAGTTCCAAACTAGGGTCACTACCAATTTCAACACTCTTCCTAGGAGAATTATCATGTAAGCACATAGAAGAGGAAAATAATGTATTCAATTTATTATGCACCTCTTCATCAATTTTAGAAACTTCATCATCACCATCTAAGTTAATCACAACATGAGGTCGAATGATAATGTTTAAAGAGCCCGATTTGGCTCCTGTTGTGATATCGTATCTTTTTGTTTTGGTGAAGGGGGAGACTCATCGTATATTGCTTCAATCAAGTTTGTATTTTGATTTTATTAGGTGTTTTCTTCATTTAACCTTCTAGCAAGGGAACAACATCTACACCTACATTCTCTAGATTTTTTGTTTCTTTTAGTTCAATTTTTAAGTTGTGTTTGTGTAGGAGTGGACTTATCAACCAAAGGTTTCTTTTCTTCCCTTAGGGGAGGAACAGAAGGAACTATGGTAGGTTGTTCAATCACTTTCTCTTTAGCTTTGTAAAAAAAAATTAATTTAAGAGGTGTGATGGGATTGTTTTCATTATCTCTTAGTCTTTTATAGGAGATAGGAAAAGCATCTATCTTGGGTTGGTCTTGGTTGTTTATAATGTCTTTAGGTTCAATCATGGTTTTATCAAGGATGGTAAGCTCGGTCATAGATTGAGGCATGTTTTTAAGGGATAGTTTTTCTATGCATTTTTCCTTAAACTTTTGGTAGGATTTGAAAAAGAATTCTTCACGAGGTTTAATAGGTTCCATAGGCTATGGCCAAAATAAATCTAATGAAAATTTTCCACGAGAAGACAAAGGGTTAAAGCCACTATGATGCATAGTAAAATTTTCATTTCCAAAGGGAAAATTTAAGCATTTATGCACAATCGATGGAACAGCTTCCATGGAGCGTAGCCATGGGTAACCAAGCTTCACACGGAATTGATATGATGTTAAGATGATGGAGAATGAGACATATAATGTTTTTAGTCCTATATGTAAATCTAAGGTGATTGATCCCATCGTAGGGAAAGTGAAACTGTTATGTGTATTTATCCATGCTTTCGGTTCAATATCATATGTTTCTTGATAGATTTCATGCACAAGTAGGAATTCCTCAATGATCACATTCTCTCCATAGATAGGATCAACTAATATCCCATTAGTGGGCTTGTCATTGATTCGACTGACTATGTAAAGAGGACCATCGGGTGTATGTTTAAGTATATATTTAGATGAGAAAGCAATGTCAAGATGATTTTTAGTTCATCCTTACGATGTTGAGTTTTGACCAATGCAACCAAACCATCAATAGGATTTTATTCTATAGGATCCTATGTATCAGTATCTATGTTATCATCATCCATTTCAACATTCATCACATTATTTTCTCGTAGTTTGACTAGCTTTAACAAATGAAATATCATGATTTAGCATGGGGTTGGTAAAGATTTGTAGATTTTGATTTGGAGGGGAAATGGACTTATTTCCTTGATCATTAACACCACCAACTGAAATTCGGCCAAAATTAATGAGGTCTTGCACAAGATGTTTAAGATGCTCGCAATGTTCTGTATTGTGTCCATTTTGTCGGTGATAATGGCAATAAGAATTTGATCTAAAGCTCAGAGATAGAGGCTTATTAGGATCGGGAGTTTTAATGGGAGGCAAGGTAATTATTTTTTTTTCTAACAATTGTGGCATTGTGTTATGGAGGGTATTGAGTAGGGGATTGAATTTCCTAGTTGGGTCCCCAAATGCGAAAGGAGTTATTTTCCTTATAGTATCCACTTGGGTATCGACATGTTGAGTTGTTTGTTGAGGGGGATTAAGTTGAAGGAAGCCTTTATTCTATTTTCTAAAAGGTTGATAATTGTTTTGGTTTACAGATTCAAACATTTTAGGTTGGCTAGAAGTGGGTCTTGTTTCATGAATACTAACCAAATTTTGATAATCATGAAGGGTAGTACATGAGTGCATGAAGAAGGGGAATTTCATCATGGTAAGCTTATCTCATATCTTAGTTTGCAAATTCTCTATAAAAATCCTTTGAAGGTGAGGGGAAGGAATTTTTATGTCAATTTGGGAATAAATTGAGTGGTAACATGAGATAAAGTTGGTAATCTTTTCATCTTATTTTTGTTTACATCTCATCAAATCGGATAAGGTCATCTTAGGAGTCATATGCACTTGAAAATTCTTTATAAATGCCTCAACAAGTTCATTGAATGAACGAATTGAGTTGTTCGGTAATGAGGAAAACCATTCTAGGGCATTATCCTTCAAAGATATAGGGAAAAGCTTAGCCAAGAGTTTATCCTCAAGAATAAAGTCACTACATAAGGAGGTATAAGAGGAAACATGGTTAGAAGGATCTACTTTCCCCCCATATTTCTCAAATCTAGGAACCTCTATACCTTGTGGCATCGGTGTTCTCAATATGTCCAAGGACAAGGGATTTATTTTGACATAATATGTAGGTTGTCCATTTTTATTTTGGTTTATGGTGGAAACTTGCTTTTGAAGGGATGAAACAGTTTGCAAAAGTTGATTTATGAGAGGATCATTGTTGGCATTTTGAGATGGAGGTGAATAAGGTGGAGGTGTATATGTGTTCAAGGGACAAGTGAATGGAATGCTTATAGGAGGTAAAGTGGTAGGAGATAGGATGTGCAATGCCAAAAAGGTACTAGGGATGCTAGTGGAAATACCAAAGGAAGGAATCACATTACTAGTAGGTTGCATTGTTGTTGTAACTTGAGGGTTGGTGTAGGTAGGAATAGAGGCAATTGTTGTGGGAGGAGGAATTTGAGTTCCTCCTTGACTTGTGACATTGTTCAAAGGTAAAGAACAACAAATGTTTGAGGTAAGACATGGCCCAAAAATCTGAATTATGTTACACACAAGATCAATTTTGTCTTCACTTACAATCATGCGATGCATGTTATCTATGATAGGGATAGCAATGGTTGAAATTCTTTTGGTACTTATCTAATTTTGTAGGTTTACTAAGTCTTCATGGATTTGGATTATGTTTTCTTGTGAGATACTAGAAACCATTGTTTCAACATTCATCACACTACTTGAAGGTAAAGATTTGTCAAAGGTATGGTCTATACATAGTGAACTAGTGTCAACACTAGTAGTGAAAGAGTTAGGCAACCCAAGATCCATGGCAATTGTGTTATTGTGGGATGACATGAGTCTCGAACTTTGTATCACTATAGTATTAGCAATAGGAAATCAAGTAGAAAAGCTCATACAAGGTACAATTAGGGAAATGAAAGATGCAATAAACATAAGATAAATGCGATATTCTAATTTTGATTCAAATGAAATTCAGTTAGATGCAATGAAATGAAGAAAAGAAAAATTCGGCAAACTGAAATAGGTAAATAACAGTAGCAAATAGAAACATAGAAATAGGGAATTTAATAGTGGAAAATGTAGTTTAAAATCTGAAATAGGACTAAATCACCCAAAGGGGCGTATGCATCCCAATCATTGTTTTCTAGGGGTCTAAATAGTGAATACTAATCAACATAAAATACCCAAAAATAAAGAAAATTTTCCTATATTAGGACTAAATTTCCCAGAGGGGCGTATGAGTCCCAATTTAGGGTTTTTGCACCGTTTTCAACAAATTTTGTGTGAATGTTATGATTTTTGTTTTGGATGATGTCTAAGTTAAGTGAAAATGTAGATTTCAAATGAAATTCAATGATGCAAGATGCAAAAAATGCAACCTATATGCACTTTCACTAATGCAATATTTTGAAACCCTGGAATGCCAATTAACTAATGCAAACCCTAATGCAAAGTTAATACAAGATGGATATAGGATTATGATGCAATCCAAATCAAAATTAAGATTTTCTAAATGTGGGTTCACCAAAATGAAACAAAATAAAATAGGGAACGGGGGGCTCTCTATCTTTGAGTAGATAGGTTTCCTATTTCACACACTTATTTCACACAAGGAAAACCATAGAGATCTCAATCCAAGGATGGAATGACGGGAAGATATCTACTAAAGGTTGTCCTAGGGTATGACCAATGACTAAGGAGGGGTTCACCACCAAGCTAGGGCTTGGAAAGACTAATGACATGCAAGATTTAATGAAAAAATAGGTAATGATGTATATAACTTCACTAAATGACCTAAAAATGAATACAAAATAGAATGGAAAATAGGAGAAACAAAGAGGGGCACCTGGAAACCTTTAGTAGCTTGAATGAAGGCCTGAAATGCTGAAAAAGTTGAATTTAATGCAAATTGGGACTCATACACCAAGCTGGGTGATTTAGTCGAAGATTAGGGTTTCTAGGCAGGAACAAAAATCTGGCAGAGATAAGTTTGGAACACCTGAAGACTGGAAAAATCACTACACTAGGACTTATATGCCAGAAGTTGTGTATCAATCCTGCTTGGCCTTTTTAGGGGATCAAGACCTCAATTTTCTCTTTGATCTCTACTTTGTCTTCTCAACCTAATTTTTGGATCTAAAATGACAAATTTTGGTCTATAGATGCTTTTTGATGATCTTCTAAACAAGGTTGAAACTTGGATAACTTTGTACCTTGACAACTTCTTTCCAATCTTACTCCTTAGAGGGTCTTCAACCTAGATCTACAAATAACACACTAAAGAGAGGAAAAATGTTGTTTTGTCAATAGAAATGGGTTTGCCTTGGTCAAACCCCATTTGGGTAATCAAGCCTTGTAATGAAATCAAATGTAAAGGAGGAATGTTGAATGAATAAAATGTAATGTTGCAACACACCAAACCATAGGAATAAAGTGTTGCAAACATGCATGAAATGGCTCCAATGGATGTAGATCTTGACACTTTCTTGAATGTGGTAGGTCTTGAATTGAATACTTGCTTGAATCATAAAACCCTACATCACAAATGTTAGCTCAAAAACAAACATGATGCATGATAAATTTGACATGATGTTTGATACTTGAATAATGCTCCAAAACACTTGATAATCAACTCTTGAATGCTCTTATAAACTCTTGAATTCTCTTGAATGATCTTGTAAACTCTAATTTTCTATAATGCATGAATACTCAAGTTGCTAGGTCACTTGTAAACTTGCTAGGTGAAAATAAGTTCAAAAAAACCTTGTATTATACTTGTTTATGCTAAATTTATTGAAATTACAACACTACAAGTTGACATAAAATCTAGGAGAATAAAATCCTGCCAATAATTTAAATTTAATATAATTTTAAGCCACACAGGACTCATACGCTAGTTGTGGCATATTAGTCCCATTAGGGTAGGCTTTGGGACATATTTTTCAAGAAATACTTAGATTCATGTGAAATCTAGATCGAGGCCCCAAAACCTAGGTGGGACCCATATGCCCAAGGTGGCGTATGAGTCCCAGATCACTAAATCTAGGCCATACAAGTCAAAAAGACATGAATTATGATTGGATGTTGGTTTATGTCAGGATTATCCTTAGAAAGATGCATTAATTAAGGCTTGTGGATGTAAAATAAGGCAAAATAAGACATTAAGAAGCCCAATTAATAATGAAAGCCATAGATTAGTGTGAAAGTGCGGTACGACACTTTACAACAACTTAAATAAGGTACAATTAAGTCCATTTAGCTTACAAGGGCTCAATACCTAATGTGAATGTGTTAAACACATTACTACACTAAATCAAGGCAACATTATGCTCAATTTAACAAGGAGGACCTAACAAGCACTAAAATGTAGAGGGATACATTTTCCATTGCCATAATTACTATAGGTATTCTCAAGTCATCCAAGTCACAAGCTTTGGTGGTAGGACATGGGTTAGGATCCAATAAGAAGCAGAAGTAATCAAAGAATAAGCCACACAAAGATCGAGCACAATAATCTTCTCCTCAACAAGGAGACTATTCATCATGTTCCAAGAAGGGTAATTCACAAAAGAAGGAGAAACCGATGTGCATATTGCAAGAAAGTTGGTCATGATGAGCAGTGTTGTCATGCTAAGAAATTTGATGAATTGACTAATCTCCTCAATATGAATAACATCAACTTGCCATCTTCCTACAAAAAGGAAGCATCTCCTTCTACTTCTTCACAATCAAAGAAAGGAAAATGATAGACACTTTTTGCAGCCATATGATCATCACAGTAATGGATACTTGACTTAGGTGCTACACATCACATGGGTTTTGACAAAGAACAGTTTTCTTCATTGGATCCTTGTACAATACCACACATTTTTATAGGAGATGATACTCAAGTGGAAGTTGTTGGAAAAGGTTTGGTTGACATGGATGATGGATCATTTGAGAATGTTATTTGTGTTCCTGAATTGTGTTCCAACCTTTTCTCAATCTTCTAAATCACTCATCTTGGGAATGGTAAGAAAGTTGAGTTTTCTCCAAACACAATTGTGGTCAAAGATCTTGAGGATAATGCCTTGGTTGCACTGGGAAAGGCCAATCATGAGTCTCAACTATATCAATTTTCTCACTTTGTGCATTGTTCTCCTTCTACAACATTACTCACTCATTCAGATTCAATGAGAAAGTTATGGGATGAGCCATTGGGACACCTTAACTACCACTATCTTTAGTAGCTTAGCTCACAAGATATGGTCATAGGTCTCCCTTGCATCATCTTTTTAGATGGTGTATGTCCAGGTTGTGCTATGGATTAGCATCTAGAAGAGAAGTTTGATAAAGGGAATTCTTGGAGGGCTTTAGAAGATCTTCAATTGGTTCATAGTGATCTAGCATGCCCATTTCCATTTTTTTCCTTTAGCAAGGCTTGCTATGTACTCACCTTCATTGATGACTACTCTAGATTCACTTGGGTCTACTTTCTTCACCAAAATAATGAAGTCTTTTACAAGTTTCAAACTTTCAAGGCTCATGTTCAGAAGCAATCTGGAAATTATATCAAGATTCTTTATACTTACAATTGTCGATAATATGTGAACCACAACCTTGTGCAATTTTGTACTCTTGAAGAGATCAAACTTAAGCATTCAGTTACATACACACCACAACAGAATGGTGTTGCTGAAAGAAAAATAGGACCCTCAAGGAAATAGCCAGCTGCATGATTCTTGCTTGTTCTCTTGGTCCATAATTTTGGGTTGAAGACATTAATTGTGCTACACACATTCAGAATTGGGTTCCCTACAAGGAATTGAAAGGCATGACTCTTTTGAGGCTTGGTGTGGTAGGAAACCAATTGTGTGAAATTTTTGAGTTTTTGGCTCTCCAGCTTGGGCACGCATTCCTCCAGAGAAGCTCAAGGCTTTAGAACCGCAAAGAAATCCTTGCATCTTTCTTGGATATCTAGATGGTATCAAAGGGTATCAACTTTGGGATCCAGAGACACATGAGATTTTCATTGAGAGGAGTGTTCACATTGAGGAAAGCTCTCCTAGCTTGACCTTTGATCCTCCTCATCCTTCCTCTATAGTGGACTCAGATGATAGTGACAGATAATTCTACCTCACCTCTTACTCGTAGGGTTGCATCTTCATAGGGCTCTCATTCTGAGGTTCCAAATTCTCATCCATCATCCCCATCATCTTCATGACCTCGTTGAGCTCGACAAACTCTTGAGTCAATATGAAATATTGCTATGGATCCTTTAGAGACTCGAAGGACTCAATCACAACATCAACATCTTCCACATGTATACAATGCTACTACTTCAAATCTATAATCCTTTAAGGAGGCTTAAGGAATTCCTAAGTAGGATTCAATAATGGAGGAAGAGTATAGTTCCTTGATGAGGAATCACACATGGATTTGAATGTCTATATTTTGTGACTGGATGACTCTCCCTTGGTTCTTATTCTCGATGTTAATGAATTGATCATTACAGGGTGTTCATCATCCATCATTGGCAAGGTAAAATCTTCTCTACATGATAGATTTTCTATGACTAACTTGGGCCTCTTGCACTATTTTCTTACGATTGATATCACATAGTCCTCTTTCAAGATCACTCTTTCCTAGCCCAAGTATTCTCTTGACCTTCTAGCTCAGTTCCACATGTCTGATGGTAAGGTTGCACCTACTCCCTTTCTATCAAGAGTCAAACTTGAGGCCAAGTGTTCCACTCCACTCATTGATGCCACTTTGTATCATCAACTTGTTGGGATCCTCATCTATTTGAATCACACACACCCTGATATTTCCTTTGTGGTTGGTATGGTTTCATGCTTCATGCAAGAACCACATGAGCTTCATTGGAAATCTTCCAAATGCATCTTACATTACATACAAGGTACACCACATTATGGGACTCACTATGCAATAGGTACATGACTCAACTTGGTTGGATATACAAATTCTGATTGGGTTGGAAATTTTGATGATCATAAGTCCACTTTTGGCTACAACTTTTATCTTGGTTTTGGCCCCATTTTTTGGCAAAGTAAGAAGCAACATGCTATTTCTCTCTTTGATTGAGGTTGAGTATCGAGGAGTTGTTAATGCCACTATTGAGGCTATTTAGCTTCAGAATATTTTGAATAAGTTTGGCTTCACCATTCCATGGCTCACAGTCCTCCATTGTGATAATCAAAGTGTTATCTAGATCTTGAAGAACCCAATTCAACATCAACGGATCAAACACATTGAGATCCATATGCACTACATTAGGGAGCTGATACAAGAGTAGGTCATTAATTTTCAATATTTTCCTACAACAAAGTAGGTTGCAAATATCTTCACCAAACCCTTCACTGAGAGTACATATCACCATTTGAAAGCTCTCATGGGGGTGTGAGATATTTCTTCAGGGGTGGTCACTTTACCTTCTTCATTATCTCTTATGGGGGGAATTTTTCCTCACTTGAGGTTTTGTCCTCATCTTTTTGAGGGTAGTTTCTTATTTTTTCTCTCTTTTAGGGAGGAGTTTTTTCCCACTAGGTTTTCTCCTTTTCCCCATTTTTGAGGGACTGCATTGCATTTGTACATGGGTACCTAACATGGCCTTGTAGTCGAGACCCATCCTTGATTCATTTGCATAATAATCTTCCCCATAAGTTGCACTTAAGGGGGTTGTTGGTGTGAATAAATGTCTTGTACCTAGTTATTTTACTTACTAGGGACTTAGGGGATATATTCACATGTTAAGTGTACTCAGGTCCTAAGATTTTTTCTAGAAGATGTTAGTTGTCACTAGTTGTTATCTTATCTTTTGACTTGTAACACATGTGACCTAGGTAGTTGTGATAATTTGTCTCACGTCATAAGATTGAGACACTTGTCATAATCTTATGACATCTTATGTATCACCTTGGCTATATAACCAAGGGTCTCTCTCACATTGTACATTGATTCTTTTTTCATTCATTGATAGGAATACAATTTATTCTTGTCATATTGATCTTCTAAGTATTTTGTGCTTTCCATAGGCCTTTAGATCTTGGGTGGCTATCTCCATAGCCAAATCTTACATGGATGAAGACCATTTAACTAAGTAGAGAAGACATGAGATTTATCACTCACCAAGCTAGAAACCAATAGTTGTAGTAGAAAATAATGAGACTAGTTTGATAAAATGCCACTATGGTTCATGAAGCCATCCACCATAGAAGAGCCATAACTAAAATTATAATTTTTCAAAGCATTTGATAATGAAGGAAAAATGAAGATAGAAGGAAATAAGTAACTTCCCACCAAGAATTTTACCAATTCAAGGCACCAAGTAACATCCCATCTTCTTCATTTGTTGAAACATAATCCCTTGCATCTACCTCAGAAAGAAAACACCCATTATGTTGAACATTCTTGATATCTAAGTAGTGATCCAAGATGATGGTTGTGGAAATTATAAGTTGATGAAGGATACTTTTGTGTTGGGGGAGCTACCTCTTTCTCCAAAATCTCATGGGAAACCCACACCTAGCACCAAATTCACTAAAACAATAAAGATGGAAAATATTACTTTCACCAAGTGGGGGGATTTGAACAAAGATGTCAATGAGGAGGATGTCTCCAAACTGCTATATTAGGATGAATGACCTGTTCCCACTCTTCCCATGGAAGATGAAAATAAAGGCTTGCGGCTAATGAAGGGGTGTGGATACAATAAGAATGAGAAACTAGGACAAAATGAAAATGGTTTGCTTGAACCTATCATTCCTGAGAGACGTCCAAAGAATCTTGGCCTAGGTTGTACTACTAGCAAGGTTACCCTTATTGGCAAAGGTACTTTTTCTAAATGAGTTGAGGATTCCTCTTGGTTACCAACATCCCGTGATACAACCCTAGATGAATTCCCCCTTGATATTTCCAATCTATTTGAGAATAAATCTCTCTTCAAGATATCCACAACATCCTTCACCCTGAATGATCAATCGACTGAAATTAGCCTAGTATACCCACAACTCATTGATTGGGACTAACAAGCACCACCGATTCTATATTTATTCAAAAATGATGAAGCGATCTCATAATTCATGGGACTACATGACAACTTACCATCGATAGATCACAAATATGGTTTTGATATAGATCTAGATATAGGGGCATGCTATGGGGAGACGATTGAATCCTTTAGTCACAAAATGGACACCATGTAACTAACATTCAGATCCTTAAGTGAAAACCACACTGTGGCACTTTCTGATCCTAAAATAGTAAAAATAAAGGATTCATCCAAGAGTGAAAACCTTTATGAGGCACCCAATGATGAGGGATTCAATCTCCCCCTTAGTGCAATGCAACCAGAAAATTCAACAGTGCTAGCAGAAAAGGCTACTCTAGTAAATGTGGGAACAGAAGAAGCACCAAAGATCACTTTCTATGCCAAATCCTTGTTGGATGAAGAATAGAAGAACCTAGTAGCATTCTTGAAAGAGTTAAGAACAACTTTACATGGTCATACATAGACATGCTAGGGCTCAATCTAGTAGTTGTACATTATTTACTAGTCTATCTTGAAGCTAAACCAGTAAAGCAAAAACTAAGAAATATGCACCCCAAGATAGCACTCTTGGTGAAAATTAAGTTAAAAAAGCTTCTTGATTTTGGATTCATCTGATCGATAGATTATCCTGATTGTGTTTCAAACCTGGTACTAGTCTCCAAACCCATTGGGGGCATCAGAATATGCACGGATTTATGAGACTTGAACAAGGCATGCTTGAAGGATGATTTCCCTCTACCTAACATCGACATCATAGTGGATCTAATAGTTGGACATGAAATGCTATAGCTCATGGATGATTTTTTCAGGCTATAATTGGATCATGATCACCATGGAGGATCAATACAAAACTGCATTGATTTTCCTATGGAGAACGTGTTGTTGTAACATGATGTTGTTTGGGCTGAAGAATGCAGGAGAAACCTATCAAAGAGAAATGACCCTCATCTTTCATGACATGATCCACAAAATAGTTGAAAACTATGTGGATGATATTTTGGCCAAGTCAAAGAAAAGGAGTGATGACATAGAATTATTGGGACCCGTCTTTGACAAACTCGAAGAGTATAAGGTACGGCTAAACCCAAAAAAGTGTGTCTTTGGGGTTACATTAGGAAAGCTTCTTGGCTACATCATATCACAAAAAGGGATAGAAATTGATCCAACAAAATTAAAAGCCATCCTACACATGGAACCACCACAAACATTCAAGTAGAAGAGAGGGTTACAAGGCTACAATCCATTAGAAGTTTCATAGCACAACTATCAAACAAAAGTCACCCCTTTTTGCATCTTCTCCATAAAGGAATAACAAATCAAGGACTACCTATTGACACGTCTAGTGCTCATATCACCAATACCAAATAAACTATTAATCCTATATATCTCAGCAACATCAGTAGCACTAGGTGCTCTTCTAGCACAACATGATGAAAATGAAAGGAAAGAGCCATCTATTATATTAGTAGGACCTTGGTGGGCTATGAAATGAACTATTCTTCCATTGAGAATGCATGCTTAGCAGTGGTTTTTGCTTCACAAAAGTTTAGATACTACATGTTGTCCCATCAAATCAATCTTATTGCAAATATTGACCCATTGAAATACCTATTATCCAAAGCAACTCTTAATGGGTGAATGGACAAATGGGTAATAATCTTGACTAATTTCACATAGAGTACACAGAGTGCAAGGAAATCAAAGGAAAAGTGATCATGAACCAACTAGTATAATTTGTTAGAAACCAAGATCTGAAATGCAAGCCAGAAAATCAGCTTCCACAAAAGAGAAAAACAAAAAAGCAGAGCTATTGCAAAAAGATGTGCAACATAATATTATTCAGGAATGCTTAATTACAAGATATGATTTTCTTTATAAAAGAAAAGATGCATAACCCTAATCTTATCTTGAGCAACAAGATAGCTCAATAAGATAATGATGAGAATTAATAAACCTAGGAATTAAATATTACCTAAGTAAAGTTATGCAAGTGTAATTAAATATTAATTACACTAACACCCCCCCATAAGTGCAACTTAGGGAGACTAACAAAGCATGCACCTAAAACTAAGATGAATGCAAGAAAGCATGAATGGGTCCTGGAAACAAGCCCTGATCAGGTACCCAAGTACAAATGTAATAATGAGGTAGAGAAGGAAAACCTAGTGGGACAAAACCCCCCTATAATGAGATGATTGTTGCAAAGAAGCACTGGAAGAACACTGTGGAGTAACACTGGAACCGTAATCTGACAAGCAAGGAAAGAAACTTATGTCTACAACTAAAACCAAAAATGGAATCATAATAATACGAAAATAAACCCAATGCCATGGAACACTGGAAAACTCACAAACTGGAACAACCCTGGAATATGTGAAGCAACAGTAGATGAAATGATGACATAATCTAGAAATCGTGTATCTCAATACTGATGCCAAACTGAGACTAAAACTCTTCCATGGGAAGGAGTACCATGATGACTCTGGAACATTAACCATAAAAACATGGCCCTCAAACTAAGAAGGATCTGAACCAATGCGGATCAAGAAACATAATCTCTCAACTGAAGTGTGAACCAATGAATTCGATATGTGCCAAGCAAATGCAAAAATGTGGCCAAAAGAAACTAGGAAACCTGATAACCCATACGAGTTTCCAGCAAATCAAGATGAAGATGGCAATCAAAGTGCATGCACACTCTAATTAGATTATTATGCAAGAAACCCCCATGATGGAACTTTATCTCAGTTCATTTATTACAATAACCCAATGATTGTAAAAGGAGAGAATGCTAAACATGCATAAACAGAAAATAAGATGATGTGGTACTGAAATGAAGTACAAATATTCAAGTTTCACCTTTCCAACTACCAAAACATCCAAGTAATCTCCAAAACACCCATCGGGACAAATCTACAATAATGATAAACTTGGGACAAATACAGAAAAAAGTGTATGGACAGCAATGTAGAGCTCCTCGATACCTTTCCAATGCCACAAAGATAGCGAAAATCAGAGATCATGGCAAAAAGTTGAGCTCATAAGCCATAAATAAACATCTGACTTCAAACAGCAATAAATTTAGATAAACAAAAAAGTACTAAAAAATAACCTGCACCACTAGAAAGTTCTCGGAACCAACTTTCCGACGATATCTCGTTTGCTCGATTTCGATACCATATGCCCAAGTTATGCCAAAAAGAAAAAAAAGTGTTCCTTTAGGGCAAATCAGGGCTAGGAGGGGGCTTGGAGTGTCGTACGGCTGTGATGTCATGCTAACGTCAACACTTCATGAGAAAAAATTTGATAGCCATCTGGCCGTCGCGGCAAAAAATCTCCCCCCTATAAAAAAATTGATGGTCGTCGGAGGAATATGCTGTTGAAAGGGAATATTCCTTGTCTGTGGTTGGAGGCTAGAATATTCGATGGAATCTCAAAAGATTCCCCTCGGTATGCACGCCGCCAGATTGCATGTGGGTTGCCAAAATTTTGAGCGCCAGAGGAGTTTTAAGGCAGCTGCCGCTGTCCGTTCCCAAGGATGTCAACCAGTGGTAAGGTGAATAACCACCGGCGAGTGTTGAATAGTGATAGTGAGTAGGGGCTCGCCCTGCCAGTGGCGGCGTACGGCCTTGCCACAGTAGGGTACAGGTACCCTCTACCACAACCTTTTTAAAAGCCTTTAAAACTTTTCCAAAAAAACTTTTACATTGTTTTTTTTATTTATTTTTATTTTGATTTTCAAAAAAAGCTAATGTATTTTGTGCAGGAAAAATATTTTTAAAAAAACCTAAATTTTTTTCGAGAATCGTGCATAGGGGTTGTATAGAGGTCGTACGGGAAAAATTTTGACTCACAAATAGCCGACGCTGAATATAGGCATATTATATGTCAATTTTCATCTCTCAGATGCTCTAGATTTGATGGTGAGGTCCAATGTGCCTGAAAATGCACCAGAAGCTTTGCAACTCCTAGATCTAGCAAATCATCAAACCCTCATTACTCTGGCAAAAAATGTCGAATTTAGGCAAAACAAAAGTCGATCTTGACTTTTTCGATAGCCCTGGACTAGAAAATGAGCTCAGATTTCCTCCAATGTGTTTTGAAAGTGACCATGCAAGAGCACCCAAATAGAGAGACAGACTCAAGGTATGAAACCCTCGAGGAATCTCGAATGAATCTGCACTGATTTTCTCTAGAAATATGAGATGGGGCTGCAAATCAAGGCTCTGATACCATGTTAGAAACCAAGATCTGAAATGCAAGCCAGAAAATCAGCTTCCACAAAAGAGAAAAACAAAAAAGCAGAGCTATTGCAAAAAGATGTGCAACATAATATTATTCAGGAATGCTTAATTACAAGATATGATTTGCTTTATAAAAGCAAAGATGCATAACCCTAATCTTATCTTGAGCAACAAGATAGCTCAATAAGATAATGATGAGAATTAATAAACCTAGGAATTAAATATTACCTAAGTAAAGTTATGCAAGTGTAATTAAATATTAATTACACTAACATAATCACCTATCTTCTTAGAGAACATTTGGATATCTATATTTCCCGATGAATTAGTGTTCCTTGTCAATACAATAGATCAGTGGAAAATATACTTTGATGGATCATTCACCCAACATGGATCAAGGGTGAGTATTCTTTTTATCACTCCTCAAGGTGATTCATTCCAAATTCATACCAGCTATCCTTTTTGTGTACTAAAAATATTGTTGAGTACGAAGCCTAATCATAGGTCTAAGGATAATAGTTCAATGGCAGATACAAGACTTGAAAGTTTATGGGGACTCACAGCTGGTTATCAACCAAGTCAATGATGAATACCAAACTAAGGATGACAAGCTTACTCCTTATAAGAATATGGTAGAAAATATAAAGGACCTTTTCATTGATATAACTTTTGAGCAGATTCCTCACATGAACAACCGAGCATTAGATGCTATGGACAAAATTGGATCATTGTTAGACATGCCACACAACGTCCATAAATGGGAATTCTTGGTAGAACTTCTCATACCAACTTTGGAAATCCATGAATCTGAATTTGCATGTCATCATTGTTCCTAGATCCCCATGATATCATGACATATTCACCTACCTGAGTAGAGTAACCCCCCATCTTCTATCACCTACAACCTTAAAAATACCTTTATAAAAAAGGCATCACAATTTGTGATTCTAGGTGATACCCTTTACCGAATAATCATCAAGGGGGCATTACTACGATGTCTCAACCAAGAGGAAGCCTTGACCACCTTAACAGAAGTACATGATGGCATATGTGGTTCCCATTCTAGTGGTATGAATTTAGCTAAGAAATTGTTGAGGATGGGGTACTACTAGCCAACCATGGAAACAAAAGTCCATCAATATATGTAGAAGTGTGTCCAGTGTCAATAGCATGGAGATCTTATCCATGCCCTAGCTCAAGAGTTACAGCCCATGGTCACACCTTGGCTTTCTCACAGTGGGGCTTGACCTCATAGAAAATATTACTCCCACCTCATCTAATAGCCACAAGTTCATCATAACGGTCATTGATTACTTTACCAAATGGGTCAAATCCATTCATATGACCTACATAACGGGGAAGAAAATTTCCAAATTTATCCTAAATTACTTTATCTTCCATTATGGTGTTCTACAAGCCCTCATCTCAGACAATGGAACACCCTTCAAGAATCAAGATGTGAAAGAGCTATATCAAAGATTCAACATCCATCATCGATTCTCTACGTCGTATTATCCCCAAGGAAATGGTCAAGTTGAGGCTACAAAGAAGACCATTCTAAAAATCCTAAAGAAAATGGTCAATGAAGTTGCTCGTAACTAGCATCTATAGTTAAATCTCACCCTATGGACCTATTGAACTAGTATCTACACACCTACAAGTGCAACCTTGTTCTCCTTGGTATATGGATCAAAAGCCATCTTGCCTATTGAGGTTGAGCTTCCATCACTATGAGTATCATTGTAGAACCTAATCACTGATGAAGAGTACAAAGTATCCCAGCTAAATGAGATGGAATTCTTGGATGAGCATTGTCTTGATGCCCTTAATCACTTGCAAGTATGTCAAAATTGACTAAAACATAGCTATAATAGGAAGATCAAGAGTCGATCTTTTCAGGTAGGGGATCTTGTCCTAAAGAAAAATCAAAAAAATCTTTTAGATTAGGATAGTAAAGGAAAGTTTGAGCCTAATTGGTTGGGTCCCTTTTTTGCCATAGCAAGCTATGGATCAAGAGCATACCAGCTATCAACACCTGAAGATGAATCTTTGTAGGAACCAACCAATGGTCTGCATTTTAAAAAAATTATGCCTAAAGCTTGAAGGGTGTAAATCTATAAATACAAAAAAATCAAAAAATGATCAAAAATCCAAAAAAAATAAGAAAAAGGATTGAAAACAGGAAAGAAAAAAATTGTCCTCTAGTGAAAACCACTTCGGTGGTGCTTTGGGCAAGTACCTTGGTGAAAACCTAACAAACAGGTGCCTCACATAAATAAAACATCTTCATCTATTCTTTAGCTCTTTATCCTATCATTATTCGCATCACATTCATCCATCGTATCATTCATCCTATTTATTTCAGTCACCCATCCATGTTCATATTATACCTTGTTATTATGAAGTATCATATTCCCCTGTAGTACTACTTGGCATATTCCAAAGGCTAGTTTGTCTTGCCTATATCAAGGTAGTCTTCCACATCATATTGGGGGAAATTTGTTATAGATCAGGTTAGGTTCTTGTATATCTTAAGGTTATTGGAAATCTCATCAAAAATCCCAAAAACATTCATAAAATGTTCATTAGAAAAAACTAAAAAACATCAAAATCCTATACAGCTAAAATCAAAAAACACAAAAAATTGTAAATTCAAAATCCAAAACATCAAAAACCCCAAAAAGGTCAAAACATCAAAAATCCAAGAAATAGTACCTTGTTGAACTACGAGTCTCTAAGCTTGAATGTAGGCAAGGCCATTATTGATGTGCCCCTGAGACACCCTAGGTCAGTCCTTTAGGAGTCTGTCATAATAAACTGACATTCCATTGATTGTTAATATCTCATTTTCAATAAGTTGAGTTGGTCGAACTACATGGTCTCTATGTGTATAACGTAGGCAAGGCTCATCTTTGATATTCCCCTGAGGCCCCTAGGATAGTCTTTTAGGTTAGGTTCTTGGTCGAAACTTATAAAATCCCTAAACATCCAAATATTAGAAAGCCAAAACATTCAAAAAACTCATAAAACACAAAAAAAATTGAAAATGTAGAAAAAAAACCAAAACATTAGAAAATCAAAAAACCCTAAACAACCTCAAAAGATCAAAAACATAAACATTCAAATAAACTTTCAAAAAGACAAAAAATAGCCTCAAAACATTTTCAAAATACCAAAAACCCATCCATCCCATTTCACTTTCACCTACAATAAACATTCATCCATAATAAATCAATCATCATCTTCAAACTTTGGTGAAACAAGTAGGAAGCAAGTATCACAAGTAGTAAAGTGAGAACCTAAGGGTCAAAATCTAAAGTCTATATCATAGGTAAATGAGTCAGTGAATTTTGTATCAATGACTTATCACAAACCTCATCCTAATCAAAACATGTCCTAGAATGCATCCTTCCTGCGATGGACACTAACATTAGAAATCACCTTAGCTATATTAAACTGGAAAGAGATATAGATAAAGCTAACTATTTATCTTTGATCTTTTCTTATGATATAACTTAATGACCCATTTTGAGGACCTCTCAATCATGTCCATCAAAATAATTTAGAGATAAAGGAATGGGGCATCAATCATTATCTTTCGTTTGTTGTTCTTGCGGGTATTCTTGTAAAATAATATTGGTGCATACTTGCTTAGTTGTGTGTAGGGAGGTTGTTTGGAGTAGATTGTTAACTATTACATATGCTTTGTTCCAAGGTATTCTGAACTACTAAATTACATTCTGACGAGGTTTCTGTATGTTAAGGTGTGAATGGGAACTATCCTATCTATTTACAAATTCAAAGTCCATCACACTAGATACAATGCCATCTTGGTTTTTAATACCATGATGCATCGTGTCTATGTGTTATATCAAACATAAGGAATGATGAAAAATCCCAATCCCAAGATATGAGAAAATCATCATCATCATCACTCTCATCACCATATCTAATAAAGTATTGGTGGATCAAGGACTTGTTGGAATTTTTGAATCAATCATCAAAATCAATGGTCAAATCATTCATTTTATTCTTCTATCTTCTTCCCATGCTAACTTGGTGTCATGACAATCAACAAAAACACCACAATGCATCCATCATACATCCATAAATCATCAGCATGCATACACATGGCATTATCACAACATATCATAATAAAGGAAAATTGAACCATAGATTTTTGGCTCTCTAGGACTTCTCTAACTCTTCTAGGGTTTTTCACCTAAAAGGAGAGAAGTAGGGCCAAAAATGCTAACTAGTTCATTCAAATTATGTTATGCAAGATGTTATCTAAACTAAATGAAGTAAACTAAATGCAATTAAGTGATTTAGAAAGATGAAATATGAATGCAAAACTAAGATTTATGCTATGTTTGAAAACAAATTGTGATATGCAAATAATGAACTAAATGAAGAAATAATGCAGAACAGAAAGAAACGGGATGAAACAGAGTGCACCTAGGAAATGCTTGATGAATTTGGAATGTTGTGGATGCTGACTAAAATCACTAAAATTTCATAATGGGACTCATTCACCCAGGGTGGCGAATTAGTCCTCCTACTAGTGAAAAAGTGTCGAAAGCAGGTTTCTAACTGTCAAGATCTAGAATCTAACAAAATTCATATTTTCAATCCTAAGGTAGGACTCATTCGCCACTGGTGGCGAATCAGTCCTCTCTCAAAATTCTAAAAAATCAAGAGACAACTCTACAACACCAGATCTGGAAATCTCTAATTATCGGGTTGTCAAAGTCAATTATGCAGGAAACAAGCAAAAAACCTTCTCCAAGCTTGAAATATGAATGAGTTGACTTGAAGCACCTAGTTAACTTGTTTACCAATCGTCAACACCAAAAATATTGTTAAATTTGCACACAAAAAGCTGAAAACACACATGCAATAGGGGAAAAATGGTTGAGGGTTAGCAAATAGGGGTTTTCCTTGGTCAAACCCCACTTTGGTATTCAAACCCTTAATAGAATAATGAAATGCAAGAGAAAGATAAACTAATAACATGCAATAGTTATCAACTTACCAAACCCTTGATAATGCAAATCTGAAGTAATGTCAATGGATGCTCCAAAGTACTTGAATATTGCTTGAATTGATGTTGTAGAATGCTTGAATGCTTGAATGAGTGAGGAGATTGTAGGGGATGTAAAATGAGGTGAAATTCACATATTTATAGACACTTGTGCCTTATTTAACCATTCATACCTCATCATAGGCTGACATAAAGTGTTTTTGAATAAAAACCCAAAAGGAAAATTTAAAAATTTTGAATTTGGAGCCAAGGGGGACTCATTCGCCACCCATGGCGAATGGGTTCCACCCTAGGACATGAAAATGGGTGTCGGGAAATAATTTTTATTTAATGTTATTTGTCGAGTTAACATTCAAAAATACACTTAGTTAAGACATATGAGGGAATAAAGGGGTCAAATAAAGCATGAGAAAGGGATAAATAGTGAAGATGTCCCTAGAAAAGTGTGAAATCTTGTTACAATACTTTACAACACTTCAAAATAGGACTTTTTTAGTGATGAAAAGGTGATTTTTAGGTAAATTGTAATAAATAGAGTCTAGAAGAATGTAAAAATGTCTTACAACACTTCACAACACCTTCACAAGACGTCATTATTTGAATTTTAGTACCTAAATATGCATGTTCAAGCCATGTCACAACATAAAATCAGAGAAAAATATATCAAATACCATGAAACAAGACCTAAAAGGCCATGAAAATGACAAGGGGAAATTTTTCTATGGCACATTTAGCCCCCACTTTAGTGATAAGATGAACTTGCTTCAAACTCACACTAAAGTAGCCATGAATATCGAAAGGAGGGTTAAAATGCACTTACGTTAGAAGGATGGAATGACAACAATCAAGAGGGATGATCAAGCCCCCAGGATGAATATCCCATGGAAAACTAAACATAAGAACAAAGGAACACACAATTGTTGAAGAAAATCAGATGAAGCTTCGATCGTCAGTCCAACTAGCTATGGATCTGATCTAGGCTGATTGTTTGAAAAAGAGAATGTGTACTCACTCTGGGGAAAAAAAATACATAATGGTACGTCAAGTGAGAAGGCCCAAATGTACTCACTTTGGGGCCATAGAACCTCTGGCTATCCATGGGGTGAGAAAGCCCAAAAGGTAAGATACATACGCTAGTTGGTATGCACTCACAAATACAAAGGTGGTTATGGGGAAAATTCATGTTGTCTAGGTGGGCTTCCCGCTCAACCATATTAAAGTTACACCTACTGATAACTTTAATAAGGCACCACAAGAAAAATTTCATGAACAAAAAGAAAGGTACCATAGTCGTGCAAGTTGTGTTATGCAAGGTGGCAAAAATGCAAAGTGTAAAATGCAAAAATGTAAAAATGTAAAATGTAAAATATCCAAAGGAGTCTTGTTAAGTTCATGCAAGGTCAATCACTTAGGGAACATTGTGTCTAATGTTCCAAGAGAGGACCGATCAAAGAATAGTATATTCACAACTTAGGGGATGTAGTGCATCGCATCAAGCCACCAAGAGGAATGTAATATGCTGAGATAGATCACACTTATGAAGGACATCACACCCAATGTCATCCACAAAGTGATGAATGCATCACATAAACAACAAGGCTGCATTAGGAACCAATAATGCAAATAAATTATGGTAATGTATTCCCCCCACTTTAAAGGAATTGCTACATATCGCTCTGTGAGCAATTACTTTAAAGTAGCGAAGGAAAGAAAATGCAAAAAGGAAAAATAAGACATGCAAGCCAACTCAGAAATCCCTATGCCAAGTCATATGTTTCAAAGTTAGGTTGCGTCATGTCAAGGAAAATTAAAAACAAAGAAAAGGAGTTTTCCCCCAGATAAGAGCACACCAAACATAAGGGATCTATGGATTTGGGGTCAGTATGTTCATTGTTGCAATGTGTTTATGAAAGAGCTTGGAACTATCATCATTCCTGGAAGCACATAGAACTAGAAGAATGGCACAAAGAGAGAAAAAACAAAGGAAAAATAAAGTCCATTTTCGGTCAACATGGAAGAGACATTGCGGTCTCGAAGCTTTGCATCATCCCCAAAAGGAAAACACAATAAAAAGGAAAGCGAAAAGGTAAAAGAAAAGAAAAATATTTTGGGTCAACATGAAGGAGACATTCTGGTCTTGATGCCTTGTGTCATCCCCAAAAGGAAAACACAAAACAAAATTGAAAAAGATAAGGACCTTATGGGTCAACATGGAAGAGACATAGGGCATCTCTACGCTTTGTGTCATCCCCAAAAGGAGAACACAAAACAAAAGTGAAAAAGAAAATGCACAACAAATACAATAATAGAGAGAAGAATAGAAGTGTACAAAGAGAGAGAACATCAAATGCATGATATGGGGGAACATGATACACACATGAAAGGAAAACAAAAAATTAAAAATTAATGCAAATGTAAGTCAACCATTAACAGAAGTTATTGGTTTCTCAATCTTAAATGGTTAAGTAGAAAAGGAATAACATAGCTAAGAGACAAAGACAAATGCATTACAAGGGAAAAGCTAATAGCTTCTTGGCCCCCACAAAGTGTAAAGGAAAGAATGAGCCAAGGTGAGTGATGAAAAGGACCATGCAATAGTGAGATTAGGGAACTCTACAACTATGGCATGACGAAGGTGTTTATATTTTTTTTAAGGTACGACGGGAAAAAAATCGGTATCAGTGAAGTGATACTTATCTAGTATGTCCTTCAATGTCTAAAATTCTTCTATTCGATGTCCAAGAATACGATGATATTTGCAAAATGGTATGTTAGAGTCTTTCGGATGAATAACCAACCTATTCATAGGTGGTAAAATTATAAGACCTTTGTTTAAAAGTAGTTGAAGTCTCCTTTCATATTCAGGTGGAGGATGTGTAGGAAACTTGAGCTTCTTCAATTTGTAAGGTTGCTTTCGTTTGCTAGATTCTCCTTGTTCATGAATAGAAGGGGGATGGGGACCCATAGGGATCCTAACATCCTTGTCATTAGAAGGAAAGAATGGTTGTTCACGTGGAAGGAGAATGTTTAAGTCAGGAGGAGCATCCAAGATCACTGTACTAGCATCCCAAAGTCTCCTAGTTTGAAAAGGATGTATATCAAGATGAGTAGGATCTTGGTATCCTAATCCTATTGTGTGTGCATTGGTTGATTGTTGTTCAAGAAGTTGATGGATGTCATGTTCTTTTTTTGTGTCACAACCGTGTTTACTTAAGATAGTGAAGCATTTACCATATGTTTCTTCAAGGTTTATAGTAGTGTTGGTGACTTTGTGATCATAAAAGGGGTGTGAGTGAGTTTGTTTAGAGGAACTAGGTCCACTTGAAGAAGGAACCTTAGGTCCTTCATTAATTTCAAGATGTAAATATGCAAAGTGATCAGGAGGTGCAACAGTAGAAGGATCTTGTGACTTCATGGATGGATAAAAGGTTGCATTGGCTTCCAGGTGGTCATGGAAGTCAATGTAGAACTTGTTCATGCTAGCATCATCTTCTCCAATGATGTCTACATCACGAGGAGGAAAATCATGAGGAGTGGAAGGAGCATGTGTGAGTTCAAGGTCATTAGGGTCACAACCAAAGACACAATTGGACATGTCTACCAATGATTTTAATGAATAATTGAAAGAAAATGCCATGATGCAAATAAACTAAGGTAAAATAAATGATTAAAAATAGAGAATCTATAAATGAAAATAGAATGCAAGAATAGGAAACTATAATGCAGAAAAATGCCAAAAAGATGTCAGAAATGCTATTTAATAAGTGCAGAGGGACTGATTCGCCCAGGGTGGCGAATGAGTCCTAGTATGATGCTTTTTTTGTGTTGTTCAAAATTTTTAAGATGAATTAATGCTCTATAGAATGCAATCAAAGATACATAATGCAGATTTTTTAGTTTTTTCAATGAGATGTAATGCAAAAATGAAATCTAAATGAAGTTTTCACTAATGCAATATGAAAAATCATAGAAGGAAAAAACAAAACAATATCCTAATTGAATGTTGATGCAAAATTAATCTAGGATGCAATATGAAAATGAAATTAGAAATGTAAAGTGTTCAATATGTAGGTTGACTAAAATGAACCATTGATTTTTGGCTCTCTAGGACTTCTCTAACTCTTCTAGGGTTTTTCACCTAAAAGGAGAGAAGTAGGGCCAAAAATGCTAACTAGTTCATTCAAATTATGTTATGCAAGATGTTTTCTAAACTAAATGAAGTAAACTAAATGCAATTACGTGATTTAGAAAGTTGAAATATGAATGCAAGACTAAGATTTATGTTATGTTTGAAAACACACTGTGATATGCAAACAATGAACTAAATGAAGAAATAATGTAGAACAAAAAGAAACGAGATGAAACATAGTGCACCTGGGCAATGCTTGATGAATTTGGATTGTTGTGGATGCTGACTAAAATCACTGAAATTTCATAGTGGGATGCATTCACCCAGGGTGGCGAATTAGTCCTCCTACTCGTGAAAAAGTGTCAGAAGCAGGTTTCTGACTATCAGGATCCAGAATTTGACAAAATTCAGATTTTCAGTCCTAAGGTGGGACTCATTTGCCACTAGTGGTGAATCAGTCATCTCCCAAAATTTTGAAAAATCAGGAGACAACTCTAAAACACTATATTTGGAAATCTCGTATTGTCGGGTTGTCGAAGTCAATTTTGCAGGAAACAGGTAGAAAACCTTCTCCAAGCTTGAAATATGAATGAGTCACTTGAAGCAATTGGTTGACTTGTTTACCAATCTTCAACACCAAAAATCTTGCTAAATTTGCACTCAAAAGGTTGCAAACACACATGCAATAGGGGGAAAATGGTTGAGGGTTAGCAAATAAGGGTTTGCCTTGGTCAAACCCCACTTTGGTAATCAAACCCTTAATAGAATAATGAAATGCAAGAGAAAGATAAACTAATAACATGCAATAGTTATCAACTTACCAAACCCTTGATAATGCAAATTTGAAGTAATGTCAATGGATACTCCAAAGTACTTGAATATTGCTTGAATTGATGTTGTAGAATGCTTGAATGAGTGAGGAGATTGTAGGGGATGTAAAATGAGGTGAAATTCACATATTTATACACACTTGTGCCTTAGTTAACCATTCATACCTCATCACAGGCCGACAACAAGTGTTTTCGAATAAAAACCCAAAAGGAAAATTTAAAATTTTGAATTTGGAGCCAAGGGGGACTCATTTGCCATGGGTGGCAAATGGGTCCCACCTAGGACCTAAAAATGGGTGTCGGGAAATAAGTTGTATTTAATGTTATTTGTCAGGTTAACATTCAAAAGTACACTTAATTAAGACATATGAGGGCATAAAGGGATCAAATAAAGCATGAGAAAGGGATAAATAGTGAAGATGTACCTAGAAAAGCATGAAATCTTGTTACAAGACTTTACAATACTTCAAAATAGGACTTTTTTAGTGATGAAAAGGTGATTTTTAGGTAAATTGTAATAAATAGAGTCTAGAAGAATGTAGAAATGTCTTACAACACTTCATAACACCTTCACAAGACGTTATTTGAATTTTAGTACCTAAATATGCATGTTCAAGCCATGTCGCAACATAAAATCATAGCAAAATATATCAAATATCATGAAACAAGACCTAAAAGGCCATGAAAATGACAAGGGTCCATTTTTCTACGGCACAAAAACATAATCCATTACATCACATCATCATATCATAAATCGAATAGCACAAATTGATTATGAATCATCTCGTATATATCAAAAAATGACTGTCATGGTACAATATCAAAATCAGTGTGTGTATATCAATCAAAAGTACATTATCCATGAGGCTATCAAAAAGGATCCCATGAATGTATATCTATATAATGAATCAGGAAAATAATCAAAAAGTTTCTACACAAAACTGGCTAGCCCTGGTGGCTACTTGACTAACCCCTAACTAATGGTTGATCCTTAGCTCTAGGTGGTGCTCTACTCCTCTGGGAAAAATCAGGTTGTCTCATCACCTAGGGAACATCTCTATGATAATGCATATGGTAGTAATCTACCTCAATAACTTCCTCTCTATCTAACCAAGCTGATTTTGTCTGGCCTTGTGATGCAACCATGACTACCTCCAGCTACTACCTTCACCCAATCTCCTAGAATAGTTGTAACTCTAGTTGTTGTTGCAATTGAACCTCATGGTTTCTCTGAGCTATAATAGCTTGTATCTAATCTCTCTCATCTATAACGACCTATATTTGTGCCTGTAATTGGGCATCTAGTTGTGCAGGTGGAGCAGGAGGTGTTGCGGCTAGAACAAGTATCCATCATGCCCATCCTGATGCCTTGGGTCCTAGTGACCCTGATCTAGTTGTTGTTGGTTCCCATCACCTGGTACCTGTGCCCTGTCCTACTCTCACTAATGCCCTCTTCCCTGGCCACCATCCTACCTCTATCCCAGCTATAATCTTGACCTCATCCTCGACCTCTACCTATGCCTCTCCCTCTACCTCTGGAGTATCTCCCCGCTGGATCTATCAAGAAAGTAGGTGGTATGAACCATGCATCATAAGTAGGGGTATTCCCCACATCTAGTAGGCCCTAATCGTATTCCTAGGGCTAAAAAACAAGCTACCTAAATTCATTGACCACTATGGTGGGATCAATTTGTACTCCCCACTACACCTCCCTCTCTGATCTAAAAATAGTTGTATAATCCTTAGGAGGCACATCTTGTACCTCCCCAAACTAGCGAGCCACGTGGTCTGGAAGGTACTACTCTATCATGGTGTGATCCTTCCCTTGGAGGTAGCAATTTTTTCGAGCAAAATCAACTTGTTGTTCATCATCATACCATGTTGGATGCTATAGCCATGGCCTCCATCTAAGTACGGTCATGTCACCAATGCCACGCTACCAATAACCTAGACCTGTTATCCTAGTGTGTTGTAATTTCATTGAAAACCTGTATCTAAAGACTACATGCTCATCCTCATGAATTTCTTCTAGAACAACCAAGGGCCTCAACACTACATATGCTCATATGCCTAGATATGGAGCAGTGTAACACCTGCTCTGATGCTCCTACCCTCTTGGTAGACATCATCATGCATGTCATGATAGAATGAAGCAAGAATAACTTGACCCCATGCATACATCATAGTCCTCTTGATCATCCCCTCCTAAGCCAATCCCCATCTAGGATTGAAACCTCTACCCCATCGGTCTAGGGAAATAACTCTAGAAATCAATGCTGCAATGAACAATCGAAAGATGTCCACCTACCCATGGTATATATCAAGGTTTATATAGGAGCTCACCTAGATAACTAATCCTTTATGTAGAAGGGAGCACCATGCATCTCTCTCGGTGTATGTGTCATATATGACACTCTCTCCATGTATCAAAAATCTCAAATTGTGCCACATGTCATCGAGTGTGATGGTAGCCTCACCAGTGGGCAAGTGAAATGATGAGGTCTCGTTGTGCCACCTCTTAATCAGTGTAGTCATCATAGCAAGGTGGGTCCAGACCTCGAGTAAGAAAGCGATGAAGCCTAAACCCAACATACCCAGCTGCTCCACCTCCTTTTCATCAAAATCTCTAGTTGTTGCCAAATTTTCTGACCAGTGCTCTTGTGACATCAATGGGGGAGGATCCTCCTACATGCATCAGACACACAACATCAATTTGCTAAAAATTTGAAAAAAATGATCAAAATCTAAGACTTTTCATTCTAAAACATTAATAGTGTCACTCTTTCAAGGGTGTGTCATTGTATACATTTTGGGGGTGCGTCGCCAATTTGGCAACACACGTCACTACGCTCAATAGAAAATTGGAATTTGCATGTGTTGCTCTATTAATAACTTGGGGTGCATCACCCACCACTTTCAAGCGATGTTGAACCTAAAAATCCTATGCATTTCTATTTTAACCTAGCGAGCCCCTAATCAAATATGTCACCCAACCAAAACATGGCGGTGCACCACTAGACAAAATGTGTGTCACTATAAAATCAATAGTGATGCTTTCGATGCATCAATTACGTCACTATATAGCAACGAGCCTAAAGACCTAATTTTGACCCCCTACTAAATGCACCTAAAAGTGAAAATAGCAACATGTTTTGAGTCACATACTCGAGGTCCTATGTTTGCTCGCTGTTGGTACCCTCAAACTCACTCTGAAAGGTGAAGAGGAAGCACTCGTTGTGGCATTCCATCAAGAGGTCAGAGCTCAAAAGGAATCAAATCTCTCAAGTGTGAATGCATAAATGAATTGGAAGTGTCACCCTTCTCACCTATTTAAGCCAAAAAATTAGGTTTTTTTTCCCTAATTTGGACCAAAAGCTAGGGTTTTGACCTATTTTACCTATTCCACCGTGTGTAACCTATTTTGAGACATTTTTTGTGTTTTTGTGGCCATTTTTCATATCCAAAGGCCTTATTTAGCATCTGAACCTATATTTTACCTTTTGTGGACAAAGATTTTGGCACCCTAAGGCTCTCTAACACTTCTAGGGTTTTTCACCTAAAAGGAGAGAGATGGGCCAACATGGGCAATGTCCTTGGCACTCAAAAATAATGTAAATATGAATGAAATATATGCCTAAATGAAATGTCTAAATGCAATAAACTAATAAAGGAAATGACTTATTAATGTAAAACCTAAGAAATGCAAGTTGTTTGAAAACACATTGTGATATGCAGAATTATAGATTAAATGCAATAAAGAACAAGATAAAGATGCTAAACAAAAATTTTGCACCTAGAAACTGATGAAGGATAGAATGAAGACTGTAAATTTCTATGAAATTCTAGAAAATATGATTTTCTAACCAACTGGGACACTTACGCCAAGTTAGGTGACTTAGTCCCAGATCTGGGAAACTACTCTGAAACCCATTTTAGGAAAATGGGTATCCAGATCTACAAAAATATTTGACAAAAAAGTGTAGTGGGACTAAGTCGCCACTGTTGGCTTTTCTAAAAAATTGAAAGTTGAAACAGAAGCCCTCAGTCTGCACTCTATTTTCTAATGGAAACCTAGATCCAAATCCACAGAAAAACCTACAAAACAAAGTATAATTTGGTTTCTAATGGGGGGTTTTCCTTGGTCAAACCCCTAGTTGGTACTTAAACCTTGAAATAGATAATGAAATTATCATAAAACTCTATCCCTAAGTGTGTCTAAGACTAGGAAATTTGAAGTAAGATGCAACCCTATTCTAACATGCAAGAATAAGATGCATAAATGAAACAAGAATGATGCAAGAATCATTCTAAGAGACACTAAATCACATTAGAAATGAATCTTAAGAACATTCAAGCCTTCCTTAGGTTGAAAATAGAGAGAAAATGGAAGATGGAATCACTTTGAAAACAAGTTCTTAGGCTTGATTTGATGGCTAGTTGCATCTCCTCAACCTAGATTTCTCCATTATTCTCCATAGTATCCATGATCAACCCTTTGAAAATTAAATATCTTGGACAAAAAGTGAGCTTGAAGACCTGCAAAAACCCTAACTTGCTGCATTAAAGCTTCAACTTTGTTGTAGATAGACTAATGAATCTTCTTGTGAAAGATATTCAACACTTGACTCTTGAATTTGTTTGTTGAAAATGACTTAATGTTGTGAAAAATGACCTAAAAACATATATTTATAGGCATCAATACCTAATTATTCATTATTTTGACATCACAGGCCGACATCCATTGAAAATTTGAATTAAATCGATGATTTTCCCGCTCAAAATTGAAAAATCCCCCAAAAGGGACTAAGTCACCACCTTGGGCGACTTAGTCCCACCAGAGGTTTTTGAGGTGGGTTTTCTAGAATTTGAATGATTTTTTAGTGGAATAGGCCTTAAAGTCCAAAATAATGAGTCTTAGGGGCCTATAAATGTAGTTTTTAAGGGGTGATTAATGCAAGGGTGTCTAAAATAGGGCCAAATTAGACCACAAATTGTATTATCTCCAAAGGAGTATAATTTTTGTGTCCACAGTTAGCCCCCACTTTAGTTCCCATGACTCTACATGCATATGTAAACTAAAGGACTCTAAACAGTGCATTTTATTTCATAAAAGGATACTCATTCAAAAGATGGGAGAATGAATCCCCTAGTGTAGTCATCTAAAAAACCACGACATTAGGAACCGCATCTTGCAACATGAATTCTCTAGTTATCCAAAAATCCTTTTATCTAACTTCTAGAATCAAATTCGAGGGTAGTGTATGCCCCCCTTGATTCCACTTGCTTTACGGAGGTGGAATCAAGGTAGCAAAATAGCCACATGGAATAAGGAACATCATATCGTAGGACATATCCAAGTACCATACCACATAATGATAGACAATTGATGATGTCAAGTGTGGAATCACGGTTCCAACGCATCAAACGGAATAAAAAAAAGAGCTCACTAGCACCCATTATGTTTTTTTGAATAAAAAGTGCTTTATTAACTCTTACGATAGTAAAAACCCTAATTTCATAAATAAGAGTGAAAAGAGTTAAAAAGGCTAAAAATGAAGTAATTTGTCACTTAATTTTTCATTTTACCTTCTCTTAGCATGAGAGTGATGAGAGAATATGAAAAGATTCCAAGCAAACAGGGCTACACACCTGCGAGACTAGATGTGCTACAGGACCAAGTGGCACGTGGTGAGCATCATCATGAGGTGAGTCGATTATGCTACTTGTGATTTATAATTATGCAGTTATTTAATGATTTTTATGCATTTCTAGGTTAATTTAGGATCTTGGAAAAAAAGTTCGCAAAGTGTCCCCTTTTTTCGTGAAGTGTCCCATTTCTTTGCAAAGTGTCCCTTTTATTTGCAAAGTGTCCTACTTTTTCACAAAGTGTCTCGTTTCTTCACGAAGTGTCCCAGAAGGTTTCTAAAGTGTCTAGGGCCTTTAGGAAAGAACACTAGATGAAATTTAGTACACTTGCATGATGAATAAAGTAAAAATTAAAGATGTTAGATGGTTTATAGAGCATATTTTTGTGTTTTTGATAGGTACCCACCCGTTCGAGGCAGTGTCTAGGGGGTAGGCAGTTGAGTTTTCTAAGAGATTTGTCCCATGCACTCACGATAGAGGACACAAAGCACCTACAGGCTGTGGGTATCTACTATTCGTACCTCATGCCCCCCATGAGGTACCATGATGCTATGCTAATGGAACTATGTGAGCATTGGAATGCAGACACATGCACATTCCACCTTCTGATAGGTGAGCTGAATATTACCTTGGAGGAAATACACCGCATTCTTCAAGTTCCTATTCGGGGAGAGTGGCTATGCTTCCAAAAAGACCGTACCTTCTACAAGCACAAGGTCAATATGCAGTATTGTTTGGATGGTCTAGTGCATAATGAGCGACTGGATGGTAGAATGATGATTTACATTTTTGGAGAGTGATATTTGACAGATTGGAGGAGGATGAGATCTTGTGGAGACCTTATCAACTGATGCTATAGTGGCTAGATCACACGAGATAGTTGAGGAGACTATAGTTAGACAAAATTTTGGTTGGTCGACATGATCACATAGTACATCCCTTCTACTACGATCGAGTCATGCTACAATTTGGACAAATTCAAAGACCACCCAAGGCATGATCCTTTTTCAGGAGGTTAGTGTAGAGTGCCCAAAGACTAGGTGATACAATGCAACTCACTTTAGACCATGATGTCGAGAGTGAATCCAATTTCTCATATCACAATTAGTCTCCAGTCTTCGACATAAATGACATTGGTGCCACATGGGATTATGAGGAGTGGTGGAAATTAGTGCGACCAACTCTTGTATATTCGATGGATGAGCCTATAGGAGATGTAGGACCATTACCAAATGAGGGAGATGACAGAGAGGATAGGGTTGAGGAGACACGATACAGAGTTGCATACATATTTACTAATGTCATTGATGATGAGTATGATGAGGATGTAGATCCTGACTATGATGGCTACAAGGGAGAGGAGGATGAGGATGAGGAGGACCAAAAGGAGGATCCATCTCTGAGTGAGAGTGATGAGGTAGTAGCTGAGGATCAACATGAGTGGGGAGAGCCCTCTCCCATTCGTATGACAAGATCACGAGCAATGACTGTAGAAGGCATCAATACCCACAGTCGTGGAGAGGCTAGCACATCTTCCATGCCTCCTACATTGGATGAGGTTGATATTTCTCAGCCCACTAGAGATATAGGTGATGATATTTGATTTTATGCATGTACTTTAGTGTGATGCTCTTCATATACATATCATGATGTGTATTGATTGTGTATTGTTTCTACCTTGCAAAAGTTATGAGATATTGGCAGGATGTCTACCATCAAGCAACTATAGAGATAGTGCTAGAATCCATCGATGAGGAGGAGATGGACTTAGATTATGTGCACCCACCTATTGTGGAGTAGGATCCAGAGTCGCTTAGGCTGTTCACGAGATTATAGGTAGCATATGAGAGTTTGAGGAGACAAATCCACTGAGCTGAGATTATAGCATAATCATCTCGGACTCCAATAGAGGTTGAGATACTAGAGATAGAGGTAGCACGGCTATAGGTAGAGAGGGATCAGATAGCAAGGGAGTAGTAGGTGGCCCTTGGATGAATACAGGGCTTAGACTTTGCACTCAGATTCAGTGGATCATGGTCATGATCACATATGATCATCTCTCGATGTCTTGCTACCATATCACAAGTACCAAATCTGATGGATCAGGTACCTATAGACCTCAGTGATATTGTATAGTTTATTGACATGTACAAAAGACTTTTTGATATATATTTGAACATTTGATGTAGTATTACTTGTCTTAATGTGTTTGAATGTTAAATAGCAATGTGATTAATTAAATAACCTTTGAAAGATTAATACTTAATATCTTCATGATTTAACAAGACTTATGTGATCTTAATTAAAACTTATTATAGTTTCTCTTAGATATGGCATGATTAAGTATGTTATACTAAATTAAATGTATGAATGATCTAACTTATCATAACACACAAGATAAATTTGAATAGTATGAAACCTAAAGTAATTATAAAAATAAATTAAATAATCACTTTAGTGCTCAAGACATACACATAATTGTTTGTCAAGAATGAAGCAATGCGAAAGCATAAAGGATGTGACCCAATAGCTCTGGCAACACTACTTTATCATACTATTCAAAGGGATTAGACATAATATCGATGCAGATGCGCAACATTCATAGGTTCCTTAAGGTGTGTTCCATTTAGTTATGTTAACATGTATGCACCAGACTCAAAAGTTTTGTCAATGATGTATGGTCCTAACCAATTAGAACTAAATTTATCTCTTTCATTTGGATCGGCATTAATGTTGCATTGATTTTAAAATAGAACTAAGTCACCCTTGTGGAATGTTTGAGGGATAAAATTAAGATTGTCATGGTGGTGTTTCCTTTTGCAATAAGCTTGAAGATGTTCAAGAGAATTAATACGTTGTTCATCGAGCATCTCAAGCTGGTGTAATATTTTCTCTTTATAGTGTCTATCATCAACAAGTCCTTGAAGAGAAATTCTTAGTGTGGGAATCTCTAACTCCAAGGGAATTATTGCTTCACTACCATAGACAAGATTATAAGGTGTGGTCCCTGTGGAAGATCGAACACTTGTGCGATAAGCCCAAAGTGCATAGTGTAATTGTGTGTGCCAATCCTTATGATGTTTATTAACATTTTTCTTCAAAATTTGTTCAAGGACTTTATTAGTTGATTCATATTGACCATTAGATTATGGGTAATAAGGTGTCAAAAAATGATGTTGGATATTAAAGGTCTCCAAGAATTTCTTCACATGATTATTCTTAAATTGTGTACTATTATCAGAGACTAATGTAGAAGGAAGTCCAAAACGATAAATAATGTGTTTGAGGATGAAATGACATATTACCTCAGTTTTTGTAGATCGAAGAGGAATGGCCTCTACCCATTCCGTGAAATAATCAATTGTAGTGATGATAAAGGTATGTCCAGCAGAAGAAGGAGGTGAAATTTTTCCTATAATTTCTAATCCCCAAACCGTAAAGGGTCGTATCAAAACTTGAGTTTGAATTTCACTAGTAGGATCATGATTCAAATTGCTATGTTCCTAAAATTTATGACATTTTTGAATATAGTTGAAGCAATCACATTCCATGTTGCGCAATAATACCCGATATGAATTTTTTGAACCAATGTTTTCCCTACAAAATTTCCACCACAAGCACCTTCATGGGCTTGGTGAAGTGCTAGAGGTATCTCAGATTTGTTTAAGCATCTAAGTAAGAGACCATTGAATGATCTTTGATATAGCACATCGGCGAGAATTATATACTTAGATGCAAGCTTTCATAAACAAGCACGGAGGTTTTTAGTTGTTGGCTCAGGAAAGGTACCACTTTTCAAATAGTTGAATATTGCATCATACCATTCGCTCAAGTTTTCCTCATTTTTCATTAAAACTTCTTCCGTTCTTTTGTCGATCGAAGGTTTCATGATAGGGTGAATAGTGAATGTGAAATTTTTTGAAGGATCATGAGGGGATATAAGAGAGGCACCACTTTCCATTTAATCTGCAAATCAATTATCTTTTTGTGGGATGTTATCAATGGTAAATTTCTAAAACTTCTCTAAAATGTGCATGATAAGATCCTTGTATTTGGATAATTTGTCATGCTTGGATTGATATGTTCCATTTATTTGTTTGATTGCTAATTGTGAGTCACCAAAGATCTTAATATCTTTGACAACCATGATCAAAGCAACATGCAACCTAGCAATTAATGCCTCATATTCAGCTGTGTTATTCGTACATAGGAAATTCAATCGATACAACAAGGGAATAGGATTTATGGTGGGTGGAATTAATATAACCCCAACACCAGAGCCTGTTTTACACTTGGATCCATCAAAATATAATTCCCATGTAGGAACGTCTATTGTCAACACATTATCATCAGGAAAAGATTCATTGCTAGGTAATGCTAGAGGAGAAGGAGCATCAGCTAAGTGGTCGGTCAAAGGTTGGCATTTGATTTCTTTTTGTGAAAAAAACTTAAGGTCAAACTTGGTCAACAACATTACCCATTTAGCTAAACATCCTAATAAGTCTATTTTATTAAAAATATTTTTGAGAAGATCAAATTTTGTGATGACTTATATTTCTACATTTAGTAAATAGTGTCGCAACTTACTAGTAGCGAATACAAGAGCCAAACATTGTTTTTCAATTGGTGTGTATCATGTTTCATAATCTATTAAAGTTTGACTAATGTAATAAACAAGATGTTATTTTCCATTATCATCTTGTTGAGCCAACAATGTTGCAAGAGCATGAGCGGATGTGGCTATGTAAAGGATGAATAGTTTGTTTGGCATAGTAGGTTGTAGAATGGGTGGTGTTGTAAGGTATTCCTTCAAACTCTCAAAGGCCTCTTTACAATCCTCATTCCAATCAAAATGCACATCCTTTTTTAGGAGATGTTTGAAAGGTAATATTTGATCAACTAAGGAGGCGACAAAATGACGGATGGCTTGAATTCTTCCTTGTAACTTGTGCAATGGAGAAATGTTCCTAGGAGGTGACAAGTTTATGATAGCATCAATTTTCTTTGTGTCAACCCCAATGCCTTTGTGAGATATGATAAACCCTAAAAAATTTCCACTATCTACTCCAAAGACACACTTTTTCAAATTTAGTCACATGTTGTATTTACGCATCCATTCAAAGATTTTTTGAGGGACATTCACATTGTCTTGTATTGTTAAGGATTTGGTGATGATGTCATCAACATAATATTCCAAGATTTTATGTATACAATCATGAAATATCAATATCATTGCTCGTTGATAAGTTGCACCAACATTCTTTAATCCAAAAGGCATCATAACCCAACAAAACATTCCCCAAATAGTTGTGAATGTTATCTTATATTGATCTTGTGGGTTAATAAAGATTTGATTATAACCAGAAAATCCATCCATGAATGAGAACAAAGCATGTTCAACAGTTGAATACACAATCATGTCAATATTAGGAAGGGTAAAATCATCTTTTAAGGCGGCTTTATTCAAATCATGAAAATCCATACACATCCTAATACGAATATCAGGTTTAGCAACTATGACAATGTTTGAGATCCAAGGAGAATAATCAATAGGTTGAATGAAACCTGCATCAAGGAGCTTTTCAAGCTCTCCTTTAACAAGCAAGGCTATTTTAGGATTCATTTTTCATATCTTTTGTTGAACAAGCTTAGCATTCTCAATAAGGACAATTTTGTGTGTTACTATCTTCAGATCTATTCCTAGAATATCTGAATATTTCCAAGAAAAAAGTTCAAGAAATTCATGAAGCAAGGTTGTAGTATCCTCCTGTTCTTCAAGGCACTTCCCAATATTAATGACTTTGTCTTTATCATCTGCATCCATTGGTATATCAATTGTATCTCCTAAGGAGAGTGCATTTGGCTTAGGAAATTCAGGATCATATGGTTCCATGCTTTTTTCTGTCTCATTGGTATCAATGTTTTTTTGCTTGGTACTAATCATAGCACTGGTAAGTTTTCTCTTGGAAGAAGATTTCCTATCAGAAGCACCTAACATTTGTTTCAAAGCTTCATCATTGTCAAAGTATTCCCATAATGGTGGTAAATCCATATCAAGGAATTTAGGATGCTTTAGTGTGAGATTTATTTGTGGTTTACATGTGATAGTATTGATGTTGAGCGATGGTCATTGAGTTGATTTTGTTGTCTTAGAAAAAGAATATCCCAAACCAATTTTTGTCTCTTATGTATTAGGTTCTATAGGAACTCGAATACCTTATTCATGCTTTCCACATCCTTTACCGTTGTATCCCAATTGTTTCACAAGCTCATAACCTTTCCCTTAAAGTCTTTCCATTTCCTTTGGGTTAGGAGGATGTTGATAATCTATCTCATCAAAATTTGTCATGTAAGTTGTATTTTCTTCCAAAGTAGATGAGGTAGATATTTGGGAAGATTCTTCTGAATTCTGAGTTAACATAACCATTGATTGTTCCTAGTTTTCATCCTCTTTTTGTGTGATTATATATTCACCCATAAATGAAGGTGTGAATTCTAATGTACCCCAATCATTACCTAGTAATTTAGGCACAGGTTCTTTTTCTTATTTGGTCTCAAGGGGTTTTATGTGCCAGATGTTGGAATTAATGTGTTTAGAGGACTTCTTGTTCCTTTTTCAAGTTGTAAGCAACTTTCAGGCTCGGGGTCTATTTCAACTTGATAAATTTTATTGTTATAGACATATTTCATTATTTGATGAAGAGTCGGAGGCACCACATGCATCTCATGAATGCACAGTCTACCCAAAAGAAGATTGTATGAAAGACCATAGGGCATGACATGAATAGGAGTTTGCAAAGTAGTCATTCTGACTATAATAGGTAAAGTAATTACACCGAGTGGTTGCTTTGTGATATTGTCAAATCATCTAATAGATAAGGAATCAGATTTGATTTGTGATTTATCCACATGTAATCTATCTAGGAGCTTTACACTGCACACATTAAGGGTGGATCCATTATCAACAAGGGTCCTTCTGATGCCTATTTTATTGAATTGATCAATTATCATAAAGGCCTCATTTTGCTTCCTTAATTCTAACGAAGGGAGCTCATGTTGATGGAAGGTAATGTCTATATTAAATACATTCATTCCTTGTATTAGAGATACCACATCATTTGCATTTGTACCAAGAGGAACCACTAATTTTTGCAATGTTGTTTGGAGCATAGAGTGATAGTTTGGTGAATTTTGAAGAAGGTCCCAAATGGATATATTTGCAAGAGTTCTCTTAAGTTGCTCAACAAGATCATACTCCCTGAATCGAGGAGCATTGGGTAGTATAGAATTAGGAAAAGGTAAGGAAGTTGGGGTTGGTTGTTGTGGTTGTAGATTATTTCTAGTGTAATGTGTGTGAGCAACAACATCATGCTTAGGTGGGTAAAGGGTAAACTCAGGTTTAGGTGGAGGTTGAGGTTTATGTGAAGGTGGGTAGAGGACAAGTTGAGGTTGAATTACATTAACATATTTCATTTTAGGTTTCTCACAACAAACCTTAGTGGATGGCTTTTGTGAGATGAAGTCCTCAAGGGATTCATCTAGCATGTCAAAGTCATCACTACTAAAAGGTTTGGGAAGTTATCGTTGATTGGTTTAGGTTTGTCATCACAAGCCTTAGTGGATGAACTTAGAGAGAGGAAGCCCTGTAGAGCTTCATCTAACTTATCCAAGTCATCACTACTAAAAGGTTTGGATGATATAGTTTTTCTAAAGTGAAGCATATTTTTTATTGTTTCATTTGATGTTTGGATTTTTTTGTTTGCATTTTCTGATGAATCTGATCTAAATGAATTATGAACTCATGCTGAAAAATGAACATTGTAAAAATCTAATGCTATCCATAATTTCCATGAAAGTAAATGATGTTAATGCTAATTATTTGAATGTAATAGAAGATAACTGAATGGAAACAAAAAAGTAACTAAAACAAACAATAACTACTAAATTATGAAAATACTGATGCAAAATGTGTACTAGGATTAAGTCACCCAGGGTGACAAATTAGTCCTAGTAGGGTAATTTTTTAAGTTTTTCTGGATTTTCTGATGGATGTTGATGTGTTATGTACTGTATAATGAAAATCTAAAGTGCAGATGCAAATTTTCACTATTGGTTAAGGAAATAAGATGTAATAATGTAAGCTTAAATGAGCTTTTCACTAATGCAAATTTGAAAACCCTAGAATGCAAAACAATGCAAAACCTAATGCAATGTTGATGCAAGCTATTCCTAGGATGTAAATGCACTTGAAATCAGAAGTAAAATGTTCTAAAGTCGGGTTCATCAAAATGTGGACAAATATTTTGGCACCCTAAGGCTCTCTGACACTTCTAGGGTTTTTCACCTAAAAGGAGAGAGATGGGCCAAAATGGGCAATATCCCCACTCAAAAATAATGTAAATATGAATGAAATATGCCTAAATGAAATGTCTAAATGTAATAAATTGATAAATGAAATGACTTATTAATGTAAAACCTAAGAAATGCAAGTTGTTTGAAAACACATTGTGATATGCAGAATTATAGATTAAATGCAATAAAGAACAAGATAAAGATGCTAAAAAAAATTGTGCACTTGGAAACTAATGAAGGACAAAATGAAGACTGTAAATGTCTCTGAAATTCTAGAAAATCTTATTTTCTAGCCAACTAGAACACTTATGCCAAGTTGGGCAACTTAGTCCCAAATCTGGGAAACTACTTTGAAACATGTTTCAGCCAAATGGGTATCCAGATCTATAGAAATATCTGAAAAAAAAGTGCAATGGGACTAAGTCACCACTGTTGGTGACTTAGTCCACTTTGACTTTTCTAAAAATCTGAAAGTGGAAATGGAAGCCCTTAGTCTACACTCTATTTTCTAACAGAAACCCAAATCCAAATCTGCATAAACACTTGCAAAACAGAGTATAATTTGGTTTCTAATGGGGGTTTTTCCTTGATCAAACCCCTAGCTAGTACTTAAACCTTGAAAGAGATAATGAAATTCGCATAAAACCCTATCCCTAAGTGCGTCTAAGACTAGGAAATTTGAAGTAAGATGCAACCCTATTCTAACATGCAAGAATAAGATGCATAAATGAAACTAGAATGATGCAAGACTCATTCTAAGAGACACTAAATCACATTAGAAATGAATCTTAAGAACATTCAAACCTTCCTTAGGCTGAAAATAGAGAGAAAATGGAAGATGGAATCACTTTGAAAACAAGTCCTTAGGCTTGATTTGATGGCTAGTTGCATCTCCTCAACCTAGATTTCTCCATGATTCTCCATAGGCATCCATGATCAATCCTTTTACAATGAAATATCTTGGACAAAAATTGAGCTTGAAGACTTGCAAAAACCCTAACTTGCTGCCCTAAAGCTTCAACTTTGTTGTAGATAGACTAATGAATCTTCTTGTGAAAGATATTCAACACTTGACTCTTGAATTTGTTTGTTGAAAATGACTTAATGTTGTGAAAAATGACCTAAAAACATATATTTATAGGCATCAATACCTAATTATTCATTATTTTGACATTACAGACCGACATCCATTGGAAATTTGAATTAAATCGGTGATTTTCTCACTCAAAATTGAAAAATCCCCCAAAAGGGACTAAGTAACCACCTTGGGTGACTTAGTCCCACCAAAGGTTTTTGAGTTGCTTTTTCTAGAATTTGAATGATTGGAATGTTCTTTATCGAGATTTGTATGATTTGTGAGTGGAATAGACCTTAAAGTCCAAAATAATGAGTCTTAGGGGCCTATAAATGTTGTTTTTAAGGGGTGATTAATGCAAGGGTGTCTAAAATAGGACCAAATTAGACAATAGATTGTACTATCTCCAAAGGAGTACAATTTTTGTGTCCACACCTTTATCGAGAAATCAACCCAAAATTCAAAAAAATTGCCCAATTCTCAAGGGGGCAGGGTATCAGATTAATTCCTTATGTTGGGGAAAAAGTGGGGCATCCGAAAAAATCAAAATAAATTTATTTTTTGATTTGAGCAGCAATTTTTATCCAAAAAGGCATCAGTCTTTGAACCAACATAATAGGTACCTCACTTTAAAGAGGGGAAAAATGTAGACACTTAAAAATGTCCTGAATGATATCACATGCTCGAATCTGATATACTAACACCATTTCATCCTAAAACCCATCCTCTTTTTGCTTAATTGATTAAATTAGCCTAGCTATTTAATTAATTACAGCATTTTCGTCTATTAATCTAATTGACCTAATTGGGTCAATTCACCCCTTCTCACACTAACATTTCATCTGGTTTAATTAATAAATTTAATTAAATAATGCAAATTATTTTATTTAATCCCTAAGTCCTCTTATTTAATTAAATATCATATCACATCCCTCTTTTCATTAAATCATTTATTTAATGAATATCCTAATTCCCCAAAATTTGCATAATTGAAACTTTATTTAATTATCAAACTACTAATTAAATCTAATCTTTCCACTTGCAAGGGAATATTCCTCCTTTGCACATTCCTCCAAAAAGGGAATATTCCCATGGAATATTCCTTCTCCTTTACACAATTAAATTTGGTTTTAATTAACTAAATATCTAATTTCCCTCACCCATGAGAATATTCTTTGATCACATTCTCTTTGTTCATTCATTTGAAAAAGGGAATATTCCTTTTTTGCAACAAAATTTCAGCAAGACTTCTTGTGCAAGTTTTGAAAGTGTGTTTGTTTGGATGAATGTAAGCCCTTGATTAAATATCATCTTGTGTCATTAACCCTTGATGGGAATCGATCAATGCCTACATATTCATTCCATTATAACTATTGATTGATCCTTTTGAACTTGACCATCAATTTCATTTTTCCTATTCTAAAAATAGGGCTTGCATTTATTGAATAGGGATCCATCTTTTAAGAGAAAACTTATGTTGTTAAAATAACTTTCATCTTGCACTCACATTTCATGTTTTAAAAGTCATTTTAGGTTAATTTTTTGCATCATATTAAATTAGCTTCCATTAATGGCTTCCATGGTAAAATAGATACATCCATTAAGCATGCTTTGTAATTAGGGTTTTAATCTTTTGAACTTAAACTCCATCTAGAATAGATTTGCATACACCCATATTGATCATCTTAGCATAAATCATGTTAATTTAGCTTTTAAATCATGTTTTCATATGCATCTCTCATTGGTTTCATTAATTCTCTTCAATAGAATTGATAAAAAAAATCTCATTATCCACAAGATTGGGAAAGGGTTGCCATTCCACATTAATTGGACACCATTCCCCGAATAGGATAAGTTTCAATGGATTAGAATAGGTGTTTTATGAAGCTTTTGTATTTTAATATGTTAGTTTTAATGGATTCTTAGTTTAGTGTGCATTGAATGATTTTATTGGGATTGATGTTTAGTGACTTAATTACACTTCGAATCCTCATGGATCAATTGTAGTTAGCCTATACTAAGTCGTCGATCATAGTTTTAAACTAGGAACCATGGGTAAATGTGAAAAAAGCCAATGGTAGCCAAGACATGGCTTGTAGTCACAAAAGTTGATGTTTGGACCCCACTTCCAATCTTTCCACCATGGTTTGGAAAACTAAATTCCAATTTTGTGAACTGTATCAATAGGAATGAACCCTATAGAATCTTTAAAAGTCTCATGATATTGATGAGAAAGGTTTAATTTAGCCATAATCTCACCCCAGGACATAAGAGTCGTAGAAATTTTAGAGAATAATTTCCACAACTATTGGATACATTTTTTTATAAAACCACAAATCCCTCACCCATGGAAAATGAGCCAATGGGTGACCTAGATCTTGCAATAGAGGATATTGCCAAAGGTTATGCTGATTAAGAGAAAGGCCATCTCTAAAACTGGACCTATTCCAAAAAATTCTTAACATCCTCGTAGGCATGCCAAATTATTTTGGCCACAAAATTTCCCTCGATGTGAACCAAATCCTTCATGGTGAGAAGGTTTTTAAAACCAATCCCTTTCTAGGAAAGTCAATTAACTAGGTAGTTAAAGGAAATAAAATGTCAAAGCTATATCTTCTAGGATTCATTTCCAATGAGGGAATGAATGATCCATTTGATGCAGAGACCCTATCCTTGTTGTTAAGTGGATAAAAAAATAACCCTCCAAACTCACGAGAGAGGAAACAAAATTCCCAAGAAACCAAATGAAATCCTATGTATTCATCAAAAGAATCCCATAGAAGATCCTAGAGAATCTTCTTCAACTCAAAGTAGGATGCCTTAGAAGGATTCCAATAGGAGGAATAATACACATGAGTGGTTGCAAGAATTTTGGAGAAAACCAAGAATTTTCCCACTAGGGAAAGAGGCTTTGTAATCCATTAGGCAAGATTATTTTCAATTATGGAGATAACATGCCATAAAGCCACCTGAGAAGCTTGGAAAGAAAAGGGAATGCCCATAAATAGAAAGATTTCACCATGGTCAATACACTTCCAGCCAAAGGTTTGAAGGGATGGAGGAATATGAAGAATAGCTTGATGGTAACACTGATTCTTGTGTCATTGAGTGGCCAAGCTAGATTCTTGATAGAAGATGTCCAAACACTTAAGAGTCACCTTAATATTTTACTCCTCTTCAGTGATAGTGAGGAAAGAATCGTATATAAAGTGGCCATTAACAAGCTAGGTCGATGAATTAGGAAACGAAATACCATTGAATAGCCCATGATAAATCAAGTGGACTAGAAGATATCCAAATCCTTCAACAACAAGAACATAGAGAGAGGGGTCTAGACGACAACCTTGATGAATGGAGAAAAAGAGCCTAAAATCATGATATTACAAACCATTGATGGTAATACAAGTAGAAGCATTAGAAAAAACAATGTTGATAGATTGAATAAAATAGGGTTCAAACCCTAAAGATTGGAGTATGGCAAGAATAAAAATCCATTTGATGCAGTAAAAATCCTTATCAAAATAATATCATGAGCCTATATGTAAAAAATTAACTAGTCATTATATCCTTTTTCCTACTATTTTTTAATTGCTTCTTAGTTATCCACAATATTTCCAAGTCATATCTATCATTTCTTATTGGTAATCCATAGTGTTACCAAGTCAAATCCAATCATCAATGCCCTTTGGACCCCTATAAATTTGGCATAATCATCAATCATCATTATCCTATATTTGGAAGGAGATATATTGGTTGTGTGGCATGTTTAGTAGTGAGTCTTTTGTTTTTATTTATCTTCTGATCTTATCCTTCAATCCATGACTACAACTACTTATGGCCACCTAGATCCACCTAGATCTATCTATATCTTGGTATGTCATAACTGGTGTATAGTGGCCATCACCTTTATCTTCTATGTCATTTTTTTCATTGTTTGAGTGTCAAGTCCGTGTGAATGTTACCTTGTCAACTTAGTTCCTCATACCTTGGTACATACGTATCTTTTCTATATCAAATCTTAGGATTGCTCATTACACACTAGCATAACTAATTTGCACCTCTTATGCCCAGCTATGAAAGAACTCAGTAGGTTTGGATATAACATGGGACTACTTTTAGGTTGTGGGTGTCCTATTTGAAATTAGACCTCCAGATTATGGGTTGGCTCCCCTTTTGATGGTGTCCCCTAAACTATTCCTTGCTGGGAAAATGGGAGAAAGAAACATGAAAATACAAACTAAACCCCTATGGTGATGCACCTAATGATTTCTTAGACCTATACAGTTGCTTTAACACACAATCTCATCAAAACTCAGCTTAACTTAACACAACTCAGATATTTAACATATCAATGCATAATTATTTTGTAAGGAGGCTTGGTTCTCTTAACATTTTTGAAGGAAAGGAAATCTTTCACAACTAAAAAGACTATTTGAACTAGTGCACAGCTTACAACCTACATAAATACATGTTTATTCTACCTAAAGGTTCTAAAATGATACAAGAATTGGAGTTATCAAAACTCACAATAACATTCATCAATCACCACACTGCACACAATGAGATAGTTTTAAAGAAGGTAAAAACTAAATTTCATTAATGAAAATGGTATCACATACTACTATACATGTATGATATTGAGTCACAATGCTATCCTCTTCCTGAAAAAAGCTCCAAAGTAAGCTACAATTCCCTACAAAAAGAAAGAAAGAACTCCCCCAAAACTTAAGTTTCAAGATACTTAAGCAATTTTGAAACAACTATCCACACAAGTCCATCTAGAAACCCTAGTTGGATGTAGCATAAAGGTCAAAAAAGAACCTTCCAAAATCACTCCAAAAGGCCTCCAAAGTGTAGAAAATTCAAGCCATGACTTGACCCACCAAAAAATCATGGCAAAAAGCCTCCAAAATTGGTCCCATTTCCTCCAAAATAGTCAAAGAAACCCTCATGCTTTCCACATGTTGGTCAAGCATTCCAAATTCTCCACATGCTTCCAAACTGTTATGACTCATGCTTTTTTTCTTTGAAAAGCACAACACCTTATGACTTATACAATTCAACACATGCCCTTATCCATCATTGAATAAGTGATTTATAATCCATCACACACTTAATAATGCATTTTTACCTTTCAACTTGATGCAAGTAAAGTATACAACATTGCTTTGGACAAAAGAAAAATACATAAGTCATCTTTGTTTACCTTCCTAGACAAATGTATTAGCTTTATCTAATACAAGCATAGGAGGACAAAGTGCGAAGGTATTAGTTTTAATGCAATGTTTTTTTCAAAACAAGGCAAAAATGCCTTCTCCAATCGGCTCAAAATTAGGGTAAAGAAACCTAAACACCACAAAGAAAAATGAAAGAAAAGCATTCAATTTCTTCCATCGAGCTTTCTGGAAGCTCTTAGCCATCGACCTAGGGTATGCACTCGAGCTTTCATGGAGGATTTGGTAGAAAACAGAGGAATCTTCCACAGATTTTCGAGCAAAATGTCAAAGAAGAGATTGTGGTAAACCTTTCCTATTGTTTCCATGCATCTTTTGTTCATTATTGAAGGAAATGAATGCTCGAATGAGCTCTATTTTTTTATAGAAAATGAGCAAATGCCTCAAATCTTGCACTGCTCTTCCATTTTTATGCATTTTCCAAAAAAAAAAACTTGACATTTCTTATGTAAATCTCGTATCTTTTCAAATTCAGGGCCAGTGAAGAGCTATTGTATAAAACTGAAAGTATGCTTGCAATTTCTTGAGAAAAAATTGTTTTTCCTCTTTGTAAAATATGGAAATTTTGATTCCCATGGCCACAGCCATGCCTGCGTTCAGCTATTTATTTCACAATGATAATCACCCTCACCATGGTATGATTGTATAAGATCATAATATCAATGAGTTTTTTTTATTGAAAAAGAACCATCTCAATCGACTGTTCCATACGAAATGTTACCCCTGTGAATAAAAAATGATTTGTAAAAATGATTCAATGCCATTGCACAGTACAACATAACTCAAGGGTTCTTTGCATCTTTTCCATTTCTTCATGAACACTACCTTTTATTTTCCCTCAGTAGATGATTCTTAGCAAGAAATATAGTTTCATTTTGATCATGAAACCCTATCTCAAGGGTTTACAAGCTTTATTTTTTGTGGTTGTTTTGGGTTGTCAAAACCTATGCTCTTTCAAATGCTTGATACTCTTTTTGTTTTGAAGAAGGAAAGAGGAATCCTCTATTCTATGAAGCTCAAGGGTTTTTTTTTGGAACTACATCTTTGGGTGCTCATTGGTATTCTCAAGACAATCCTTGGCAAAATGACCTCCATATTTAAAACAGCCATGATCTTTTCCTTCATCGCCCATTTTTTTCTTGCCTGCACAACAATATTGATTCCATATTTTAGATACACTTGACTAAAATCTACATGTATCTTCAATCATCAATTAGCACATTATCCATCTTGAAATAAGCTACTTCACATGCCTCTTGTGTCAACACTATGCCTAATTGTTTGAAAGTCCTTGTAGATGATGATATTGACTTATGCTCCCAAATGCTACATATTGAAAGTATTTTTACATGAACATTTGTTGTTGATCTCTTTATAGTTCTCACTCCCAATTCTATCAACAGCTCTGATTTCCCATCAGCCAATAGCCTTCTCCATTCCAACCATCTATTCCCCACATATATATCTACCTCGTTGTCTTTGGTCCTTCCAGTTGCTCTGCATATGGCTTCAGAACTCCTATAGTCCAATAACTTGGGATTCATATTTATTGTTGTTTCATCAACAGTTTCTTCTATTCATTGAAACAATACAGTTTCTAGTTCAAAGCATTCCTCTGAATTCCACCTCATTCCTGCCATTTCAATTACCATGTGAACCACATCCTGAGAATGCAAACTGTGACCCCATGGTTTTGATGCAAGTGACATAGAATAGGTCCAAATCTTCTTGTTTATGAAGGAATTAGCAAGGTCATAAGTAGCAAGACGGTGAATACCAAAATTTATGGGCAAATGTTTCCGTGCAATCCAACTCCATTGTATCCATGTCAAGTCTAGAAAGAGTTTACTGTATAAATTGTTCTCCTGCTCTAAGACTTGCTTCCCTTGACCTTCCCTTCTGCATAGCAAATGAACTCCCAGTAAACATGGAGCTAAGATGAGGTTTAAGAATAGAGTGATTTCTCCCTCTTGTACATTACCATTTTCCAAAGGCCTATTCTCAAGAGAATTGCCACCAATCCTAGGTTCAAGAATTACAAAGTCATTAACAACCTCACTGAAATGCAAAGAAGATTCCAACAAGAAAGTGTTGGAATTCTACAAAGAAACATTCATAGGTTCTGGATGACCTACAGGCATGGATGAATAAGGAATAGATACTAAAGAAATAGGAGCAGGTAGAAATAATTCAGGCTGGGTGGAATGAACAAGAGATTTGGATTTTGTACTTGAGATGACAAAAGTCTCTTTGTGAAGTATTTGGTATCAGTATCTAGGGTTTGCAACCATGCATCCTTGTTGAACTTAGATAGTCTTCCAAAATGCACTATTTCTTAATGTACAAGCCTCATAAACATATAAATTCTACTCTCACACCTAAATAATAACCCCTATATTGCAGCTTTCAAATGGCAGAAATTATTTCAACCCATACTAAACAAATGCATTCTCCAATTGAAGATCTAAAACATCAGTCATGATGCACAACTCAACCTTGGCACGTTAAACTCCTTAGGTAGCAATTGCAACACTACCTCAAACTTCATAAAATCTTATTCATGTAATCCAGACTGAATAGAAATGGATTGGAGTCTTGTTGTTCTTGGTATCATCATCCAATGTTTTGATGGTCTCTATCACACATTGTAGATTGTCTTAAGAAACACCAAACTCCTCTGTTTTGATTAGATGGTTGTCCCTTCTTGCTTGATGACTATAGATGCATATTGAGTGCTTCCAAATTTATTGTTACTCTTTCATTGTTCAATGATGTTGGGACTGGCATTCATAAATGTTGCATCTAAAGTAATAAAATGAAAGAACATACCTTTTGAAATATAACTTGCAGCTTATAACTGAACTTCCTCACTGCCCCTTGATGACTTGTCAGTTGATTGACAAGGAATGTAACTAATTCAAAGCTTGGTGACATGATTAGGATGGATACTTATAACAGCCTCTAGATTGATACTCTTATCTGGAAGAATGATCTTGTGGCTCTGTATTGAGATTTGCATCACTGTGTTTTTCTTCTCATGCATGCACTATCAAAGGATGTTCATGGCTCACTACTTGTTCCATTTTGTGGACCTCTATCTCTATTTATCATTGTACCTTAATGCTCATGCTCTTCATGCATTCATATCATTGTGATTGGTACATCATTATGAGGCATGTGTATTGATTGTTTCTATCCTGTAGCATGAGATCATTGTTGCTTTCCTATAGCATGAGAGGTAGCATGCATTTTTCCTTTAGGACTACCCCAATCTTCATGGTTTCCCTAACAACTGCTTGCTTCTCCATAAGGTTTGTTACTTGGCTTTCTCAATCATATGGGTCCTTTTGATCTTGTGCAACAAACTAACACCATATCCTCTTGCTTTTATCATACTGGGCAAACATATGTCACTTATGGTGGTGACCTAAAAGCTCACCATCCTAGGTGATGTGTGGTTGTCCAATAGGATTGAGGTGAGATGAACTTGATAGTACCTTGAAGTTTTGCTTCTTGTTGCCCCATATGCCTCATGATGGCTTTAGGCATGCCTTGATTTCTCTTTCATTATTTAAGAGATGCATAATTGAACTTGACACATCACTTAAATCATTTACTTCTTTTAATAAAATGGATCTTGGATCCACTTAAGATGATTGAAAGAAATTTCCACCAAAATGTACCTTCCTTTTGACATGATGGCAGCCATATGACTGATTCATTATGAAAAGATGAAGTATGAATTTCTTGAAAGCTCACATTATGTGTTGCATCTTTTGAATCTGATAATGAAAGTTGATCAATTGGTGTGATTCCATATTGATTTAATGCATCAATAGCATTTTTATCATTGATTTGATCAAGTTGCTCAATTTCCTATCCCTCTTAAAACATTAGAGGGTAGCATATTGAGCTCTACCCTCGTGGAGCCACATTTAACCCACATGTTGTAATTAGTTGAATCAAAACAGTAACAAGACTTGTCCTAAATCTACACAAGGAACAAACAGTTAGATAAACAAAGCATATCATAGGTGTGTTTGATCACTCCTTTCTTGTTTTCAGGGGCACTTATGGTATGCTTCTATTTTAATGCTTGTAGACATTAGATCACACGTTTATGGATGTTTTGCATATAATTTTGATCAAGGATCTTCCATTGCTCTAATAGCACTGTTTTAATCCAATGCAGGAAACCTAGGAGCAATGAGGAGGGCATCAAACAGAAGCAAGGCAGCAGGAAGGGCCAAGATGATGCAAGACCAAGCCAACAAGATTCGTCATTCCACTAGGCAATGACGGGTCCCTTTTCATGTTATATGCAATTTAAATTTTGTATCCGTATGCGTATGATTTCTTCTTTACTAGCATTAGGATAGCTAGTCCCTTGGCTTGTGAGGGACATTTATACTCTCATGATTATCAATTAATATTACATTTGCAATACACAAGGTTCTCTTTCTCATTTGTTTGTAATTGCAACACTGGAATAAAATGCAATCTATTTTTTTTTACAATATCTTTCATGCATATTGATGAACTTAGCAGAATATAATGTATCTTTTAATGTTTAAATGAAAACACAAAAGAATAAACACTAAGTTACCTAATTTTAGCTGAAAGCTAAAAATCAGGTAATAGTTCCCCTTCCATTTTTAGAGCACACTCATGTCCTCCTAATCTTCTTGTCCTCTCAAGGGGAATCCCATTACCTAATCCTAATATCTCCTTCTTCATCCTAATATGTCCTTCATGATCCCAATATTTTCTTCTTCATCCTAATCTTTCCTTCTTCATCCTTTATCCCATCCTCACATTGACTGGGGAATCATTTCATTGACTATTATCCTATTTCACCTACTATGTTTTAATATTCTTTAATACAATACCACTTTGTGATGTCATATCAAAGAAGGGCAAAATGTAGACACCTAAATTATGACCTTACCCAACCTAGTGCAAGAGCACCTAGTGGAATTCATGCCTCCATGAGGCAATTTTGTAAATATTTTATTTACATTGTGTTTGGGTCATTTCATAAGGTCATTTAGACCATATTTAACATGTTTGAGTCATTCAATAGGTTATTAGGTGATTATGAGTTCATTTTGTCAAAAATTGTAAAAATTATCAAAGTTGGCATATTGTCATATTGTCAAAATTGCAAAAATAGAAAAAATAAGGAGATGAAGGGTCAAATTTCTTATGAGATTCCTATGTTTGAGGTTTTATGGTCATATTCAATGTAATTTGAGTCCTATGAGGGTTAATGTGTCAAAAAGTGCAAATCTTGTAAAATTGCTAAAGTGCAAAAATGGTAAAAGGGAAAACTATGGAAGTTTAAGAGTCAAGTAGTTGAAAAGTTGGTTTGTGTCAATTGGTTTTGGTTAGTTAAGGTTGGAAAAGCTTTAAATTTATGGAGAACCTCATGCAAGAGGTGAGAGGAATGTAAATAATGAACCAATAATGAATCCCTATTTTTATGCAAATTTTCTATGTTTTTTCTGATAAATCTGAGTTTCAGATCATTGTACGGATTTTTACGGCCATATTTTCATGGGTCAGTCATTTTTAATGATTAATATATGATTCTACATCATTCTCCTTTTTGTCTCTAAATTTCATGCAAATTTTCAAGTAAGTTATGGTGGTTTTATTGATTGCAACTTTCTAGATTTCTTTATAGCAGTCATGTTGCAGCAAATTGTATGAGTAGGTATGGCCTCCAAATGAACTAAATCTTATATTATTGGCTAGAGGAATGATATATATTTATTTTGGCATTGGTTTGAGGTCATTTCATGGAATGTTAAGAAAGATATGCTCATTTTGGTAGAAACAATCAAGTTCAGTTTTACACAGGGCAGCAAGCATTCAAATTGCATATCTCTTATTTTAATCATTGAAATCTCCTAAAAATTGGTGTGTAAGGATTTTTAGCTGTATTTTAAAATATTCCAAAGTTTCAGGCCTTGAATGTTTGGTTTGGAGTGGTTTCAAGGAAGCCCTAGATCTGGAAATTGAGTAAAACTCTAGAAAAATCATAGTGTACAAAGGAATTTAATGAGTTTGAATGTGAAACATGAATTCTACTTGAGTAATGTTGTTTTGTAATGGTGTTAGGGTGTATTTATAGCCATTTTATTATTGGGTTTGGTGAAGGATTAAGTTTTGTGTACTTGTTAATGGCTGTCCTATTAAAACAATTTGGAGAGAATCCTATTTTGGAGTCTAAAATGAAGATTCAGTGTAAGGGTTTGATTAAAGGTCATGAATAAAAGGTGGGAGATGGTCTAATCATATTGTGAAGACCTATTTACACTTTTTTGTGGCATTAATAAAGGTATGTGTACTTGGGAATGTGTAGTTGTATTTTTTAAGAGAACTAAATGGGACTAATTGATGTTTAGGACAGTCAACTTGAAAAAGTTCTTATGTTTGAGAAGTAGGTGTTGTTGAAAGGTTTTGGGTTAGCCATTTGATGTTCTCAAATGTGTTGGAATATTTAACAAGTGATTTGTGAGTCTTGTTCTAGTTTGGTGACTTAAAATCAAGAGTTTTGTGAAGGAAAAGTGAACTAATAATGAGGAAAACAAACAAAGAATGTTTTGAGTTTTGTTAGATGAGATTGAGATAAGTTGTTTCCTTCCTTTTTATTACATCAAATTGGTATCATATCTCAGAAAAAGAACTGGGCTAGAGAAAGTTTGTGGTTTTGTTTTTGTGGTTGTGTGTAGGTTGCTACCAAGGAAAGGCAGAGAAAAATTGAATAGATGCAAGGAGAGACTTGTTTGTGAAGATGGATTTGGTGAGAAGATTGGGAAGATATTTGTAGGTAGAGGAAGAAAGGAAAAAAAGAGAGAAAGAGAAAAGAGGAAGAGATGTTTAATCAAGAGATCAAATAATTAAATGAAATGATAGAGCAGTTGCTCAAAAGAGTCGCAAGTTGGCATTTGACAATGAAGGAGAGAGTCGTGTGGCCCATAAAAAAAATTATTCAAAGAAGAAAAAGACAAGCAAGGACAGCAACATATGAAGCAGAGGTAAAGTTTGTTGAGCAAAGTGATATTCCAATTGTGTTTGAAGATAAACAAACTTCTTTTTTTGTTGATGAACATATTGATGTTGAGATGAGTGATATAGTTGTTGAACAAGTTGAGAAGGTGGTTGATGTTGTTGATAAAGTTGATATGAATACTCAAGATGTTGATGATAAGGTTGTTAATAAGGATGTTGTAGATTTGTTTGCTAATGAGGTATACAAAGGTTTGTAATAGTATGATGCATGTTATACTAATGGTGAATATGTTGTCATATGGTGTTCCAATGATGAGGATAAAGACAAAGATGCAGCTACTGAGGTATATACATAAGAAATGGAATTTTGGAGCCTAGAAGTTGAGAAGATGATGGATAAGAGATGGTCTAAGAAGAAGAGGAAGAAGGACCCAGGAAGAGATACAAAGAGGAAGGACAAGTTAGAAAATAACTGGAAGATCATAAAGGAGCAGACCAGAATTCAATGGGACTTGAATTTTCTTTTCTTCAGGACTATGGTGTAGGAGCACCTAGTGGAATTCATGCCTCCATGAGGCCATTTTGTAAATATTTGATTTACATGGTGTTTGGGTCATTTAATAAGGTCATTTATACCATATTTAATATGTTTGAGTCATTCAATAGGTTATTAGGTGATTATGAGTTCATTTTGTCAAAAATTGTAAAAATTGCCAAAGTTGTCATATTGTCATATTGTCAAATTTGCAAAAAAAGAAAAAATAAGGAGATGAAGGGTAAATTTCTTATGATATTCCTATGTTTGAGGTTTTAAGGTCATATTCAATTTAATTTGAGTCCTAGGAGGGTTAATGTGTCAAAAAGTGCAAATCTTGTAAAATTGCTAAAGTGCAAAAATGGCAAAAGGGCAAAATATGGAAGTTTAAGAGTCAAGTAGTTGAAAAGTTGGTTTGTGTCAATTGGTTTTGGTTAGTGTTGTACCCAAAACCAAAATTTTTGCTTCACTAAGGCATTTTTCTTAATTGAGTCTTAATCTTGTTAAAGTGATGTCAGAAGGTCGTTTTTGGGGTTTTTAAATATGGAGTTGGTGTCAGTGTCATGTCAGTCTGTTACCGAAGAGATTTGAGAAAAGAAAAAATTTGAATGGAAATCATCAAAATTTTCTCTCTGGAGAGGGGAGCACATTTTCAAATAGGCGCCCTATCTTTTAGGGGCTCAGATCCTATTTTTAAGGTTTGTCGCCTCCAGCAAACATTTGTTCGGCATCACGTCAGCTTCGCAGTGAGCTATCAAGCTTGTCAAACGGACCTGTTTTGTTCGAGTTACGGAAGATACAGTGCAAAACGAGGCGAAAGCGAGAATTGGCTAACACTGGTGAAAAGCGCAGCTTTTCAGAAAGGCGCCCATCTTTTTGAGGTGCCAAATGTAGGTTTTTGGCTAAAAGCCACCCAAGATGTTTATCTCACATTTGTTCGAGCTTCGCGACGCATCCGTCAGTGGGTGAATCTGAGTTGTTGAAGTGCCTGAACCTGAGGTCGAATATGGGGTCAAATCTTAGTCAAAATATCAGAGGAAAAAGCAAAAGAGCAGCTTTTGAGAAAGGCGCCTAAGCTTTTCAGGCCTTTAATGCTTTCTTTTTGATAATTTCAGATATTCAATGTGTCCGTGTTACGCTCACCGTTTCTGTCTCCGTCGGATCAGAAGATGTCGTCAGCTTGCAACGAGGTTTTGTATTATTTTTGTCGTTTCCAAATGGCTAAGTCCTGGAATGAAAAGAGCAACTTTTGAAAAAGGCGCCCTTTTTCACCCCTCAGATAATGTTTTCTAGGAAATGTGCCTTTGCGGTACGTGGTGAATCAAGTCACCCCGAACCTGAGTTCCAAAGAAAATGAGTAAAAGAAGTTATGAAGGATTTTGTTTTTCCCTTCGTACGAAATGCAGAAGTTGAAATTTGACTAAGTCTGAGAAAAAGCGCAGCTTTTGAAAAAGGCGCTTGGATTTTTGAGTCTTCAGATGTCAGTTTTATGACGTGCAGTCTCAAGATATCATTCAATCAGTTTTTACCCAGCTTTGTAATGCACCTGTCAGCTAGTCAATCGGAGAAGTTAGTCAACCAGTGTCAGAAGATGAACAGAGGTCCCGGCAGAGGTTTTAGCTTAAATTTTCATGAAATTTGGCTAAGTCTGGAATTCGTTTGAGAGTTCAAAGTTGAGTTTTCGAAAGAGAGTTGAATGGACACCTTAACTGGAGTTCTGACTGCAGTTAGACTGGACGATTTCTGGGTTGTCATCTTCAGTTCGTATATTGGCATGTGGAGTGATCTTTCAGTTTGCATGTCGAGTTAACTAGTTTGCATGTTCAGTTAACTATCTTGCATGTTGAGTTAACTTGATTGCATGTCCACTTAACTGAAGATTATCAGTGAATGTCAACTGGAGTTTACATGCATGGTGAATTTGGTCAAAATTGTGAAGTTTTAGTGAAGATGGCGCTTCATTGTGTGTTAACTGGAGTTCTAAAAGGGACGGCATAAATGATGAAGCATAATTTTGTGAAGTTGACGCATTCAACAAAGATTGTCAACTGAAGTCTTGAAAGGGTTGCTATTTTTAGATTTAAAGCATGAAGATGGCGAATTCAACAAGGAATGTTAACTGAAGTCTAACTCGCATGAGGCTTTAAATAAGTTTGCAACTAAAGATTGAAAGGGAAACCCTAAAGCATGGTGCTTTATTTAGCGTATTTTAGTTTCAGTTAACTAAAATGAGGTCCAATTAGAAGCCAAGCGCCATTTTTCAAAGCTTTAGTGCTTTATGCAAATTTCAATGATGAAAGCTTATTTATTTCAGCCTTGGCGTCCATTATTTCTTCATTTCAAACTTCGAAGTTTACATTCTTCTTGAGCGACCAGCAAGCTGAAGGTGCTACAGGTGTCCGATTTCAGCATTCTTCGAAGCAACGAGTTCAGATTGTTCAAAGGAAGTCGATTCTAGACTTTATTTTCACTTTCCATGTAGGTTTTATCAAGTTTCAAAGAAGAGATTTGCAGATTTTTCAGAAGCAGACAAGCAAAACTTTCTATCTTCTGTCTTATTTCTTCTATTTCTCACCTTAGGTACTTTCTTCGCATGTCAAAGAAATTCAACACATATTCAGAATCTGATCATCTGGGTTCGCGTATTTCAACATTTGCAGCAAAACCCACGTCTTAGATTTTTTCGAGAAAATCGCCCCGTAGTCTTCATTTTGAAGCTCTGTGCTTTTTTTCAATAATTTCTTTGCATGTGGGCTTGAATCACATATTTTTGAAAATCTCATCATCTGGGTTTGTTCAGAATTCCGTTGTGCACAAAACCCATGTTCCAGATTTTCTCAAGAAAAATTGCCCCGGAAGCTCTAAAAAACCCTGCAGTTCTCGACTAAAGAATCTTTGCATGTTAGGCTAAACGGCGTTTTTTCACAATTTTGACGTTGTGGGTTGTCTTAGAATCATTTTCCGGACAAAACCCATGTCTCAGAATTTTTGGTGAAAATTATCTTCCGACAGGGTATTTTTAGCCTTGTCCAGAGCATTTTTTTTCTTTTCGAGAAAGTTGTCAGAATATAGCCGTGTTCACAGTCAATGGGCAAGTTTTTCAGAAGGTAGTTCAATTAGACTGAACTCAAGGCCAAATCGGTCTTAATTTAGGTTTTCATCAGAACAGCTGACAATGAAGCGTTAAGTTGCAAAAGAAACAGAGATCACTTCATTTACGGAGCCGCCAAAGTCACTCAGATCTTGTGCCATTATCTTCGTGAAAATGGTACCTACGCTGATCTCGAGGTTGTACAAACTGAGTTTCAGAAGAATGTTTATGATATCTTGATGGAGGTTCTGACCACATTTTCAGTAATTTTAGCAAGTTTCAAGAAGGCGAACAAAATGTTAAAGAATGCATGAATACAATCAAGGTAGGCGACCAAGAATTGAAGAGACAAATTATTGCTTTAGACAGTATCAAAGTGCCAGAAGACAGAGAGATCGATGAGTTCTTGGTTGAAGTGTTAGACCGAGTTGACATGGAGTGATCTGCCAGTTGGAACATGCAGTTAATTTCGAGGGTTGAGTCATGAGCAGCAGTTAACTTGACTTCCAGTCTTCAGTTCACTTGCTGACTTAACACATGCTTATCTCATTCTTGGAATTATCAACACAAGAGTTAGGGTTAGGGTTTCTAGTTAACTGAAGGTAGTGTCCAGTTAACTTTTCTTTAAATAAGGACGTGCATGCTTGCACATTGTCCAATTAGGTTATTTGTACCAGTTAAACTGAGGGTAGTTGCCCAGTTAACTGTATAGTTTACTTCATTAGGGTTAGGGCGCATGACTTGCATGCATTGCAAGAACTGTAGTGAACTCAAGGTGATTTTAGGGTTACCTACACCTTGATGTATATAAATAAGAGCTTTTTCTCATTTGTAAATAACTTTTGCTTGAGAGAGAAATATATGCTGCGCCTACCTTGCCCTCAATATTGCTCTTTTGGTATTTGTTCATGTGTCTTCGCTATTATGATTAAGTGTTATGCCACATAGGGTTTCATGCAATTGTAATGGTGGATTCTTTATGTCTTGTGAATCTTTTATCATTTCAATCAAGTGTTATGCCACATAGGGTTTCGTGAGATTGTGATGATAAAATCGTTTTGTGAAGTCTTTACTACTTTCAATCAAGTGTTATGCCACATAGGGTTCCATAAGATTGGCGTGGTAAATTCCTCCCATAGTTAGATCTGTTTGAACATCTTTATCATTGAAGTCAATTGTTATGCCACATAGGGTTCCAAGAAATTGAGATGATAAAGGCTGTTTTGTGTTAATTTACCATTGTGATCAATCGTTATGCCACATAGGGTTTCGAGAAGTTACGGTGATAAATCTGTTTTGTGAATCTTTATCATTATAATTAAAGGTTATGCCACATAGGGTTTCGTGAGATTGTGGTGATAAAGGCTGTTTTGTGAAGATTTTACTATTTCAATCAAGTGTTATGCCACACAGGGTTCCATAAGGTTGTCTTGGTAAAATCTTAAATCTGTTTTGTGCCCAATAAGCTTGTTTAGATTGAGATGATAGTTGCGCCACCTTGCCTTCAAGTAGAGAGTCTAAACTCGTTTATCGTCCGATAGTCAATCCTGCTCCATTTCCTCATGCTCTATTTTCTTGAGGAAACTGGATAGATTTAAAGTAGTTAGCTTAGTTGTAGTTAATGATCTGCGAAACCAGAAAATCCTTAGCTGCAACGTTCTTGGTTTTCTTAACCTTGTGCCTCTTCCAGCTGAGAACAAAAAGATAGGACTTAGATTACTTCTCTTTTCATGCATTCCAGCACAACGAGGGAGCTTCCCCTCCTAATTTGAAGAGCACTCATTGCGTAGTGTACATAGCTGTCCGTACAAACCTGCACTCCAGAGGTGTTAGATTTGACGCCAACAGTTAGTTAAGGTTTTAAAATCTTTAAATTTATGGAGAACCTTGTGCAAGAGGTGAGAGGAATGTAAATAATGAAGAACTAATAATGAAGCCCTATTTTTATGCAAAATTTATGTGTTTTTTTTTTATAAATCTGAGTTTCAAATCATTGTACAAATTTTTACAGCCATATTTTCATGGGGAAGTCATTTTTAATGATTAATATATGATTCTACATCATTCTCCTTTTTTCTCACTCAATTTCATGCAAATTTGAGTAAGTTATGGTGGTTTTATTAATTGCAACTTTCTAGATTTTTCTATAATAGTTGTGTTGCAGAAAATTGTACGAGCAGGTACGGCCTCCAAATGAACTAAATATTATATGGTTGGATAGAGGAACAAGTTATCTTTCTTTTGGCATTGGTTTGAGGTCATTTCATGGAATATTAAGAAAGATATGCTCATTTTGGTAGAAACAATCAAGTTCAGTTTTACACAAGGCAGCAAGCATTCAAAATTGCATATCTCTTATTTTAATCATTTAAATCTCCTAAAAATTGGTGTGTAAGTATTTTTAGATGTATTTTAAAATATTTCAAAGTTTCAGGCCTTGAATGTTTGGTTTGGAGCGGTTTCAAGGAAGCCCTAGATCTGGAAATTGAGTAAAATTCTAGAAAAATCACAATGTACAAGGGAATTTAATGAGTTTGATTGTGAAATGTGAATTCTAATTGAGTAATGTTGTTTTTTAATGGTGTTAGGTTGTATTTAGATTCCTTTTCTTATTAGGTTTGGTGAAGGATTAAGTTTTGAGTACTTGTTAATGACTGTCCTATTAAAACAATTTGGAGACAATCCTATTTTGGAGTCTAAAATGAAGATTCAGTGTAAGGGTTTGATAAAAGGTCATGAATAAAAGGTGGGAGATGGTCTAATAATATTTTTTAGACCTATTTACACTTGTTTGTGGCATTAATAAAAGGATATGGACTTGGGAATGTGTAGTTGTGTTTTTTATGAGGACTAAATGGGCCTAATTGATGTTTAGAACAGTCAACTTGAAAAAGTTCTTATGTTTGAGAATTAGGTGTTGTTGAAAGGTTTTGGGTCAGTCATTTTATGTTTTCAAATGTGTTGAAATATTTAACAAGTGATTTGTGAGTCTTGTTCTAGTTTGGTGACTTAAAATCAAGAGTTTTGTGAAGGAAAAGTGAACTAGTAATGAGGAAAACAAACAAAGAATGTTTTGAGTTTTGTTAGATGAGATTGAGATAAGTTGTTTCCTTCCTCTGTATTGCATCACAACCACACCTAATTTTAGCCTATCTTAAGCCATTAATTAATTAATCAATTACATCATTCTATCACCTTTATCCTAATCCTTTAATTAAATAAATATTTAACATTTATTTAATTATTTTCCCTTTGAACATGATCCCATTAATTAAATAAATATTTTATGTATTTAATTAATTCCCCTTTATCCTTATGTTTGTCCCTCTAATCCTAGCCCTTTATCTTGTTCACATGGATCATAATTTAAAATTATCATCATGAGACAAGTGTCCCCTTCACATGTCTAACCAACTCCTTATCTAGATTCATTGAACCTAGACATCCTCCCAAAATTCAAACTAAATATTCATATTATCCACTCATCTCAATCCCACCCCATAATCCTAGCCATTCCCATTAGGATTTTCGTCCTTATCCCACTCTTAAACCTATATTTTATCCTTCATTTCCACTCAAGTCACATGACTACATCTTTGAGCTTAACCCTAATCCTCCTTCAATCTTAGCCATCCATCACCAACCATTCCTAGCCATTGATTTTTCCTCGTCAAGACTATATATCTAGAGGATCTCATACTCTTAGAACCAAATAATCTACTATCATACCCTTATGTTGTCATTTTGATCTTTAATGCACAATTATATGAAGGTTATGTTAGTTTTGATGCTTAAAACCCTCGCTTCTAGGAAAATAACATCCTATGGGAAGTTTCACATATGTGGGACCTAATTTTGTTGTATGTGGAACAACCTCTGAGATTTTAAAAGTCAGATCTTCAATTGATTTGAGAGGAAAAGGAAAAAAAGAAAGTAGGAAAACTAAAATAAAACTAACTAAGGTGATACATCGAAAACACCTTTGGTACTCACTACTAATTTGCATAATATAGATCCAAACATTTCAAACATCATAAACAATTAAAATAACTCTTACATGATTCAAATTATATAATATTTATGAAAGCTTGTACTATAAAACTAAGGAATCAAAAATAACATATAGATATTAAGTTCACATAGTTTGGCATAGAATTCCACATCCTCTTCATTGTTAGGGGAGAATAGATTACAAAATCCCATAGGCACAATACAAAATATTCAATCTTTCTCGCAAGGGGCATCTGCTAAGGACTTTGAAATGAAAATAATAAACTACTATTATTTCTATTCCAAAACTAAAAGCTACAATCTATTCTCTCTGAAAAATAGAAATCCTACCACGAGAGGAACCGAAGTTGGAAATAGAATTGAACTAACATGTAACTCTTTGAATCCAAAAGATTGAACTCTTTACAATGATAATATCCTTGAATAAATAGGCACCACTTCCCTCCATGGCTAAGACTCTCGAAGCCAAGAAAACTCGACACCTGGAGTCTCTAAGACATTTGTAGTATCACACGTGTTTTTTTATGAAGGCTCGGCGATAGAATCAAATCATGGAAATGTCTCGGCGCCACCATACGTGATTCATAGATCTCAAGCATTACCTTAATTCTTAGAGTGCTAAGTGGACCATTCGATATCATGAGAGATGGGTTCTTGTTGAACCACTACTCATGAAACAAGGGTCAATGAGTTTGACTCGAAACTACACGGTTGAATCCTGATAGCAATATCATAATTTGACACGCTGTGGAAAAATACCTCCTACTTATTTATTCTTAGAGGCTTTCAAATGTTGGCACATGCTTCTTTTAGACTGTCGTGGTGGCTTCGACCAATGGTGCATCCTTTTCTCACAATGGGAACTCCTTCACTCTGTAGAATGCATGGTGATGCCACGCGGAAACTAGGGTCTGCTTTGAAACTACCTATATTTCTCAAAGAGTGAATTTAATCCACATTTAAAATATTGAGCAATCAACATATTATCATTATCGTAAGATAAAATTAAATGAAATAAGGGTACACTCCATTTCTTCTCATCAAGGAGTGAGAAAAATTTTAATTGAAGGTATTATGTTTGTATCATATAATTATCTTCAATTTTATTTACCTTCAATATTTTCCTCACCTTCAATGTTTATTTATTGATGTGTTTATGATTAGCTATCTAGTCAAATGACTGTAAAATTATTGTAAATATTTTACAAGTTATTTTCTCAAAACAATAATTAAAGTGTGTGGGTATGTTCATGGATCACTTAGTAGACTAATTTAATATTCTACAACTATCTATGGTTTTTCTAAATTTATGTATAGAGCCCAACTTACTTGTGCATATTGGAAAACCTAGTCTTTTGTGGTGTGTTGATTAGTACATCACCTTGGTTTCAGTTATTATATTTTTTGTATGAATTTAGAGACTTTGTTGCCCAATTGGACAAAGGAACCCATATGTTATTGGCCTTCTCTGCCCACCATCCTCGACACACTCAAAACTCATAAATTTAAACATCTTTAAGTTTTCATTAGTTTAGTGTGTTTTATTTCTATATATTAATGTCTATAACATAAAAGGGATTATCATAAAACAAATTCATTGACACCTGTATGGAAAGTTATCTATTAATAAAGTGTTGAGACTTACATATCCAAAATAACATAGGCATATTGTGACACTAGTATTGGGATACAACAGTATTGTCATAAAATCTAGTGGTGAAGGAGGTCTTACCTACCCCAACCATTGGTCCTTAGTTTCCCAACCTGAAGATAAGTTTGTGGTAATCTTCCAAGGCTTGACACCCCTAACACTTGCGAGATTACCAAGCCTTATGGATTCAGTGCTTACAACTCAAATCAGTAATAAGTATAAGTCCAAGTATTATGTCCCATTTACTATAGATTATTATGGAAATTCTTGCGTATATTTTCTTATGAGAAATTTTTAAGAATTTCTCACATTCGAAGAATTTAAATCACTTGTATAAACTCAAACTAATAAGAAAAAAATAGTTGGGAGTTTTTCTCTACGTTTGAGATGTTCTACAAATATAGTAGAATTGTTAGGTAAAGGATAGCACTCTTCGAAACATAATAGAATGGTGTTGTTGAAAAAAATAATAGAACCTTGTTAGATCAAGTCAAAATCCTATTAAGAAGTGGTTTTCTTGAATAGGAATTTTGGACTAAGGAAATTAACACTATTCTTAATCTCTTACTTTTCCACTTGAGGAGAAGACACCATATGAAATGTGGATAGGTAATAATCTTGTTGTTCAACACATTTAAGAGTATGCATGCTCTTAAGGATAAATGATACAAGTTGGATTTCGAGAATGAGAATTATATTTTTATTGGTTATGATGAGAATGTGAAGAGACATATTCTTTGGAATCTAATGAATGAAAAGGGTCTCTACTTAAGGGATGTAATATGCAAGAAACTTGGACATTTGTCTAGAAATAATAATCAAATAAAAAGGAGAGTTGTACCTAGGTGAATTTTGAATACAAAATATAGAAATAAGATGTATTAGGTGATGAATATTCAAGTAGAAATGACAATTTGGATAGAGAGGAAGTAGAAATGTCTAGCAAAAACCCTAGAGAATAACACTTGGTGCAAATACAATAAGAACTTCTCCACTGATAACAAATGTGAGAAAGTATATCCAATAATATAAGTTACTTGAAAGGCACAATCCACTAGCCTTTTGGTGTGTTTTTTCCTCTTACTTGTACTAATGATGAACTAAATTTAATAGGATAAGTAATTTATTCTAAGGATAATAAAAATTGGAGGAAAGTAATGAAAAAGGAGATGGATGCACTACAAAAAAAAATAAGAATTGAGACTTGGTTTTTATTAGATAAGTTGTATTTATTGGGAGCAATACCCATTACACAACGAACCCAAAGGGCCAAAAAGGACAAAGATCATTGGTACATTATAGAGTCCAGACCAAAAACCACAAAAACCAAAAATATAACAAACACAACATACGAACAACAAAGACCCAACACACACACAGACCAACCCACTAATTGGCGACACCTTCCCATTTCTAAAATAGGAGAATTAAAACATCATCCCCGACCCAATTAGGGTCCTGACTTGGTTTATCTACATAAATGTAGGAATTTTATTGGTTACAAATGAGTGTTAAAGAATACATTTAGAGTAGATAGAAAATTGGAGAGGTGAAATGAATGATGGGTGACGAAGGGTTATTCATAAGTAGAGGGAATGGAATTTAGTGAGATATTTTCTTTTATAGCTAAGTTGAATTCCATTAGGATGTTGTTGTTTATGGCTACAAATGTATATTTTTAAGTGGAATAGATAAATTCCAAGACAACATGACTACATGGAGATTTAAAGGAGGAGATTTATATGGTTTAGCCTACAAAATTTAAGATAAGGGACAAAAAAAATAGTTATAAACTAGAGATATATGTATGAATTGAAGTAATCATCACATATGTGATATTAGAAATTTGATTTATATGTGATACAATTGGGTTTTGCAAGGAATCAAGTTGTTCTCAATGCATATTATAAGGAGGTTAGTGATCAAGTTTTAATCACTATTTTATATGTTGATGATACATTAATCACTGGAAACAATAAACCATTGATTAGGGAATTCAAGATTCTATTGGCTAGTAGGATCAACAATAAACCATTGATACAACATGTTTGGTATAGAGATCCATAAAGATGAGGCTAATAGGAAGTCATGGTTAAACTAGAAGATTTATTCTGAGATTGTTCTATGGTGGTTTTCCATGCATGTGATGACAATATTGTAAGTATTCCTTTACCAATAGGCACTAACTTGAATCTAGAATAATGTCTGAGTCTATAAAATATTTGAAGGACATGAGTAATGCTCCTTAAACAAGTGTGATAGATATTCTTATGTATGCAATGTTCTATACAAGGCTAGATATTTCTGTAGCAGTGGGAGTTCTAAGTAGGTTCATTTGTAAACTTGATAAAGAGAATTAGGCATAGGTGAATAGAGTGTTCAAGTACTTGAAGGAAGTCTAAATTACTAATTATGGTATCATAGCACTAATTATGTGAGGAATTTATTTCATACAAAGGTTTTTTAATTCTAATTGAGCTAGAGGTGTATAACTAAATATTAAAAAATGTTGTCTTTACTGTATTTGGAGTAACAAAGATTTTGGATGAGAATGAAAATATACAATTGTGTTGTCCATTACTAAAGGAAAGTATATGATGACATGCTTTTAAATAATTTGTAGTTACAAATACTAGTTAATGGTATTGGTTTTAAGAGTCATATAGTAATAAATTTTGATTCACATGGTACAATTAATTTGGTAAAATCTTGTTTATCATTCTTGGACTAAAATTGTGGGTATATAGTATTATTTTATTAGAAAGATGTTTAAAACAAGAAAAGTATAGATGAAGAAAATTGAAAATCAAGTAAATATTATTGATTCTTTGACAAAATATATGAATACTGTCGAGTTTTTATGGTGTAAAGATGAAATAGGTTTGTCCTATTCTCAAACATGAGATTAAATTCTTGGAATAATGAGTACCAAGTAGACAAATGTTAGAACTTTGGAATGCTTTCACCAACCAAAATTTGATGTACTTAATTCCAAGTTCATGTTAACAATTATCTGGTCATAGATTGATAAATAGTTGCAATGAGATCTAGGAGTTTGGGGAAGTTTTAAAGTGTTGTAGTTTATCATGGATGTTTATCTTATTCTAGCGTTTCTATGTTCACAATTGCAAGTCATTTGGAGGAGAACCCAAAATCACTTTTTTGTAGGTATGTCACTCCAAGTGTGTATGATAGATTAGAAGCATTTACAACACTATTGGAATACATTTCTTTATACCTAGTGGCATGGATATTTTCTAGGAGATTCATAGAGGTATTGCAAGCAACTAATATCAATCAAGTGTTTATATTTTCTATTGCAAGCCATGAATAGTATTTTATTATAGTGCAATAGTGGTTCATTGTGAAACGGTCATTCATAGGGAGAAGTCACGTTACATGTAATGTACAACATGCTAAAATCATGGCATGGACCTAAGATGTTTGTGTGACTATTGGTATTCTATGTAGTGACTAGATAGTTAATTGGTTGGCATTCCATAAACATGGGTGTATATATTTCCTCATACAAATATTTCAAGGTTGGATAGAGTGAATTTGGTCTAATGTGTTGTATCTTGAAGGTGTGAAGCCTTGGTTGAAGGTAGTTTATTATTGGTCTATATATTAGAACTATGTGAAAGAGACCTATTGTATTGGATGTGTCTTTCTTAAATAATACAATTGTTAATGTTTTTTTCTTTTGGTGGTTTTTTTCTCATAAGGGTTACCCAAATAAATATCTATCCTATATATATATATATATATATATATATATATATATATGTTACTTCACATGATTCCTTTAATGTTGAATTAAATTATGTAACAAACATAATTGTATGTAATCATATACTCTTAAGTTGTTCTAATATCCAAATCTATTAGTCAATTGTATAAAGAGTTAAATTCCCTACTAAAACTTTTTTTTTTGCTTCCAAATTAATTTCATGTATATGTCTCTTTTCTAAACAATAATGATTTGACATTATTAATAGATAGTGAATGGATCATAATTATTGTTAGCATATCAATGGTTGCCAAGAATATACATCAATGATTGCTAAGAACAAACATCTTTTTTTGTGTAAGAGAATCGTTGTATGGTCATTTTTAAAAATTGAAACAAGATAAATATATATATATATATATGTTCTCCTTGACTTTTATCTCTTTAGCTATTAGATACTAAATATTAGACTCTAAGTCAAGTAGAATCTTTGAAAAGGTATGTAAAGTGTTACCACTTGTAAACTAATTCCTCCAAAGGCCAGTTGGCAAAACCTTTCATGTATTTATTACAGCCATAATTTATCCTTAATAATCAACTTCCCACCACTTCAATTGAACAAATACTACCAGTTTCACATGAACATGTCATATTTCAACATAAAGTGATTTTCCCATATGTCATTAAGGAAAATGATCTATGTACAACATTCATTGTAATTGTTGATAGCAACAACTACTAGTAAAAGAACAATGGTATTGGACTACAATGATAATTTCTTTGACAAAAGACAAAACTTGTGTGTGATTGGGCATAAACCAAATTGAAGATTCAAATTTATGAATTGCCACATTTGTCCATATTGGTTCTATTAATTACTAAAATTCAAATTCCAACCCTAGGTACCTCAATAATCTTATGCTAACAAATATTTCTCAAAATGCTAATCATAATCTTTATTTTTTGGAGTGTAACAACTCTAAATTGCATATCTTTTTCTTTTTTTTCTTTTTCTTTTTTTAACGAAATAAACAACCATGATCGTGAAATTATAAGTAAAAGTACATAAAATCAATCTCATAAGTACATCAATAGATCAAATAATGGTACAAAATTAATAATTACAATAAACTCAAGTAATAATTTGGAGTCAATAATACAACTCATGAATAATATATAGCATGATATAGGTAATATGGCCAAATACTCCACTACACAAAATATTCAAGATCAATAAAATTAATTATTCAAATCTAATGTAATGATACTCTAAGCGACATCCAACTCCATTGAAGATCTAATTGCATATGGAGAAGGTGATATGAACCCACAAATTGAATGAATCTTATCCTCCCTAACTAATAGTTTGGCTTGAAGCGAATTAAAAACAAACCATAATTTTTGAGGAAATAGATAATATGTGTATAGTACTTATCTTAAATTTATTACTTGTTCATATTCATAAATGATAAGCATCATCCAAACTAACTAATGCTCATAACATTTTACAACACCATCAAGCACATCATAATGTGTCATAAACAAGCATCAATACATTATAAAACTTTGCAATATGCAAATAGAATCAATAACACACATACAAAATGCATCAAGACTACACAAGACACAAACCAATAAAAGATATACAAAAAATCACTTTACAAGATAATCAAATACATCACAAGCCTCATTAAGTGTATCTTAAACAACACTAAAATCCATTCCCTAATCATATAATCTATAACTCACTTGCACAAGAATGACAACAAAATATAATCATCCATAGATCACCCTACCTCTCAAGTAGAATTGGAATGCATTCTTACAAATGGGCTAGAATTCTTCACATAGAGAATCTCCTAGCACATAATGGTAAATGGATAACTTAATGCATAAATAATCTATGGATCCTTTATCCTCTACTCCACTATGATTTATGGTGTGTATATAATGAGAAGAGTAATCTCTAGCCATACCTATTGTGGGGGACAATGACCTCTTTGGTTCTTAAGACATTAGTAAATGATATGAATACTTATCATCTACTATAAGGATACATATTTATCTACCCCTTAAAATCACAACAAAATCCATAGCTCACAAATGAAAGAAAATGTCTAATATTTTATCTTGATGGAAAGTTAAATTACTATCTTAGCTTACATTCCAAGTATTCAAACATCAAATTCCATGAAGAGAACATTCATTATTTTATGATAGTCATCTATAGAAAAAAATAGACAATAAAATCTCAAATAACATCAATTTTGAACAAGAAATTATGTTGACCCTCTAGGGCTCAAATATGGTCTCAACCCATGGACTTGTAGAAAATATTTTTGGACTATTTTTGCACAGAACAAAACACCAAGACTTAATCTAGGTTTCCACATACAAAAAATATTGTACCCATCAATCCAATAAGTAGTAAATAGCAAAACAAAGACTCATAAACATTAAATAAACACTTCCCAAAAATATTTGAGACTCATGTTTCTCCCAAACTCATATAGCCTCTAAAAGGACTCAAAAACTATAATACATACAAATCATTGCGTAGAAATACTCCATTTGACCACAATATCAAACAAGTTCCCTCTTCAAAAAAAATTCAATTCTCAATGTAATTCCACAAATTAAAATAGCATGTTGTAATTTAGTAAGTAAATTAGTCATAAACACAACAGAGACATATGAAATCATTGATCGACTCAAATTGATTTATTTTCTTCTCCTAGGGTTTCAATTCACTAATGTTTGTATTTATTTATATTCATCAATTCTAAGGTTTGAATATAATTTCTAATTTCATATCCAATCACTAGAAATCAAATTTCTACATGCTTTTCATTCATCATATTCAAATTGTACATAGATTTAAAACAATTCTCTAGGTTAAATTCATTAGTTTCAGTAGTTTCTTTTTCTAGAATTTATCAATTAACTAATTTCAATCAATGTGCTTTAAATACAAATCTATGTATATTTTAAACTCAATTGAAAAAAATGAACAAAATCAAACTTTTTGATGCACAATTGAATTCCTTATTGAATTTGATGCAAAACCCATATGCTCTTAAAAAAATTCTTCACAATTTCATAGACAATCTCCTTCAAATCTCCTCAAAACTCAATTACTTGAAACCTATGTGTAACATTCTCTATGTTTATATAGCTATCCAATTGTTAATTTCATGCACTTATTATATATAGAAAACCTAGTTGTTTTCTTCACTTGAATTTTCAAATTTTATATATATAATTCTTTAATTAATCTATAAATAAAAGAAATACAATATTAATTAATAATCTACACTAATAATCCATATAATTCAAGATCAAATAATTGAAACAAATATTAATATATATGCTAACATATCAGCAACCATCGAGACACAGGAAGTAATCAAGCAATCAATGTTACTCATATTAACTAATATCCAACCAAGTAGCATAAACCCATGCCCAAGTTACAACTGGATGGATATAACAATCAATAAATAAAGGCATCACAAAAGGTCTCAAAACAGGATATTACACTAGCAAATTGCAAAAAGAATGAACTATATTTGTGTCATTGTAAAATCTCTCAGGCGTAGGTAATCAGACCAAAATCAGTGCTCGTTTATGCCATTTATCTCCTCAACAATGTGTGGACTTTGGTGCATTCCTTTCAGAACACTAAATGAATCAAAGCCCAAAATACAATTATCCATTAAATTACAGCTAGAACTTCCTGAAGTTTAGGAAGAGAATAAACTCTTGAATTCTTTGGTTTAGCTTTGATGTTAGCATCACCAATAATCTCTACATGAACACAGCCCATCCTTAAAATGATGGAATCTGTTGCAATCCCTCAAGATAATTTCTCTACCAACGACGTTGGAAATGAACTTGGTTGCGGTGTGACAGTCACCACATACACGAAGGTTCTTCATGATTCTGATAGATGCCCCAGAGGGTGTGCTGATAAGCCCAAAGGCAATTGCAAGCTTCTCACTGTGGTGCCAAAGAGAATATTGTTTCTTCTCTTCTTCAACATCATGCAACACAAAGTTCATATCAGGCAAATACCCCGCTTGCTTTATTTTAGTCATCAAGTCATCCAACTTCGCGTAGATATCTGTTGTTTGTGGATGTGATCTGTCTTCAGTAACAAACGAATGCATCCTGTTCTTGACTTCAATCCAGCTGCGTCCCGTTTCCTTCTTCAAATCCCTGTCTTTCATCATTTTTATAACTTTTGCTCTATCATCCCATCTCCCAGCAGAAGCATAAATGTTCGATAGCAGCACATAGCTTGCTGCATCTCGTGGTTCCATTTCAAGGAGATGCTCTGCTGCCCGTTCTCCTAGCTCAATGTTACCATGAATTCGGCATGCACCAAGCAAGGTCCGCCACATTAAAGCACCAGGTGGAAATGGCATTTTGTGGATGAACTCCTCTGCCTCTTCTAGGCATCCAGCCCGACCAAGGAGATCAACCATGCAGGCATAGTGCTCTACTGTTGGTGTGATACCATGTTCACATCTCATTGAGTTGAAGTAACATCGACCTTCATGCAGTAAACCTACATGGCTGCATGCAGAGAGAACACCAATGAAGGTAATTTGGTCAGGCTTGATGCCTAGACTCTGCATTTCCTCAAAAAGGCGAAGGGCCTCCGTGCCATCCCCATGCTGGGCATACCGTGCAATTATTGCATTCCATGTGATAACATTTTTGTTAGTCATATTATCAAAAACTATGCGTGAATCCTCAATTTTTCCACATTTAGCATACATAGTAACAAGCGTATTCCCCACAGATACTTCCGAGTAAAATCCAGTTTTAATTATGCAGGCACAAACCTGTTTGCCCTGTTCAAGGGCTGCTAGACTTGCACACGAACTTAAAACACTTATAAAAGTATATACATTGGGTTTCATACCTAATCTCTGCATTTGGCACAGGAATTTGAGGGCATCCTCACCATACCCATTCTGTTCATACCCTGTAATCATTGCATTCCATGAGATCAAATCTCGAGAACTCAATGTTTGAAACATTTTTTGTGCAGCCTCTATGCTTCTACATTTTGTATACATGGTAATAATGGCATTACTAGCAGGGACATTCAATGCACATCCGACTTTTATTATGGTGGCGTGGACAAGTGCACCCCATTCCAGAGCTTCTAGGTTGGCACATGCTCCAAGGACACAAGTGAAGGTAATGTGATCGAGTTCCATGCCTGTCTGTAGCATTAGTTGAAACAGTTTAAGGGCTTCCTCATTGTTTCCAGTCTGCCAGTATCCTGCAATCATTGCATTCCATGATATTCTGTCTCTATTCTGCATTCTGTCAAAAACTTTCCTTGCACTCTCTATGCTTCCAGCTTTTCCATACATGGTAACAAGAGCATTTTCACCATAAATCCCTGGCTCAACAATAACCTTCAGCATATAAGCATGCATCTCTTTGCCGTGCTGCATGGTTTCTGGACTACCACATGCAGTGAGGACAGTGGCTAAAGTGACCTCATCCAGCTTCATGTCTGCCTCTAGCATTTGAACAAAGAGTTCCAAGGCCTCCTTGCCGTAATCATTTTGGGCATATGTTGCAATCATTGCAGTCCATGCAATCTTGTCTCGTTCAGGCATTTTATCAAACATATTACGGGCGTCATCTATGCTTCCACACTTTGAATACATGGTAACAAGCAAATTCAGCACAAACGTATGCAATTCAAATCCTTTCTTGATGATGTGAGCATGGATTTGCTTGCCTTCTTGCAGAGCTCCAGCACTGGCACAAATAGTGAGAATACTAACAAACGAGATATGGGTTGGCGTTATATTTTCATGCTGCATTGCACAAAACAGATCTAAGGCTTCTTTCTCAAAGCCATGTTGAGCATAAGCCACAATCATGATGTTCCATGATGCAGAATCTCGTTCGTTCATTTCATCAAACACTTGGCGTGCTTCCTCTATTCTCATACACTTGGCGTACAGAATAACAAGGCCATTGCCTACAGAGACATCCAATTCCATCCCAGTTTTTACAGCCAGAGCATGAACCGTCTTCCCCATTCCAAAAGCCATCTGGATTAAACAAGCCCGCAGGACTGCAGTGAAAGTGAACAAACCTGGCTTTATTCCTGCGCACAGCATTCGGGAGAAAAGCTTCAATGCATCTTCACTGCAATCATTCTGACCATACCCTGCAATCATGGAAGTCCAGGAAACGATATCTCTTTCAGGCATTTGGTCGAACACTTGGCGTGCAAATATCAAATCTCCGCATTTGCTATACATGTTGATCAGACCATTTTCTATATAAATATCCGTTTTGTCTCCTGAACCAATGATGTGAGCATGAAGAAGTTTGGCATTTGCCACCGATTTCAGTTTTGCACATTCTTGCAACAGATTACTGTAGATTCTACAACCAAGCCAAATCTCCTGTTGGTTCATCTCATACAAAATATGAAGGGCTTCCGTCAACTTCCCGTGTTTACATAATGTATAAATATCCTCAGTGATATCCAAAAAACTAACATTGTCTTTGTCGCTCTGTGGCCGAGCAACCGATAACCTTGAAGCATGCATAACATTATTTATGCGAGAAATTTTAGATCGGTTCAATAATCCAAACCCAGGGATGGTGCCACTGAAAATACGGAAGCTTGTGTGACACCTGGGAGTTCGAAATACTAGTCCGGTCATTAGTTGTAACAAAAGAAAACCCTGCTGGTTGGTCTGTTTCCACCTTCATTCTTAGGAGGATTTGATTGATAATCAGTAACTTATTAGTCGAAATGAAGGAGAATACAGGGTTTAGCCGGTTAGTGGGCAGTGAGCTTCTTCCAGAGCTACTGGACAAGTGAAGGTAGATGCCCGGTTTTGTTTATGGTTCTAACAATCTGGTACTTCTCCTCAACTGCGGCGTATACATTTTCATTACCCCATTCATCTTGTATATGGTTTATGTGGATTAGTTTGTTTGTGTTTCCCTCTTTTCCCTTTTTCCTCAAACCAGGAAGAACGCTAAAGTGGTGTTTCAGTCGGCAGTTTTATACCCCAAATCCTGTCATGGACCGGCAATCTTATAATTATCACCAATGACTATCCAATGATAATCATCAAGAGTAATTGATACTCTAATATCTGCAGATTTTGGCAATTTTCTTGTTTTGTATCTTTTTATGATGAATAATGTAGTTTTATATTTAAAATATAAATTAATAATATATAATTCACATGATTATAGATGGAATGGAATCACATTTCTAAGGATTTATGTTTAAAAGTAGACACACTACTAAGTAGCAAGAGGTATATTGGTGGGAAGAGGAAGGGATTTATTATAAAGGGGTTTACCAACCATTTAGAGGAAATTGGGTGTTAGGAATGGGCTCCCAATCATGGTAGCATCATTTTTGTCTTTTTTTTTAAAGATCACTAGGAGTTATGTAAATAGGTGAAATAACAAGGTCCAATCAAGAGAACTTTTCATTGTTATGTTAACTAGGGAGGTTATGGTCACATTAAGAAGTAGAAAACCATCCACATGGTGGGAGGGACTAGTCATAACATTGGCACTAAGGGGATCCATAGGACCCATGAGAGCCACATCTAAAATAAACATTGTGTCTACTTTATTATTGTGTTATTTTGTATACTATTTGATGTATTTTAGCACACAAGTTGATCAAGTTCGATTATATATATATATATATATATATATTTTCTTTGTCATTAAGTGTTATTTTGTATATTATGAATTTTTGCACATAAGTTGACTAAGGTCAATTAATTTCTCTATAATTTATTGAAATCAACTCATATGGTCTAGACTCAACTCTTTAACTTATTTCTCCATTATGGTTAGAATCGTAGGTGTTATTGTGTCTCCTAGACAACTCTAATCTAAAATTAGAGTGTTGTTCATTTGCTTGTGTGCAAAAACTGTGAATTTGGCACCTAGGATATCATATTTAAAGTCAAGTCCTAGGACACTTTTCACATCATCTTCAAGCATCTCATAACATCATTTAACCAAGCATTTAAACATTCAGGGAATTCAAACCATAGCACTTTGTAGTAGCACATAGGAATTTTGCACCAAAAATATTGCATATTGTGTGTCTTCAAATCTTTTCATACAAATTGTAAGAAATAATTAAGGTACTTGGCAAAGGCACAAGGATACATCACACTTCAATCTAAGCATAGGAACATCCTTAAGTTGTTCTTTAACACTTCATTGATCCAATTTAAATATTAAGACATAAGCAAAAGTTTTAGAGGTAGATGACCAAGTAAGACAAAATTGTATTATATAGGATATAATCATGAGAGCCCTAGAGAAAATCAGATGTGATCACATATAACAACAATGCAAACTTTAGGGACTCATTTGCTACAAAATTTATTTATATTCCAACAAAGGTCATTGAGCATGTCGACATACTTCAAACCAATCACATTGGTTATCGTAATCACCTAGAATTAAGCATGTTTTGACCTTTTCCTCAATTTGGTATTTACTAGTGTTACTTGACTCAATTATGTTTCTCTAAAATTTGATTAATTTTTTTATTATCTTTATCACTAGATTTATGTAATTATTGTCAAGTGGTGGCTTTCTCCCTTATATTTTTTCAAACCTTTGAGTTATTGAACAACTCTAGATTTTCCTCTAAGTAAAAAAGGATGGGGAACCAAAAAAGAGTCTTATGTGGCCACTTTTTTTCTAAAATTAGGAAAGATTGACCTTGGATGAGAAATTGAAGATAGTTACACTCAAAATTTTAAGATGCAACAAAAACAAGAGTCATAGTGCTTTGAACCTACTTTATAAAATTTTTTTTTTTAAAATGGTAGAGATTAAAGGGTTCAAAAAGGGTGCCACACAAATTGGTCCTTTTTTTTAAAAAAAAAATATAACATAGCGTCTAGTGTGCCCCCCCTAAAGTGTTAACTTTTTTTAGTATTTCAAAAATCACTTCAGTGAGAAATTAGCTAACACCATGTAGTTTATGCTGATTTGTTTTGTTATTTTTTAATGAATATATGAATTTTTACTAATTTTCAAAGTGGACACATCCTAAAAAATAGAAAATTGAGCATGCTCCCCCTAGCTTTTTGAAAACTAATCAAAAAAAATTAAATATGTGTAGAATGGAGTCTAGTTTCTAAAAAAGTAATTTATTTGAAATTTCGATGAATGGTTAAAAAATACAATAAAAAATACCACACATTGGTTTTGACAAAAAAATGATACACTAACAAAAGAAATTAAAGATGAAAACCTTAACATACTCAAAAAGTGAAAAATTTTACATGGTTAGATAGCTAAGAGAGATTTTAACATTATTGTGGTATTTTTTTGACTTGACGTTGAAACACATGCAAACTCGATGTGGAGCACGCTCGAGATTATGTCAATTTTGTTACTATTTACAAAAACATATCCTTGGACGTTGAAAAGTCACTCCAAAACTTCAGGTTGAAATCCCAAGGAAAATCCAAGCTAAAGGCTCAAAAAATTTTAATGCAAGACATAACACGAGCATGTTATAACACGCTCGCATTATGTCAAAGAAAAACATAACATGAGCATATTATAACACACTCACGTTATGTTTTTTCTATATATTTATCTCCCTCACATTATCTCTCTCTCTCTATCAATCATTCCCTCTCTTCATCCTTTTGTTCTCTCTCTCCCACTCTCTATCGATCCTTCCCTCTCTCCATCCCTCTGTTCTCTCTCTCTCCCCTCTTTTGGTCTCTCCCTCTCTACCTGTCCCTCCCTCCTTACTCCTCTCTCTATGTTCTTCTCTCCCCATCTCTTCTCTATCTCCCCTCTCTAGGTCATTACCTCTTGTTTTTTTTATTTGAGGTATAGATTTTAGGATTGAGGGTATAAGGTTTAGCATTGAGGGTATAAATTTTAGGGTTAAGTGTATAGAGTTTAGGATTGAGGGTATAAGGTTTAGGGTTGAGGGTTTAGCATATAGGCTTTAGGGCCTAGGGTTGAGGGATAATGTTTAGGCTTTAGGGTATAAGGTTGAGTGTATAGGGTTTAGGGTTTAGGGTATTGGGTATAGGATTGAGGGTTGAGGGTTTATAGTGGAGGGTATAAGGTATAGGGTTGAGAGTGTAGGGTTTACTGGTGAAGGTATGGGTTTATAGTTTAGGGTATAAGGTATAGGGTTTAGGGTATATAGGGTTGAGGGTTGAGGGTTGAGGGTATAGTGTCAAGGGTATATATGGTTTATGGGTTAGGGCTTAAGGTATAGGGTTGAGGGTATATGGTTTTAGGTTTAGGGTTTAGGGTTGAGGTTATGGAGCTTATGGCTGAGGGTTTAGCATATAGGCTTTAGGGCCTAGGGTTGAGGGATGGTGTTTAGGGTTGAGGGTATAGGGTTTAGTGTCTAGGGTATAGAGTTTAGGGTTTAGGGTTGAGGTTTTTGGGTATAAGGTCAAGGATATAGGGTTTACAGTGAAGGGTATAAGATTGAGGGTGTATATAGGGAAATATATGTGCATTATGTGAGAGGATTTTATCTTACATACAACAATAAAGGGCTTATCTATCATTTGATTCTTTGGTGGATAGATATCAACAAATAGGATTAATGTTGAATGCAATTGAGGCTAATATTTCATGTGGTATTCACAAGAGTCCAACATAGTTATCAAGGTTATTCATTTGAAGCCAAACCCAATTAGTTTTAAACTTTATTTTTTCTTCCTTCTTATGAAAAATGCTGAGATGAAAATATTTGAGGTAACTAGACCACCTTTGATGTTGATCATTCTACAAAATTTTGTATATTTATATAAATTTAAGAGGCTTGTGATTTATGTGAATAACAATGTATATCCTCAATATATAGTAATTTCATGTTATTTATAGGCTTGAAAAATGTATATAGCTCTTTTTCATACATGGGGTGTCTATACATAGCATTAGATAAAATCTCACTACATGTTAGGCAATTAGATGACCACATTGAGGACCAAAACTAATTCAAGTGCATATTTGGAGGCATCAACCTTAATTTCAAAGGACTAGTGTACACATTTGAAAAATCCATTTGAATTTGAGGGTATTATTTCACACATCTAATGACTCAATGGTAAATTGGTGGTACCCAATATGTAGTGAAAAATTAGCCCCCTTAAGTTGATCAAAGAGGCCATCAATGCAAGGAGTCGGATACTTCTATCCACACAACTTATCTACCTACCTAAATATTTTATCCTTAGCTCACTCATCCCATGGAATTTTGTTGTGGGTGTAACATTGTCTATAGGTTCAATCTCTTCAAAAATTAGTAGATATCAAAATTTCCTTACTTTCAATTTTGATAATGAATTGTAGATCCTTCCCATTCACCCACATCTATGAGTGGACTAGGAGTTCCTTGTCCTCTTCAAGTAGGACTTCTAGGTTGAAGGTATAAGGTATAGGTTTGAGGGTATAGGGTTTAGGGTTGAGGGTATTGGGTTTATGGTAGAGGGTATAAGGTATAGGTTTTAGGGTTGAGGGTATAGGGTTTAGGCTTTAGGATTTAGGGTATAGGGTATAGGGTATAGGGTTTAGGCTTTAGGGTTAAGGGTATATGGCTTAGAATTTAGGATTGAGGGTATTGGGTACATAGGTTTGATGGTATAGGGTTTATGGTTGAGGGTAAAAGGTATAGGATTGAGGATATAGGGTTTACAATGGAGGGTATAAGGTTGAGGGTGTAGGGTTGAGGATATAAGGTATAAGGTTTAGGGTTGAGGGTATAGGGTTTAGGGTTAAGGATAAATTGGGTATAGGGTCGAAGGCATATGGTTTATATTTGAGGGTATAAGGTATAGGTTCAAGTACCTATAGGATTTAGGGTTGAGGGTTTAATGTATAGGCTTTAGGGCCTACAATTGAGGGATAGTGTTTAGGGTTGAGGGTATAAGTTTGAATGTATAGGGCATACGGCATAGCATTAAGGATATTGGGTATACGGTCAAGGGTATTGGGTTTATAGTTGAGGGTCTATGGTTTAGGGATTAGGGTTGAGGGTATAGGGTTTAGGGTTTAGGGTTTAGGGTTTAGGGTTTAGGGTTGAGGCTATAGGGTTTAGGGTTTAGGGTTGACGATATTGGGTATAATATAGTATAGGGTATAGGGTTTACCATTGAGGGTATAAGGTATAGGGTTGAGGGTGTAGGGTTTAGGGTTTAAGGTATAGAGTTGAGGGTTAAGGGTATAGGGTATAGGGTTTAGGGTTGAGGATATTGGGTATAGGTCAAGGATATTGGGTTTATGATTCAGGGTATAAGGTATAGGGTTTAGGGTCGAAGGTATAAGGTATAGGGTTGAGGGTATAGGGTTTAGGCTTTAGGGTTGAGGGTATAGGATTTAAACTTTAAGGTTGAAAGTATTGGATATAAGGTATAGGGTATAGGGTTTGCGGTTGAGGGTATAAGGTATAGGGTTGAGGGTTGATGGTGTAGGGTTTAGGGTTTAAGGTATAGGGTTGAGGGTATAGGGCTAAGTGTATAAGGTATATGATTTAGGGTTGAGAATATTTGGTATATGGTTGAGGGTATAGGGTTTACAGTTTATGGTATACGGTATAGGGTTGAGTGTTGAGGGTGTAGGTTTTATGGTATAGAGTTGAGGCATGAGGGTTTTGGGTTGAGTGTATAAGGTATAGGGTTTTGGGTTGAGGATATTGGGTATATAGGGTTGAGGGTATTAGGTTTACATTTGAGGGTATAATGTATAGGGTTTTGGGTTTAGGGTTTAGGGTTTAGAGTTTAGGGTTTAGGGTATAGGGTTGATGGTATAGGATTTAGGCTTTAAGGTTGGGGGTATAGGGTTTAAGCTTTAGGTTTGATAGTATTAGGTATAAGGTATAGGGTATAGAGTATAGGGTATAGGGTATAGGGTATAGGGTATAGGGCATACAATTTAAGGTATACGGTTTAGGGTTAAGGGTATTGGGTATAGGGTCAATGGTTTAGGGTTGAGGGTATAAGTTATAGGGTTAAGGGTATAAGCTTTAGGGTTGAGGCTAGTGGACCTATAAGGTATAGGGTTTAGGGTTGAGGGTATAGGGTTTAGGGTTTAGGGTATTGTGTATAGGGTTTAGGGTTGAGGGTATAAGATATAGGTTTGAGGGTATACGATATAGGGTTGAGGGTGTAGGGTTTAGGGTTTAAGGTATAGGGTTGAGGGTTGAGGGTACAGGGCTAAGTGTATAGGGTATATGATTTAGCGTTGAAGATATTGGGTATAGGGTCGAGGGTATAGGGTTTGCAATTGAGGGTATAAGGTATAGTGTTGAGGGTTCAAGGTGTAGTATTTAGGGTTGAGTGTATAGGGTTTAGGGTTTAGGGTTGAGGATATTGGGTATAGGGTCGAGGGTATTATATTTTCGGTTGAACCCGTATAAGGTATAGGGTATAGGGTATAGGGTTTATGCTTTAGGGTTGACGGTATTGGGTACAAGGTATAGGGTTTAGGGTTTAGGGAATAGGGTTGAGGTTATATGGTTTAGGGTTAAGGGTATTAGGTATAGGGTTTAGAGTTTAGGGTATAAGGTATAGGGTCAAGGGTATAGGATTTAGGGTTGAGGGTATGGAGATTAGGGTTGAGGGTTTAGTGTATAGGATTTAGGGTTGAGGGTATAGGGTATAAGGTTTAGTCTATAGGGTTGAGTGTAGAGGGTTTAGGCTTTAGGATTGAGGGTAGTGGGTATAGGGTTTAGGATTTTAGGGTAAGGTATAGGGTTGAGAGTTGAGGGTTTAAGGTATAGAGTTGAGGGTTGAGGGTATATTGCTAAGTGTATAGGGTATAGGATTTAGGGTTGAGTATATTGGGTATAGGGTCAAGGGTATAGGGTTTATAGTTTGGGTTATAAGGTATATGGTTTAGGGTTAAAAGTGTAGGATTTAGGGTATAGGGTATATGGTTGAGGGTATAGGGTTGAGTGTACATGATATAGGGTTTAGGGTTTAGGGTTGAGGATATTGTGTATAGGGTCAAGGGTATTGGGTTTACTATTGAGGGTATAAGGTATAGGGTTTAAGGTTGAGGGTATAGGGTATAGGATTTTGGGTTTAGGGTTGAGGGTATAGGTTTAGGGTTTAAGGCTTAGGTTATAGGGTATAGGCTTTAAGCTTGATGGTATTGGGTATAAGGTATAAGGTTTAGGGTTGAGGGTTGAGGGTATAGGGATTAGGGTTAAGGGTATTAGGTATAGGTTCAAGGGTTTAGGATTGAGGGAATAAGGTATAGGGTCAAGTGTATAGGCTTTAGGGTTGAGTGTATGGAGTTTAGGGTTGAGGGTTTAGCATATAGGATTTTGGGTTGAGGGTATAGGCTTTAAGGTTTAGGGAATATATTTGAGGGTGTAGGATTTAGGCTTTAGGGTTGAGGTTAGTGGGTATAAGTATAGGATTTAGGGTTGAGGGTATAAGGTATAGGGTTGAGGGTTGAGGATGTACACTACAATTTTAGCTACAAGGTGTGTGGAATACTTTTATGGTTTGTTAGATTGATTATCAATACCTTTGATAATATAATTGATGGTAGCAATGAACTTAGTGGTAAAATTTGGTGATTGGTGCAATTAGTATTTGTATACCTTATAACACATTTGTCACCATTTTAGTCATATTATCCCTTGTGTTTTTTTTTGTCACATTTTTAGCAATTTTTCCTAGCCTATGTTACCTCCTATCCATGTTGTCTTACCCCTTGTCATATTTTCTAAGTGGTCATTTTAATTTAATTATTGGTCTCACACCATGTCCTAGTCTTTCCCTTTGTGTTTCCTAGGTCATCTACCCTTTTCCCCGTGTTGTTTTCCTTAGTTTATCACTCCTAGTTAAGTTTCCAATGTGAACCCCACCTTTCCCTGTTTTGAAACATATTTAAATTTTTTAATTTTTTTATCAAAATAATTGGTTATAAGCATACACTTATCCACTTTAGATTATGCAAAAATTTGGGCTTGAACCTTATTAGTGAAAGGAAGCAAGGTACATGAAAAGACTTCCTACACTAATATTATAATGTGAGCATTGTGCAAATTTTAATCTTTTAAAAATTATAGAAAGAAAAAAACATTTAAACATAAAATAAATAATATACCATAATAACGTGTACATGATAAAAACCCTTTTGGGATAAAATACCCGACACTCAAAAGAAACTCAATGTATTATTTAATAAACCACATTTACAATACAAATACAAAGCAAGTCTTCACAAGAGTGTCACCAACTAGAGATCTAGATGAATTACATTAGTTTAACATCTCCAAAACTCTAAACACAACCTCCATCTCAAGCGCCTAATATACAAGAGATACAATACATGAATTTGTATAATAGTAATTAGAAAACCATGAGCTAAAACCACTCAAAAATTGGTGGCAAAAATAACCCCCAATCAAATATGATTTATGATGTGTAATAACATGCATTAAAAGTTGGTCAACAAGTGTAACTCCCCTGTATAGCTCTTTTATGCATCCAACAATTTTTTTACATTTTCTATGAAATAATTCAAACGCCATAAGTCTTGATCCAGTGGGCTAATTGTGTCCATTTCTTTCTAAATTGAAGAGCTTGAAAAGATCTATGCAATAAGCACCCCTGTGGGTGGTGTTGAACAATTAAGAATATTTATTTTGGTCAAAATCTAACTCTATAGCCCCAAAAATATTTTTTATTTTAATTGTACTTTTTGTTAATCCTAACATTAGGAGCAAGGTTGAGACACATTTCCCAACATTATCCCACTTTTCAAACACCTTGCAAGAGAAAAGGGAGTATCGACACCATTATTTGATTGCTAGGGTCCAAGATACCCATAGATTTGTAGTAGCTCCTAAAATTTTATTTACTCATTGATTTCATCAAAGCATCTACAATATTTTGCAAATTATTAACCTTTTCTAGCATCGCTATCCCATCCTCTACCATATCCCAACAAAATGGTATTATAACAACCCAATTGATTTATCTTAAAATACTACTAAAGTTTATTTGTTCTTAAGTTAAAGTGTTCACTCATTTTTATACTTTGGTACATCTATCCATACAAGATAGGCATTCGTATAATTCATGAAAAGCATCCAATTATACAAGTTGGTCATCTATCCATATGGAATAAGAGTTCATCTATCCATTTAAGATAGGAAACTACCCAATCAAGGTAGACATCTATCATAAAAGGTAGGTATGTGCTCTGGCTAGAGCCTTAAGCTCATTGAGCCCACTCAAGTCCTAAGTCATTCCATAAAGACTACACTTCCTTATAAGGAGTGCACTGAGGTTTTTTTCATTTGAGAGTATGTAATTTTAAATATATTTTTAAAAATAAAGGCTTAAATATGGCCTCAAAATTTGACCTATAGCCTCAAGGAAATGAAGCAATTTGTTTTAGATTCTTTAAAGTATAGCATGAATATATTTTATCCTTATAATTATTTTAGAGATTTTATTCTCTTAATCACATAGTTTTCTCAATTTATCTATATGGTATTTCTTAAACATGCCCTAAACCCCATAATTGAACTCTTGCATACTGAAAAACATCCTTCATTTCCAAGACTACCTATATACATCATTTCCAAATGGGATCAAGGTGTAATATATATATGCATTTGTGTGTAGTTTTGTGTTATGGGTAAAAGCACAAAGTTGTGTCACACTTTTAGCCAACTTATCAGCACAACTTAATTTAAGTATTTCTAACTAAAAATCATTTTTGGTCAAACATATGATTTAGTAAGATTCATTCTATCTAAGTTAGATACTTCCACAACTTTCTCAACTAAAATTGTTGGCTAAACATATATGGAACACCACTTTGAGTCCAATTTACGAAAAAATATATATATATGAAAAACTTGAAGTTTCAATAACTCCTACTAATGTAAATAAAATTTGTTTAAAAATATAAAAATACCCTTTTGTAGATCCATAAGTGTAGTTTTCTAAAATATATTTATTTTAATAGTTTAACTATTATTTATATTTTATTTTTTATTTTTATTAAAACTAGGTTATCAACACAAAATATTAGGTTGATTACCATGTCAAGGAAAATATAAAAACTTATTAAAAAATATTGAAAAAAATAGGATGCACTAGATAAAAAAATCTATTTCAAGATGGTATAATTTTTTTTCCATTTTAGCTAAATATTTAATATGAAAGTTGACGTCTAATGGAAACAACTATTTTTTGATTCACGCACATTTTAATATTCATTTAAAAATATATATTTATCAAAATTGGAAAAAAAATGTATCCATGCACTAAAGTTTCAAGTTATAAATACACAAAAAAAATTGAAAGAAAAAAAAATTACTATAAAAAGTTTGACGTCTCATGCAACTTCATTTTTTAGCATTTTATCAGCAACTAAATTATAGTGTTAATTTATTAAAAACTAGTTTAAAATAATTTTTTAATTCTTTTTTTTAAATACAAACATAAAATATACTAAAAAACACATATTTTACTAGTTTACATCATTTCAAAATTCAAAATGTATATATGCCACTTTTTAGTGATTCAACTTTAAAAGTTGGATCAATGTTGGTCGTTTCCTTTATAAAGTGTGACACAACTTTGTGCTTTTACCCTTCTATACTAGATTTGATGTGAATTATTTGTGTGGGTATGTAGCCTTTTCTAGGGCCCTTTTCCCCAGATAGTTCCTCTATGATTACTACCCATAAAGGGAAGCATCTAAAGTATTTGTTCATCATGACCATTACTTGTTTCTATTTTCCATCTAATGCTTCCTCGTGTAAGATAACGTCACCCTTGAACCAAGTAATGGATGTCTTATTCACATAGTTTGTAAGAATTATTTTCTCTTACTCATTTAAACAATAAATAAATAGATTTCAAGCCAAATACATATAAGATTCTAAAATAAATTCTACATTATGATTTTTCTATGTTTATTCTAGTGTCATTTGGTCCATTTGATTTATCTTTTTAGTTAGCAATCCAAAGGATATTTCTTGTCCCTTGGATTTTAATCATCATGGTGTCCCTTATTTCTCTCTAGTGATTTATAAGGATGTTGTCATAGACACAGTTGTTGCAGTTGTGTTAGGATATAGATGCAATAGCTCAAGCATAATGGTATTACTCATAAACATGAGCCAAAGACACTGTTGATATCAAATGTTGCTAGTTATGTTTCATTTTTTTAGGTTGTTTATCTAAACTAAGTAAAAGATTGATTCTAAACTAGTGTACTTGCAATATCATTTAATGGACAACCTTCTACACTTTCTTTTCAAGAGTTGAATAACAACACATCCTTAAGTAAGTGTGTAAAATACAATCATGAGTAAATAAAGTAAGTTTCAATCTACATTTTTAGCACTCAATAATACATTTATATAATATTATAAATCAAACTCGAATATTGGATTTGTGCATATATATATATCAAAATCAGAACTCATCATTTCTAAAGTTGGAGACCATTATACCTAGTATAAGGACAAAATGATTATTTATTTCATAAAAATGAACTTATGTATCCTTATTTAGATAAGCTCTTTATAGAATTATATATCATTATCATAAAATAGAATCTCTTCGGGCTCTTTCTCACCATCTAAATCCAATAGAAAAAATTTTGAGGGGGGACGTACTTGTAGGTACTCTATCTTACCTCGCGATTCATGAAAGGCACACCTCATTCACACACAAGGTAGGCGGAGATCCACAAAGGATTTAGTTTTTATCTTTGTTTTGTATCCCAGTTGATTACCCCTACTCTACTCTATCCATTTTATGGCTTTTGCTAAGGTTTTTGTATCTATCAACCATTTTTTCAATGGAATTGGTTCAAGCAATGGTATTTTATTTTTTATCATGATTATGGGTAAGTCGTTGATCTTTCTTGTTCTTTCTTCTACTATAACACAAGAACAAAATTTATATTATTAGTCAATATATTATGTTGTGAAAACTCACAATGAGCACCTAAGTCCAAGTTATAATTTTTAAAATCGGTTGATTGTCGTAGGAAATAATAGAATTTCATTCTTTACTTCCAATTGTAGTGTTTAAGTTCTTAGAATTTTCCCACTAAGGATTCTAGTGATATGATTCAAATGAGTATCTACAATTAGTTACAACTTGGTAAAAAATCTAATGATCACAACCTTTGATGTAGTGATTGTTAAACCATTGTGTAGTAATAAAACTTACTGTTAGTGTAGAGAAAGGTATCTTAATAAATGTAAACTAATTTTACGGCTTGTTCAATCATTCAACTTGAAATGTCAATGTACACTTTGATTTTGTTTTTAAATAAACATGATGAGATGGCTTATTATTCATATGTCAAGAATTCACAATGGGAACCCCACAACACATAACCTTGTGATATACCTCCAAAAGTAAATCACTTCCCAATTTCCAAATAAATAATGGTTAGTAATGATTATCCAAATATATAGAAGTATAAAAGTGAGAGCATAGATTAATTGCTTTAGGAAAAAGTGTGAGATTTTAGAACTCAAAGTTATGAGAAAGTTATTGGCTATTGTTTTAGGTAGAGTTTTTGTGATATTTTTTCACTAATCAAGGCATTTACAAATGATAAATTTATTAGAGAAGGTACATATTCAATAACATCCTCAAACAGAGAAATTTTCAATTAATTTTATTATAGAAACAAGAAGTAACCATAAACCAAAATGATTGCAATAGACAGTTGTAGATAAGAATGCTAGATAGCTTATATTGAAGTATTGTAGGTTAACTATGAGGATTGTGTAGTATAAGCAATCCCTACTTAACGGTGCCATAGACTATGGTAAATAGTAGAATACTCTAGCAAATATGTAATTGCCCCAAGCAAAATTTTGTTGATCAATGCATGTGCATTAATTCTTATGTTTCCTTGATACATGATATCACTATATAATTGATATTGGTGACTTCGTTGGAAGGATAAACATATATACCCTATTTTCCTATTACCTCCCTACTGACCATTGACCTATGAATAGATTGGAAGTTCATAATAATTATATAATAATTGCATTAGGTATAACTGTATAAAATGTAAAATGAAGCAATAATCATTGACCTATGTCTATCTAGTGTCAATTTTTTTTTGCATTTGAAGGTTATAAACTTTATTAGAGAAATTCAAAAGAGCCATCGCATACACAAGAGTTGTCAGATAAATTTGATACATTTATTAAGCATGATGATGGGAATGAAATATCTAAGCATCAACGTATTCCAAACTATCACAGCCTGTTCAAATTAAACAGTTCAATTTAGCTTTGAAAGGGGAAAAACCAATATAGAAGCTACAAGCACAAGTAATATAAATGTTCATATTATTTAGTATTTTCTCTATTCATAGATTCTTTGTTTTGGGAATGGAGCCCACATAAAGAAGGATCTCTAGCAATGTTTAAATGTCAATATTTTGTCAACAAATCTACTCCATTTTATCCAAAATTTGGTAGATCATAAGAATCACATATGCTAGCAATATTAGTTATTGTCGATAATTAACGATTGTGGCCTGGTAATATGATCAAGAGTTTTGGTGACATATTTTCATTGAGTACATAATAGAAATTTTAACAAGGAACTAAATAATTACAGTTGTGGTTAATTTCATGCACGCCAACCATTCAAATTTGCAAATGCCACTGTCATGCATAGTTTCAAAAAACTTAGAAGATTGTGATATTGCTATCAAGATTCAACTGTATAGTTTTATGAGTCAAATTCATTGACCCATGCACAAACATAGAATATGCTCATTATACCAGCTAATTGTTAATCTGCAAAATTATAAACATGAGATCAAATATTTTCAAAATTTGAGATAGAGCTCCATAAAGTTAGATACATTTGTAGATTACATTAAGAAATTTTTGACTTGTATCCTTTAGGTAGTGCTTGCATATCTGTAAAATTTAAATCAATCATTCATTAATTCCCTTCAAGCATTAACAACATTTTTCGATATGATAAAATTGATCAAACTTGTAATTATAAAGGATGCCAACATAAATGATACAAACACTATTTATGATTAAGGTTGATATATGTATGTCTAAATGTGCACAAAAAGAAAGAAAAATGGCTTACCTTGACGTTCACTTTTAACAATATAAAAACACATATTCAGAATACTAATAAATCTTTGTTAATGTTTAATGACATCCCACGGAGAGCATCAGACAACCAGAAGGCAACTATACATACCTGGTTCCAACGCAATTTTCCAATGAATTTGAAAGAAGAGGGATACTAGTCCTCACTCCTGCACTATCCCAACTCAGACTCCAATGTAATATCCATGTTGATTGTACACCAACAAGCTTCTTCTCCTGGATGTGATTGATAGAAACCTTTGATGATAAAGAAATCCCGATATCGTCTTCCTAGCAGTAATGGGAAGAGTTTTTTAATTCCTCACACTTTTGACAGTAAAAGAAAATGGAGAATAACTTTTTTTTCCTTCATTGGTGACTCCTGTTTATGCTGTTATCTCCCTCATGTTCACGCCTGAGTTGAATTAGCATTGTAGTGAATCTTATCAATTTGAATTAATTCTTTTAATTATTTGATTGTTAAAAAAACATTTATTTGAGATAATAAAATAATGTAAAATAAATAAACAAAAATATTGAAGAGGTTATGACAGGTACTAGACAGCAATATGTTTTATCCTTGCATGAAAGGTTGGGTTCTTTGCTAGACATATGGCACTTTGACTTTCACAATGAATCATAGTGGCTCCTTTCTCTAACCTAACATTTAAGCACAATATTTAAGGCTAAATGGCTTCCTTACAAGCATGATTTGTTATGTGGATAAAGCAACCACAACTAGTTGCATACTCATACAACTTATTACATTGCCAAACATGAAAACGTATCTATTGGTGGATCTTCTATTGTCAATATCTTCAACCTAATCTAAATCCACAAATCCATAAATAAAAAATAATGTTTGTCCCCTATAGAATAACCATGATAGCATAAGGATTACTCAAAGATACCCCACAAATACCTTAATAGCTTCATTGCATCTCAATATACTCATCTGGGATTGGCCATAAATTGGCTAAGGACTCACACTGCCTAGTCTTGTACAGACCATCTAGCATACATTAAACTCCTAACTACACTAACATAAGGTACTCTTTTGATATCCTCCATCCCATAAGGAAAATTTGACACTAAATAGATGGTTTTGTCCCCATTATAACACAAAAGCATAATGGCATGCAGTCTAACATGTTGAATCTCTCCAACATTAAGTTCGCCTACATACTCTAGCCAACCAAAGTTATATGTTCACTATATCTCTTTTGATCTTCATCCCCAATATGTATCTAGCTTCCCCTAAGTACTTTATCTCAAACTATGTTGAAAGTTAAGACTTCAAATCACAAATCAATTATTTCTCATTGCCAATATATAACATATAATGTAATAATGAGAATACAATCACCCTCCATCTTATAGTACATGCAACATGATCTGATTTGGATCTCAAAAATCTCAAAATTTTGTTCTAGGCTAGCCCCACTAAGCATACTTATGTCCCTCTCCATCAATGTCTTACTCATTCTTTATGCAACTTCATTCTATTGAGGGGTGTATAAATTTGTTTTATTTCTTTCTATCCCATTAACCTTGCATAATCTTCACTACAATCATTAGTCCTCAAAATCTTAATCTTTTTACCAATTTGATTCTCTAGATAAGAGCCTTAAACTCTTTAAAATAATGGAAGACTGATACTCTTGTTCTTCTATAATCATTAATGAAAGAAACATAATATATGTATATTTGGAAATAGAAGAAGTATTAATAGGGTCAAATACATTAGAATGGATTAAATCCAACACCCTGGAAGATTTATGAGAACTAGAGTAAAATTGAACATGGTTTTATTTTCCAAATACACAAAAGTTCACATTAATCAAATTCATATTATAATTATTTAACCCCTCAACAAAGTTTTCATTTTTCAACGTCTTTAAGCCTTTCTCACTTATGTGGCCCATCCTTTAGTGCCATAACATTGTTTTCTCTAGATTGGCAACTTAGTCTCCAAAGCATGAGCACCCTTAGATACCTAGAAAGTATGACAATTAGAAGTAGATACAATGCACCTCTTTGTTGTTGGTTCTAATTGTCAAGGTAAAGATTATATAAAAAAATTCACTATAAGAATTAAAAAATAATCTCATTAAATTTTCTACGCATCTAGTTGAAATTGAGTTCCAATTTAACAAACTTAATAAGAACCTCTAACCATCTTGGACCCTCCACTCGAGAAAACAACTTACACACATGCATCATTTAGTTTACTTATAGAAAGTATGTTTTGTGTCAAACTAGGGATTTGTGATATACCATTGATCCCCTTTGATCATCCATTGGGGAATTGAATTAAGACTCTACCATGACTAACAATCTTTAGATGAAAATCACCACACCTTCCCAAGTCATCATATTCTTCATATTTTGTTAACCAACTTCAATGTGAGGTCATGTGGAAAGAGGTACCAAATTTTATAAACCAAGCACCTTCTGATACATGAGTAGCCAAGGAAAGGGAAAAAAGCATCACCTTCATCCTAGGAGGATCACTTAGACTCATCATCAAAATCTACCCCTTTTCTTCTTTTTCTTCTTCTTTCCTTTACAATCTCTTCTTAGATTTCTTAATTTGTCATAATTCTAAAATTTCACCTTGAACTTACCAAGAGATTTGGATCTAGACTTATCTTACTTCCTATCCTCCTTTCCTTTTCCTTTGGATCTTCCATGAACTGTTAGGGCTTCCTTAGTCAACTCAGAACTCTTTCTTCTTGTTTCTTTAGAAATCAAAGACACAACCACTTCATCCATATTGAAATTGGTGGGAGTGTTTCCAATGGCCATAAAAAAGTGTTATTAGGAATCTACCAAAGAACACAACAAAGTCATAAATTTATCCTCCTCCATTTTCACTCCCACAAAGTGCAACTAGATAATTGCATATTGAAGGATTTCAAGTGTTTGGCCATAGACCCATCATCCTCCATCTTGAGAGTATACAACTTATTTCTCAAGAAACTCTTATTCACTTGGGATTTATCCTAATAAGCTTCTGTAAGCTTCTTCTAAATACTAATTATAGTAGTCTTCTTGTGATGAAGTTGTAGGTTTAAATCTAGATCTACTATAGCCCATATATCTGTTAGAATAGGTTTTGTTTATTACATCATTATTATAATAAAACATAACTACTTATGTAGTTATCATGTAGATGATCAGGTATGTATGATCAAGTTGGTAAATAACCAACCTTTCATTGTATTTATTCTTGCCTTCCCTCATAATCAAATCACTTGATTGCTCTCTCTAATTCATCACGGTATCAAAGAAATTTTAATTCTAAGCCTATGCTTTAAATTGGGAGGTTTGAAAAAAAAAAAATTGGAGAAGTGCCTATTGATGGTCGCGCTGAAGTATTGGCTGTTGGTAATTACACTAAAATATTCTTCATGTTCTGATTTTTTTGAAGGCCTAAATGATTGCAGAGAAATGCTCTGGTTCTTTCTAGAAGAACAAATGCTATCATAAGACATCAAGGCATTCTATCTGAAAGAGGCATTGACGGGTTTATGTTGAAAGAGATGTCAAGGATTTGCCGAACTCATTCTGAAAGAGGTGTCAACAAAAATGGAGAAACAGAAACAAATTATGAACACGTGAAAAAGCCGACATCTGAACGCGTGAAAAAATCTAGCATCTAAACACGTGAAAAAATTAGGCATTTGAACTTGTGAAAAAATTTGGCCTCTGAACGTGTGGAAGAAGTAAAGAGGCATAAGTGATCTGTCGAAGCGTTGCAGCAAAGGTGCAAACTCTATTTCTCACATTGCTACTTTTCACAAGAAAAGAGTAGAAGTTTTTTTTGTTGCATTTAAATTTCAAAAATTTAGAGCATTTATTTTCTGAAAGACAAAGATATAGTTTGGAGTTAGAAAGGAGTTATAAGGAATAATTCAGATAAAAAAATGGCTCCTAGTGCACCCAAATTCCTCCTGCTTGATTCTCAACTCCTAAAGGGTGAAAACTATGTTACCTCGAAAACCAAAGTCCAAATGCAATTAGAATTTGAAGACCTTTGGGGCATTGTTTCAGGAAACACAACCAGACCAACTACAATAGGTGATGATCAAAATAAGTTTGACAAGGCCAACTAAAAAGCCAAGTTAATCATCCTTTTATAGTGTGTTAGATGAGGTTCAACCTCACATTCACATTGCAACCTCTTCAAAAGATTCCTAGGACCACCTCAAAACTATCTATGAGGCATTTGCAGTGCCAGTTACATTGTCTCCAAATGCAAAATAGTGAGAAGGTAGAATCTTTATTTAAAAGTGTTGTTCAACTGAGAACTGCACTTCAAGCGTTAGGGGAAGAAGTCACATATGACTCTCTTGTACCAATAGTCCTAAGAGCACTACCCCCTTTGTTTAGAGTGTTTGTTACACGTTTAAATGTGGCACATAAAACACCCTCATTTGAAGAACTGGTCAACTTGCTTCAACAGGAAGAAGCAATGTTTGGTGAGACTAACACTCAAGACAATCAGGCCCTTGCAACAAAACAAAAGGGAAAACAACTTGAACATCGAAGTGGTCCATCAGGACAGTCAAATCAAAGTCAAGACAACTCTTCCAACAAGAAAACTAAATGACTCATTTGTGGTAGAAAGGGTCATGAACTCAAAGAGTACTGGTATAATTCCTATGCCAATAATGAATCTAGTAGCAAAAAGCCACACAAATCTTTCCAAGGGCATAAGAAGAAAAATCCTCAATGGCAAAAAATCCCAATAAACAACAAGGAATTTTTGCATCCACATGTAATTCAGATGAAGAATATTTTAAGTATGCTACAGAAACAAAGGCTACCAAAACTAACAATTCAATCTGGTATGTTGATTTTGGTCCATCTAGGCATATGACAGGGGGAAAAAAATGGGTGTGTGCCTTAACTCCATCCACCTCCTATGGGCATGTTTCATTGGGTGATGATACCTCATATAAAGTTCAGGGAATTGGTGATATTTCACTTCCATTGAGAACTCATACATGTCAACTTACAAAGTTTTTGTATGTCCTAGGGCTCACTAAGAACCTACTTTCAATAAGTCAATTACTTGAGCACAATCTACAAGTTGAATTTGATCAACTCAATGGTGAGAAACTATCTTATGAAAGACAAAACTCACAATGGGGCAATTGTAGCTCATGCTTCAGGGGAGGCAATATGTTTCAGTTGATTGATGTTGCACATAAAGATCAAGCCCTTGTAGTAAAAACAAACACATCCACAACTCTCTAGCATAGAAGATTTGGTCACCTCAATTTTGGTTATCTTCTTGCATTGAGTAAGAGAAATATGGTAAGAGGACTTCCTCCCATTCAAAAATCAGAAGTTATCTCCTCACATTGTCTTGCAGGGAAACAACATAGGGCTCCTTTTCTTGCAGAAAATCGAGCCTCTAGTCCCTTAGAATTGGTTCACACCGATCTCTGCAGACCTATGCCTTACAGTCATTAGAATTCTCAGTATTTTCTTCCTTTTGTGGATGATTATACAAGAAAAATGTGGGTCTATTGTTTTTCTCACAAGCATGAATCATTGGAGAAGTTCAAGGAGTTTAGAGCTCTTGCAAAACAATCATCTGGTCAGTCTCTCAGATCCCTTTGCTTAGATTGATGGGGGGAGTTCACAAGTAAAGAATTTGGAGCTTACTTGCAAAAGCATGGAATACAAAGACAATTGACCACTACACATACACCGCAACAGAATGGTGTTGCAAAGAGGCGTAATCGTAGTATTGTTGAAATGGTGCGATGCATGTTGAAGGATGCAAATCTTGCTCTTGCATTCTGGGCTGAAGCAATTCATACAACAATGTATTTGTTGAATTGAGCACCCAACAAAGTGCTTGATAATATCACCTAGAAGAAGCTTGGAGTAGAAAAAATCCCTCTATTTCACATTTCAAAGTGTTTGAATGTACTGCCTTCATGCATTTCCCCAAGGTTTGGAGAGAAACTGGATGATAAGTCTATCAAGTGCATCTTTCTTGGATATAGTTCATAATCAAAGGGATATCGACTTATGGATACAATCAAAAATAAGGTGTACATTAGTAGGAATGTAGTCTTTGATGAGGAATTTGGCAGCAACTCCTCTTCCTCTCCATCACCTGTATGTTCCCAAGCACCACAGTTACTTGAACCTACTAATGAGGAAACTGCAGAAGAGTAGGAGGTTGATGAAGAGAAGGAAGTTGATTCAGATGACATTTTGTTTCCATTGGATGAGTTTCCTCCTCTCACCCCTCCGACCTCATCTTTTGTACACAAGAAGATTCCTAAGTGGTATCATGCCGCCATAAAGGATGTAAAAGATGATGCATTTGTTGATACATATTTTCATGGGCCTAAGACTCGCAACAAGACTTTTAAAAAGTGAATATGGCCCTTATATGTATAGTTTTGCAGAGTTCAAAACCTAAAACAATGCAGTAAGCTCTTGAGTCACCACCTTGGAAAGATGTTATGGATGTTGAATAGCAGGCACTTCTAAGGAACAATACATGTTGGAACTTGTTGATCTTCCACCAAGGAAGAAGACTATTGGATGCAAATGGTTTTTTCAGATCAAATACAAGGTAGACAGTAGCATTGACAAGTATAAGGCCTGACTTGTGGCTAAGGGTTGTGTGCAAAAGGAAGGCATTGATTATGATGAGACTATTTCCCCTACAACAAAGATCAAGACTATCTATATGGTATTGGCTATGGCAGCATAGTTTGGGTGGAAAGTTCACCAGATGGATGTCAAGAGCGCCTTCCTTAATGGAGATCTCACAGAGGAAGTCTATATGACTCAACCCGATGGATATAATGCACCTGGGCAATAGCACAAAGTATGTTGACTCATCAAATCCCTCCACAGTCTTAAACAGGCTCCTCGAGCTTGGTATATCAAGATTGATGAGCATCTCCTTAACCATGGATTCATGAGGAATCCATATGATCCCAATCTCTACCTCAAAGAGCAAGGGGGGAGATTGTCATTCTGGTTGTTTATGTCGACGATCAGGTCATCACAGGGAGTTCTTTGTAGATGATTGATGCAACGAAGAATGATCTCAAACGATCGTTTGACATGACAAATCCCAAGCTCTTGCATTATTTTCCTGGACTTGAAGTGTGGAAAAAGAAGAATCAAATGGGTAAATGCAAGAAGATGAGTCCACTAAACGTGCAAGTTTTTGCCTTAAACAAAAACCCAAAATTGACTTCAAGAAAATAAGATGTTTTAAAATAGCCCGTTAAAAAATAGGATCTCGTTTTTAAGAAACAAGATCCCATCTTTTAAGAAATGGGATCCCGTTCCCATTTCTTAAAAACAGGATCTTGTTCCCATTTCTTCAAAAATGATATCTTGTTTTAAAATGAGTCGTTAAAAAATGGGATCCCATTTTTTAATGGCTTGTTTCATAAAAAAACATTTATTTTATAGAATGGGATCTTGTTTTCAAAATGAAATCCCATTTCATTTAAGTATAATTTTTTTATATTTTTATGAAACGGGATCCCGTTTTAGAACAGGATCCCATTTTTATTAATTTTTGGCCAGGTTTTTGCTTTGTTTTTTGGTTCAGGAAAAGGCTTGGGGACCCAAACCTAGGCCCTGGACCTAGTTTGACCTACAAGTTGAAGGTCCTAGCAATGTCACAAGAAAATAGTGACTTTGGGCATATGTCTGAAGACTTTTTTTGTAGAATTTTTTCACGAAATTAAAACCCATTATAAATGAGACAATGTAGATTCCAAATATATATTTTTTTTTACAATTAATTTTTGATGAAACAGGTCCATAAACTTGAATTATCAGGGTTTTTTAGTATTTTAATCACTTTTTATTAACATAATTTTTTGATAAACAAATTGTATGAAAGTGTATGTCAAACAATTATTTTCAATTTAAAAAAAAAATCAAAAAATGATAAGTTTAGGTCATCTTATGCATGACGTACATGATGATTTTTCAAAACACCAAATATGGCCAGTAAAAAATTAACAAAAAAAATATTCAATAAAAAATTACAAAAAAATATGGAAAGCATGCTTCAGTGAGTTACAAATCTTTTCCCAAAAGGATTCAAAAAAATATGATTATTTAGGTCAAAATATGGATGACGTACACATGCATGTATGGTAAAAAAAAAGTGACTTTTAAACAGTGGTTTTTAGAAACGCCTATTGAAAATCAATTTGTATCATCTGGGTATTGAAATAAATTAAATATTTGGAAACTAGACTCTGAGTACTAAATTTTATGATTAATGAATTTTGTAAGGATTCCATCTCTAAGTGCTCCAAATTTTAAGGTCAAATGTGTCGAATTCTGAAAATCAAGGAAAACACTTCCACTAAATGGCCAAAAAGTGGACTCAACTTCTTGCACACACCCAAATATATGTTTCTCATATGCCAAGACACTACTCGAGAGATTCCACATGGAAGATTGCAAACCTATGTCCACCCCTATGGAGACAAGTTTGCAACTTTCTCACCACGATCCATCTACTCAGGTGAATGCTACTCTTTATCACCAGTTGATATGGAGTCTCATCTACCTGACCTATACTAGGTCATATATCAGTTTTGTTGTCAATTATCTTTCTAGGTTTATGTAGGAACCTACGGTTGTTCATTGGAAGGCAGCAAAGAGGGTTTTGAGGTACATCCATGGTATAGTGGCATATGGCCTGGAATATAAGAATGCAGATTTTTCATTATATGGATACACGAATGCATACTATGCAGGTTCAGTGGATGATACGAAGTCTACTTCAGGCTTCATTTTCTTTTTGGGATCTGGTCTGATTTCATGGGGGATAAAAAAGCAAACCATTGTTGCTCACTCTTCCAAAGGAAAAATATTGTGTCGTAGGGGGCTATCTGTGAGGTGATATGGTTACTTCGTATTTTAACAGGTATGGGTGTTCCTGATACAGGTCCTACCACTTTGTTCTGCAACAATCAGAGTGTGTTGAATCTTGTTCACAATCCAATCTTTCATGAGTTTACCAAGCATATTGAGGTACAGTGCCATTATATCCATGAGCATGTTCAACAACAAAATATACAGATCCAGTTTTCTCTAACTCAAGAGTAGCATATAGACATGTTTACCAAATCACTTGCAGTTGTGAAGTTCGAGGCTTTCCGAACTTTCATGCTTTGGTCTCTTGGGCATATGATGTAACAAGGGGGGTTGTTAGAATAGTTTTTTTTTATTACATCATTATTATAATAAAACATAACTACTTACATAGTTATCATGTAGAATAGTTTTTGTTTATTACATCATTATTATAATAAAACATAACTACTTACATAGTTATCATGTAGATGATCGAGTATGCCCGATCAAGTTGGTAAATAACCAACCTTTCATTGTATTTTCTCTTTCCTTCCCTCATAATCAAATCGCTCAATTTCTCTCTCTAATTCTTCAAGATCTTACCCTATGAGCACATCCTCCATTTGATCTTCCACAACTCAAAATTTGTGTCTAAGAACATTGTATCTATCCTTGATGTGTTTGTCATATTTTTTTGCAATAAGATCAAAACCCTCTAAATGCAATCTCTCACTCAAATGAAGATTAGTACAAGAAAAAATCTCTACCCAACACCTAGAATTTGAGATGATCGAGATATGATACCAAATGAAGGGAAGAAAGGTATGCAAAAACACTTCCCATACTAATATTCTAAGGATATTTTATGGAAATTTTGATCTTTTAATCATTATAAAAAGTATAAATATATTTAAACATCGAATAAACAAGATACCATAACATACTTGTGTAAGTGGGGAAAACATTTTCAAGAAAAAAAATACCACACTCCAAAGCAACTAAATGTATTGTTTAATAAAACATAATTACAATACAACTTATAGATCAAACCTTCACATGAGTAACACCAACCAAATATTTGAAGGAATTCTAACAACTTGATAGTATGTAGAAAACTCTAGACACAACCTCCATCACAAGCACCTAATATATAGAAGATACAATACATGAAATCATCTAATGGTAATTAGAATACCATGAGCTAAAAGCCACCCAAAAAAGTGGTTCCCAAAATAATTTATAATCAAAGATTCCTTATAATGTGTCATAACATGCATCATAAGTTGGTCAACAAGTGTAACTCCCATTTACAACTATTTTATGTGTCCAACAACTTTCTTCTAGATGCAAACTTTTGAGGGCCATAATTTTTTATCCAATGGACCAATTGGACATAAAAAAAAAAAAAAATTAATTAGGATCTCAAATTGATCTACACAATTGGCATCCTTGTAGGTAGTGTCAAATAGCCAGGAATATTTATTTTGGCCAAAAACAACTTTATATCCCAAAAATTAGTTTTTTTTTTTCATTTTGTATCTAGATTTTTTTTTGTAATCTTAACATTAGGAGTAAGGTTGAGACACTTTTCCCAATAATTAAATAGCACAACCTCTATTATTGCTCCCAACATGGTGACCTTTATTTTTTAAGATTTGAAGAAATACTTTAATAGAGGGTGTTAGAATTATTGCCATTGATGTCAAAGGTGCACAAGAGTTTGATGATTGATAGCAAGTTCTTCAAATGAAAATTTATAACCAAAGAAGACATTGAAATGGCCAAAGGCCACTAAATCAAATTCAAATAGTAATCTTATTCTTACATGGCAACAAAAAATAAAATTAAAATTCATATCCCAAAGTTGGTTGAGCCCCCTTTGTGTGGCTCCCATGTTGTGTTTAAAAATAAAATAAAATTATATTTTGTATGGGTTGATCCCTAAATGGTGTGTGCCAAATTTGGAAATGTAAAGTCACTTTGAAAAGGTGTAAAGTATTGGAAAGTCATCTCAATTTTGAACCAATGCATCTATTCATGAAGTCGCCTCCCTTGGAGAAATAATAAATAGAGGTTGTGGAATGTGGAGAAGAGGGTGTGTGGAGAATAAGTGGATAAATATTCATGTATACACATTTGTGAAGAGAGGATAATTGAAGATCATTCTATAGAATAGTTTTGAAGGAGAATTATCAAGGAGAACAAATACTCCATCTATTTAGAGGTTATATTGGAGAGGTTGGTGCCTCTTATTGAAATATATTGGTGTCTCATATTGAGTTCCTCTTGTGTTCCTCTTGTGTTCTTACCTATTTATGTTATGCATTCAAAGTGATTTTGGTTATTAATTTAAAAAAGAAAAAGATAGTCTTATATTGATTCACCCCCCTCTTAGTATAAGTTTTTGTTCATCAATTAGTATCAAAGTTGGTTCCTTCATAATATAACTTAAATCACTAGAAAGAATATCTTAAGAGCACAAATGGCCTACCAAGAAGGATTCTTGTCTAACATGACTCCATTATTTGATGGGAAAAATGTCGCCTTTTGGAGTGTATGAATGTGAACCTACTTAATGGAACTTGGATTTGATATTTTGTAATCAATTATAGATGGTTATATTGCACCATCATCTCCACCGATGGATTTGACACGAAAGAAGGCAACTAAAAATAATGCAAAAGCCACAAATGCAATTTTATGTGAACTATCTAAATTAGAATTTATCAAAGTAGTGCATTGAACATTGGAAAAAGATATGTGGGAAAATTTACAAAAGATATATGAAGGTGATGACAAGGTTAAGAAGGCCAAGCATAAAACCCATAGGAGGTAATTCGAAAGTTTAAAGATGTAGGATAAAGAAAACATTTCTGCCTATTTTCTTTGTGTGGATGAGATTGTGAATACCATAAGGGGTCTTGGTGAAAAAGTAGACAACTCAATGATTATGTAGAAGGTATTAAGGTTTCTACCCTTAAGATTCATTTCTAAATTTTGCATAGAAGAAATGAAGGATCTAGATAAGTTAACTATGGATGAGTTACATAGAATCCTCACTGCATATGACATGAGGATCAAAAGGAAAAGACATCCAAATAAGATGTAGCCTTCAAAGCCTCAAATAAATTGAAAAACAAAGAACCCATGTCAAGTGAAAGTTTTGATGATGAATCAGACGAAGAGTGATGCAAAATAGGGTGGTATTAGATTCAAACAAAGTTGATTCAATAGGTTTGCAAGGTCACTCACCCCTTCTCGAGTAACTCCCTTTGTTAAACCACCAATTGGCTTGTAGTCATGGAGACACACTTATTCAACTATATCTCCACCTTATGACCTTTTCAACTATTGAAGAACCCACTTTCAGGGACCCTTTATGCTGCTACACAACTTATCAAAACCTTGCTTGGGTTGTTTTGGGCTAACACATCACAATCTGATCAACAACTCTACTTTTAGGCCTAATTAGGCCTCTTTTCCAAAGGAGGTCTATATTCTAATTCACCAAAAACCTTAAAACCTTCACAAATAGTCCCAACCAGTCACAAAACTAACATTTCCATCATTAGATTTCACAGTCTTCATCAATTTCTTGCTGCCCAATGCGAAAACCAGTATTTTCATGTCTTGACATTCAACTTGTCAAGCTTGTACACATGCAAATTCTCTAGCCATGATACCACCCTTCCTAGAAACCATGAAAAACCTAAACCTAACTCCTAACAGGCCCATTCCACTAATTTATTGAACTACTCTATAGTGGAATGGCCTTTACAACTCCATTTTCTTTCAAACCCTAAGAAACCCTAGATATCAACCAACTTACAAAAAACTTAGCTTTTCTCCTCAAAAACTTAATGAAAACTCCTCAAAATAGATTCAAAAGAAAGATAGCATGATTCCCCAATAGATTTTGAAGGTCTCACATTGAATGCAGACTGTACGAGATCGTATAGATTCTAGTTTCACCAGAAAATGCAAAAGGAACACCAAAAATAGAGTCTTATTGTATTGATAGTTCAAAGTTTCATCCAACCAACTTGCCTCGAATGTTTTAGAGGCCTTATATCATGTTTCTCAAGGCATACCAATGGTTGACAACATAAATTTGAATTTGTGACCGTTCACATTCTAACTGTCATTCAAAATGTGACAAAAAGTGCACTAAACAACATTAACCAAATGTAAAGTTGTGAACAATACTCGACCCCACACACCTGAAACCTCCTAGTTACACTAATTATATCAAATTTTGGTCATATGACCTTATTACATCATGAAAGTGACACTTTATTCAAACCTAGACACTCCTAACAATTGAAAACCAAAATTTCACATTGGTGCTCCTGCACCAAAGAGGAAGCTCGTTTCATAAGGAAGGTAAAGAAAGGATCTAGCAAGTATAAAGGTAAATTACCATTTAAATGTTTCAATTTTGGAAAAGTAGGAAACTTTTCTACTAAATGTCCTTATGAAATTAAAATTAGTGATGATGAGGAAGAGCATAAGATGAAGAAAGATAGAAAACATAAAAAGGGCCACAAACATGGCAAATTTGAGAAAAAGAAGAGTTCTTACAAAGGCAAGAAAATATTTTATTCCAAGGAAAGTAGCCCGTTCGAAGAAAGTTCATTTTCCAGTGATAAAGAAGAGATCCTATTCATGGCTATAGAAACAAAATATTACATCTTAAAAAATGATGAAAAGATAGAAATGGAAACAAAAGGGGAAGAGAATGATGAAATAGTTGGGGGATTTGATTTGGAAGAACTTATTTGCACTATAGATGAAAACAAGAAACTCAAAAAGAACTTGAAGCAAAAGGTACAAGTTCAAGAAGACAATGAATCCAAAGAAAAGTTATCACAAAATCTTGAAGATTTTGAAAGAATTTTCATTAATCTAAAAGTTCAAACTAAAGAAGCTAAAAGGATTGAAGAGGTGTTAGAATCCAATTGAAGGAAAAGGAAGAAAATTCTGAAAGGTTGGAGTCTTAAATTGTATCTTTGAGAAAAGACATAGAAAAGACAACCACTAAGTTGAATGAAATCCTAAAGTTTGAAAAGAGAACCAAGATCTTGAATGACATTATAAATGAGCAAAGGTCATCCTTCATAAAGATAGGTCTTGGTTATGAAACAAAGGAAGATCAAGTCTCCATAGAGTCATTAAAGAATATCAATGAGGAAAAACTAAAAAGTTACATTGATTCCCTCAAAATTCCCATCAAAGGTGGATAAACAAGAAGCAAGAGAATTATGCTCCACAAAAATTTGGTACTCCAAAATTTAATACTAACAGATTTTGAAAATCCTTTCCTCCAAGGCAAGCACACATGACCAAGTCCCAACCCTCTTTCTTTGGCTATTGTTTTATGTGTAATCAATTTGGTCATAAATCAATTGATTGTAGGACTCGTCAACGTGCAAGAAATATTAGGTGGAATAAGAATAGAAGTTTAGAATTTCTTATGGGTTCATAAAGAGCAACTATAACTCTTTTTCCCCTCTAGTAGACTATAATGTTGTAAGTTATAAGTGCAATAATTTTGGGCACATAGAACATTTTTGTAGAAGTGGTTTTGTATATTCTCCCAAACAGAACAAAAAGAAGGAAATTATGACAAAGCACAAGGAGGAAAACACAAAAATATGGAAAGAAAATGAGAGGTTCGTGCTTATACTAACTACCTTACATGCTCAAAATGAGAAAGACCAATGGTATATTAATAGTGGTGCTCAAGATACATGACAAGTGAAAAGAGTAAATTTCTCACCTTGAAGGAAGTAAATGGTGGAACAATGAAATTTGGGGACAATGCAACATCAAAGATAGTCGAGAAAGGTACTCTTAGCCTAGATAATGGAAGAAAAAAATTGAGAATATAATATATGTTGAAAAGTTAAAACACAATCTCATGAGTGTGAGTTGAATGTGTGACCAAGGGCACATTCTCACATGTCATGTTGAAGGATGTGAAATCAAGAAGGGAAGTTGATTGCAGTTGCAAGTAAAATAGCCAATAATCTCTACATCCTTAGTGAAATTAAAGGTGAAAAGTATTATATAGGAAAATAAGATGAGAGTCAGCTATGGAACAGAAGGATGGGGCACATAAACTTTGATAATATTTTCAAAATCAGAAACAAGAAGGTAGTGAGAGATATGCCAAAGATTTTGAAGCCTTCAAATACCATTTGCAAGAAATGTCAATAAGGGTGTTTGAAACCTGACTTGTTGGGAGAGATTGTTGGAAGTTTTTCATTAAAGATTGTGTGATGGCAACATGAGTTGAATGGAGAGATTAATGGAGATCAATTAGATAAAATGTTATATGGTGTTGTCATTGATGGAAATCCATGGTAAAGATGCAGAAGCATTGGTCCGATGAAGATCAGATGATTGGATAATTGCCTAAGTCCATAATGCAATTCCAGTGTTCAAAGAACCAATCTTTTGGTTCATATTGCTCCACCATAAAGAATTTGGTTATGTTGTTTTGAGGTAATGATGGTGTATGTTGGAAGACTCTAAATTCATTTTTTTGTGATCTAATGTCTTCTACTGTCAAAGATAATAGTGACAGAGTATCGGTCTGGAAATACTAGTGTAACTATGACAAAGTGTATGATTGGAATGCTTTGCATTATGTTGTGGATGAGAATTTCGATACGCGGATTTGTAGAAGTGTTTGAGGATGCTTGTAGTATGTTTTCTCTAAGTGACAAGTGTTTTGGTTGTTTGTGTGTCAACTTGTGAGTAAAAACATGGTTCATTTTATTATTACTTCACCAGTGGCACGCTGACCTAAGTATTTTGGGTTGTGCGAAGATGAGTAGATTTTGAAGCAGAATTATGCGAATAAAAGTCATTTCAATCTATCTTAATATGTTATATGCTTTGGTTTCCTTCACAAGGTGTGTATGATTGAGTTTTGATCTGACAAGATGAAGTATTGCATGATACTTGTTTTTGGGCCAACCTAATTGGTTTTGGTTTGTTATGGTATATATTCAAGGTCAATTCCTTATGTGATGATGTAATTGAGATGTGAGATAATTAAGTATGTGTGTGAGATTCAAAGCAGCTCAAAGTTTGAATTGTTGAGGTGAAGAATGAAGTGTGTTAAGTTAGTATTTTGAGCCTTAGTGGAACTATATCTTCAACATAGGTCAAATGCATTATATTAGCAATTCATACTTGGCAGTGAGCCACCCTTTCTTCTATCTCTTTCTATTTTGGGTAGTGAACCCTTTGGCAGTGAGAATTTCCTCTTTTTGACAATGAGTCTTGGATAGTGATTCCGCCAATTGTATCAAGCTTTATAACCAATTACAATATTTATATTGTGAGCTAATCCTCACCATGATTTTTCCCTTTTTGGGTTTTCCACATAAATCTGGTGTTCTTGTGTTCTTTGATGTGATGAAGGATTTACTACAGAAGATTGTATAGTGGACATGGAAGGAGAAATCAAATCAACTCTTGATGATTTGGATAAAGCAAAAACAAAGAACGAAGATCTAAAAAAGGATCTTAGTGATGAAGATCAGTGCATTAAGAATCCAAGAGAGAAACTCGGGAGAGTTATAGATAGAATCAATGAAACAAATGAGCAGCTCAAGAAATCAAATGAGACTATCACTAATCTGAAAATGCAAGTTGAAGAAATTAAAAGAGTTGAAGACTGCCTGAATGTTAAACTAAAAGACAAATCTGAAGAATGTTCAAAGATTGAATAAGAGATTGTTACTTTTAGATCAAATCTAGAGAAAGCAAGGATTTAAGAAGAGCTCCACACTACTTGATAAGATGATTGTTGGACCAAAAGGTTCTAAGGACAAATAAGGATTAGGATTTTAGAAAGTTGAAAATTCAAAGGTAGATCAGACTCCAAACAATGTCGTAAAAGAAATATGACAAGAAGGGAAAAGTCAAACAGATCTGGAACCAAAAGAAAAATTTAAAAAGGGCACCTATTAGACAACCAAATTCTCCAAGGTACTCATCTTTTAATGGTTATTATTATTACTACAATAAGTTTGGACATAAATCTATAGAGTGTAGAAGTAGAACGAATCAAAATGTTTAATCATTTCTAGTTCAGTGCTATACATGTAATAGATTTGGTCATAGATCTAGTGAATGCAGAAAATAGATAATGAATGGCTATAATGGCATGATGTATCAATATTTCAATGGTTATTGTTATGGATGCAATGGATTTGGGCATAAGGCTAATGAATGCAAACCTAGAATGGGTGGAAGTAAGCTTGTTCAAAAAGGTGCCATATTTCACAAATTCAATAAACCAGGACACATAGAAAAGTTTTGCAGAAGCAGAAATGTGAAACCCTCTATTTCACAAAAGAAGGTTGATCCGAAAAAGAATGTGGATCCAATGGAGATGAAGAAGGAAATGAACAAGATGTATAAAAATAAAGAAGTGAAGTGAAGGATGATTCCATGGTGTAGATATTTCCTCTGAAAACTAACTGAAGAGCTTTGGATCAGGGGGAGTTTTAGTAGAAGATCCTTAATCCCCTACCAAAGTTGTGGTGCTAATGTTCTCAACACATTGATATATGTGTAGATCAACATGGAGGATCTATTGATGGAATTTCTGGTATGAAACTTCATGTTGCGAAGATTTGTGGAGTGATTGAAGATGACTATGACTGCACAGTTAGAGTTTGTCAACTTTTTGAACTAACATTAATCACTGCAATCAATGCATTTTAGATTTTTGGAAAAGGGTTTTATGTGTTTTCATATATGAAAATTTCATTCAAAATCGAGCATTTGAGTAGATTTGAAGTTGTTGTGTGAAACCCTACCATCAAAATAATTTGAAGGTATTTATCATCTCCTGCTAAAACCCTAGTTTCATAAGTGGTTCACAATGCTTACCCCTCAAGTAATTGATGTCTTGGAACGTCCAAGACCTAAGTTCAAGAAACACCCCTTCAAATCCATGGAAATAGATCTAGAAGGAATGTTTTTGAGAGTTTCATATGGTGTAATTCATACTGAGGACGTGAAAATGCAAGAATATGATCACTCAAATTTGGGATTTTTTTGTTAATGAGCTCACCGAAGATGTTTTTGAGTTGAAACTAGAATTTGAGAGCCTGCCAAAGAAGAAGTTGGATGTATGGAACAATTTTTTGAACTTCTATTATGAGAATGCATGGGTTAAGTATGCGCTGAGCCACATCGATAATAAGTTTATGTGGTTGGATATTCTACACTTAATCAATAAGCAATCTATCAAGGTAGTTACAAGATTATGCTCTGAAGGACCTATTCCAATGATGAAGGTCGTGAAGAATGAGATGGTTATGAATCTCACCAGAGTGAAATTCAACAAGCATGCCCTCATGGTGAAGGATATAGATGATCCGATAGTTAAATATGCATCCATGATGATAGGTTACAAGATTTACTACACCAACAGATAAAATTTGATGTCAGAAGCAACTATACATACTACTCACCAGATGGTGAAAGAAAGTTTAGACATAGATCTATGTGAGATCCTGATATAGCAATTGATGGGGAATCTTTAGAATACAAAAGGGTCTTGGTACCCATCCCGATATAGTACCCTTACCGTATGTTTATTGTTTTACTTTCTCAGAGAATTATCTAGTGCAAAGAATCTTGTATGGTTGGATAGTATTCCTGTTGCAATTCAAATTAGGGATCACTTAAGAAGTTTTGAAAGCATAAAAAATCAAGATAGCATGTTATGGGTTTCTTTAATACATTTCAAGAGAAGATGCAAGAAAGAGAAAGGATTCCTAGAAGTGTTATTGAAAATTACAAGAAGGATATAACCTTTATGGTTACTAAGGATGAATGCATTATGGAAGCAATGGAACCTAGAATAGTCTGGACTTCAAAAATGGGTTATGAAGTGGTAGATGTAATCATGGGTCTTGCAGATCTTATGTTGAGAAAATCAAGAGACCCCACTGTAGATAGGTTTGGAACCTATGATGATAATTTTGTTGTAAAAGCTAAGAATAATGTTGTCCCAGAGAAGGAAGAAGCTTAAGCAAAAAAATAATTACCTCTCTTGGATGCACAAAACAATGTTAAGCAGAAGGAAGAAGAAAAATAGGAGAATATGGAGAACCCTAAGGTGCAAAAGAATGAAAACTTTCCTCCTCTAGATGGTGAGAAAGTTGCAAAGGAAGAGAAGAGTACAGAAGTCTTCTCTAGTAGTGGAGATCGGGAGAAGGAGAAAGAGAAAAAGGAAGGAGGAAGCACTTAAGCAGTTGGTGAATCCTCTAGAGCTTCTAGGGGTTCCTTGAAGAGTTTACTAGATATGTAGCTTTAGTTCCAATTGGTGGTGTTAGCATAGTTGCTACAAATTCCTATGCAGCAAGGACGGGTTGACATGGATAAAATATTTCCCTTGCATAAGTTGATACTTGGTGATGCATTTCATGCCTCTGTGAGAAAGGATATTTTACAGACTCACCAGAAGAGTGTTGAGATGATAGATGAGGTGGTAAAAGTGTTGCAAGATAGCTCCCCTGGTGCAAATATTGACAATTCTTTATTTGGTGTGCAACAATTGAGGTTACTCCTTGATTCCTTTAAGTAATATTCTACTGGTCTAGTGGAGAAGTTAGAAAAGGAAGTAATTAAGAAGATAAATGATAAGAGAATGGCAGAGGCTTTCGAAAAATGTGCTACTTCACATGGTAAGTTGCAAGCAACTTGAAGGATATTCAGAATTGTGTAGAGGAAGCAAAAAAATTGTTCCAATTTTGTTTGAAAAGGCATGTTTCTACCAAGAGCATAAAAAACTAGATGGACTCAATTGAGTCTCAAATTGATCAGGCCTTTGGAGTTTATGATCCAATGGAAGATGTTGATGGAACAACAAGGATAGCAATTAAAAATATGTATGGAAAATTTTACCAACTATAGGAGCAGAAAGAAAAGATAATAATGCAATATTGTCAACTCAGAGACCTAGTAAGTGCTAGGCTTACTTCTTTGACTGGAATGTTGGCTGATGTAGAGAAGATACAATAGGATCTAGTATCCAACTCTCTAGAAGAAGGTGAAGAGATCCTTTTGAATTTTGAAAATTAGTGTGGAATAATTTCCTTTACTAAGAAGGAATGGGAAACAACAAAGAACGATCTAGAGCTACACCTTGCAAATTTGAAGGTGTCCAATCAGGGCAATTTTCCCTCCACAAGCTAAGTTGTACATTTTTATTTTTTATAGATAGCTTTTCAAATTGCAATGTACATATGTGGATGTATTGGAGATTTTTGCAATGTACCTTTTTGATCAGTCTTATTGGAGAAGAGATGAGTATAGGAGTGAAGCGGTAAGGGGGAATTATTTCCATGTACATAGATATATATCTTCAAAGGGGGAGAACAGTAAAAAATTGAATAGTTTGATACTAAGGGCCCCTTTTCCCTTGATTTCAAAGGGGAAGAATATTGGAGAAGATTGGAAGTTTGAGTAGTGTTTCCATCAATGACAAAGGGGGATTTTGTTGGAAACTTGACTTGTTAAGAGAGATTGTTGGAAGTTTGTCATTGAAGATTGTGTGATGGCAACATGAGTTGAATGGAGAGATTAATGAAGATTAATGAGCATATTATTTTATATGGTGTTTTCATTTATGACAACCCATTATTGATGGAAATTTATGGTAAATATGCAAAAGCATCGGTTCGATGAAGATTAGATGATTGGATAATTGCCTAAGTCTAGAATGCAGTTCTAGTGTTTAGAGAACTAGTATTTTAGTCTGCATTTCTCCGCCATGAAGAATTTGGTTGTCGTTTTGAGGTAATGATGGTGTATGTTGGAAGACTCTAAATCAAAAGCTTCATGACCCAATTTCTTCCGTAGTCAAATATAATAGTAACAGAGTATCAGTTTGTAAATACCAGTGTAATTTTCATAGAGTGTATAATTGGAATGCTTTGCATTCCATTGTGGATGAACCTTTTGATATGTAGATTTGTAGAAGTGTTTGAGGATGCTTGTAGTATGTTTTCTCTAAGTGTCAAGTGTTTTGGTTGTTTGTGTGTCAAGTTGTGACTGAACAAATGGTTCATTCTATTATTACTTCACTAGTGGTATTGACCTAAGTATTTTGGGTTGTGCGGAGATGAGTAGAGTTTAAAGCGAAATTATAGGAATAATTGTTACCTATTTTTCACTCTGAGCTCAAACAGGTAGAGCTAAATGAACTATGAAGTTCATTGTTTATAGGTACGGAAAATTTTCAAGTTTTTCTCATTAAGTGTTCATTGATCATCATTGAGATCATCTTACATATGAGTCATAATTTATTGTGCAAACGTTTAAAACAGAAAATTGAGAAAATTTGCATAGTGATGCTTTTATTCATTTTGTGAAATGTTGAATCTCGCACAAGCTGCGAGAGTAACTGAGTTTGTTTTTGACAATCAAGAGATGAATACAAAATTTGAGTGCACAAGCTAGACAGTTGAAAGTAACATAAGAGTAAAGGAGGGAAGCAATTCATCATTGCCTGTAATGATGAATCACTTTCATTGGTGCTTCTAGCCGTCGTGCCTCCAAGCAGTTGTAGCCTCTCTTCATCACTCCATGAACCTGCAAAATCGTTAAGGAGATGGTATTAGAGTTATACTCTAAGACAATGGTGAATTACTTTCTGCCTTACGCCTATTCTATAGACAGGAATATAATTTGCATTAAACCAAGCATTCATCAGATAATTGCAAAAGATCGAGACGAAAAACACAATTCAGTGAAAGCTTTCAGCTTCTTTTATTTTTGCTAACATGTTTGTTTCAGTGTGTAGGAACAGGTTCATCAAGTTCGAGATCATTTTATCAGATATGTGGAGTAAAACGGGCTCCCACAAGGGTTGAGCTCGGCATATCAAGGAGGATACACTCACAAGTTTCATAAAGAGTTCATGAATATTGATAACATTCATTAAAAGCATCAATGTTGCACTCATCAAATTTCATTTTTTTTTTCAGCTCTACTTTAATAAAGTGTTGAGCCTCTTTGCATTGAAAAGAAATAGAGTATTCGAGCATTGGACTGCTTTCATAAACTATATCACTGTACAGGACAGATTTGCAATAATCTATTCTCTACAAGTAATAACAGAAAATCAGCAAACTATGGTTTAGTCAACATTTAAGAGATATGGAAGATACAGTTTCATCAAATTGACATATTGTTTCAAATGCCAAATGAGATCATGTTACAGGGTAATGTCTTTGTCACTTTGACTGTATGCAGTTTATTGAATCATGAGTCTGAAAGATAGGCCCAATTGTTGTTAATATGGTTGAGAGAAAGTTCAGATTTAACGATATTCACAGCTAATTTTAAATAGCAAATGATAGTTCCAGCTATTACCAATCATTGATATGCTCACGAGGTACAGAACAATAATGGAAGATATATATGAAGTGTAGTGGAACTTTACTTTGCACAATGAGGCATTATCGTTCAAAGAAAAGGTATACAATGTTACAAGTGCTAGAAAATCACCAATGCAGTATGAGTTATTCAGCATTAACATAAATGGAACATCTATTTTTTAATGGCAGGCCTTATTTGCAAAGATACAAAAAAGCAGATTTTGCATGGATATAAAACCAAAGTCAATCAAGGGTTGTCAAGTGCTACTGAGATAGCATTAAATGTCAAAACACATTTTTTCCTTAAAAGACATTATGAGTTACTTTGAAATAAAGGCATGTAAAATACAGTGGGTTGCGAGCTGTGACAATTTTGTGAAAGTAAAATAGTTGTAGATGCTCACAGAAGCATTTTTTGCATGAATAAAATTCAATCACAAAAGACCAAAGGGCAGTCATGATGCAGTCATTTTATGGAATGTTGCTCTTACTTTATATTAGAGAAAATACAAACAAAAGCTTATGTTACAATAAAGACAGCAAATACAATCATGATGGAGGACGGTATGGTTGAATTTCATATTCAAGGCAGTATTTAATATGCAAATCGATAAGTAACTGTTTAGGCAGTAAGCAAGAGTTCATGAAAATATCCAGAGCGAGTTTTCATTCAAATAGAAATGAAGCCATGGTTGTCAGCGTAGACAGAGGTTAAAGGTCAGAATGGTTCTTAAATTTTTTGTCTCAGATACATTCAAAGACGCAAAGGATCAAATACCCAAAATTACCACAGCAGCCGCGGCCTTCAATACAGAGAGAATTTGTGGTTCTTTTATAAAATAATCATTGATATGCTGTTCATTGAGCCATTTCAAATTTTACTAGCAGAAGTGCACACAAAGGATCAAATACACTAGGAATGAGTGCTACAGTCGTGGCCAGTAATGACAGTATTATACAGAAAATTTTGAACAAGGCAAGGAATCAAAAGGAAAAGTCTTGTGTAACCATCATCTACAATCAAAATGATTAAAGCAGCTTTAGAAGGTAATATTTTCCATTTTTATGGCCTCAAAATAGAAAGAACAGCATGGCTTTGTGCTAAAGAATGCGAGTTACCTTGTGACATTGCTCAAGTGATGAGTTCGAACTCTTTCCAGCTCCATAGCAGCCAGGTTAAAATAGAATACCAAGAGAATACACGAGGAATAGAGAGAAGACACAGAATGTATTAGATATTATCATAGCCGCGCCTTAGGGTTTCAAAAAAACACATTTTTAATGCTTGGTAATATCTAAATTTGTCAAAATAGTAAAAAACGAGCTTCATATTACCTATTTTTTTCAAGAATATTATCAGGAGATCATCAAAAATCGACAAGAAATGGTCAAATTCGAGCTTCAAACCCTCCATGGCAGCGGCCGACTTCCTCCAGTTGGTCAAATGCAAAAGAAAGATGATGATTTTTAGGTTTCGATGGTGTTTTGTTCTTTCACCCTAATTCCTCTTTGTATTTTTTTTGCGAATAATTCTCAATAATCATTGTGTTTTATTCTCCCCATAGTCACGTTTTGAAGTCAATAAGTCAAGAAATGGTCGGCTTTATCGATGATGGAGTTTTGTGCTAAAATATTATGGCAAAATATTTAAATCATTGCCAAAAATATATGCTAAGGATGGTGTATAAAGCTATGAGGGGAGAATAATATTTTCAAATGTTGCAAGTGAATTATTCTTATTCATTTATTTGCATTGTATCATGTAAGCTAAATTAATTAAATGATATATTATAAATCATTTAGTTAATTTAGCATTTTTAAACTGCAAATAAATAAACGTTGTGTGAAACTGTAGATGCTTTCAAGTTTAGTTTTATTCCTCATATTTGTTTGCATTTTATAATGTAAATGAATTAATTAAGTGATGCATTATACATCATTTAATTAATTCATCATCTTTAAATGTGGATAAAGATGTTATGTAAAGCTAAATCACAGTTACTTCAGTTCCACATCAATTTCAACTAAAGACTTAAACGTGAAGGTGGAGTTCTAATGTGCATGGGCGGATTGATATAAACGAGGTGGTTTTTACGTGCTTTAGGCCACTTTTTCAAGGATTTCAGTCCAGTTCAAGTTGCAGATTGATTTCATGCTTTATGACTGCCAGTTCGAGTTTGAGTTCACTCATTTTTGCATGAGTTTGAGCCATTTTTTCAAGGATTTTCACTTGTGCTCGGATTTCACATTGTAATTGTCATCTTTTCACTTTCTGATGACTTTCAGTTACTATTCATGCACTTTGGAGTGCCTTTCATATTGTATATATTGAAAAAGTTTATCTTTTTCAATCTAGTTCTTGTTTTTCAGCCTTTGCACTCTGCAAAGTGAGATATCTTGTAACTCAGCATTTTAAATTTAATACAGTTTTACAGCTTTACAGGTTATCATTTTTGGCAGAGTTTCCTTCTTTTCATTATCGCGATTCAGTGTCAGGCTTCTCAGATTCAAGAGTCTTGTATTTATTGAATGTTTAAAATGCGAATTTAATGTGTTTGATTTCAAATCCTTTAAATTCCTATCACGTTCATGAATACGTGTACATGAAAAAGAAATTTAGTTACAGATCATAAGTTGTGTTGTTAATTTATCCTCTCCTTTAGGTTGTGAAAATAACATTTTCCTTCATTAAGAATGGATTTTCAAGCCTTCTGATGAAACACTTTTGTGATTAGATTGCCCAATTTGAGTTGTGAAGATAGATTCCGTAATAATCAGTTGTGAATTAATCTGCTCATAAATATCAATTAGGTGAATCATCGAGGTTTTAGTTTCATGCATTTAGCAATAGTTCTTCTTACCCTTTTCTCAAAGAAAATCATTCAAGTACCTAATTGATCATCATATAGGAAGCTGGCCTAGAATCCGGAGGTTCTATTTTTGCCATAAGATTACCCATAGCCTGGAAATAGTTCCCATGTTTCAACAGATTGTTGAATTTAATTATTCAAGCGTTCAGGTGCAATCTAATTGACAACAATAATTATAGGTCATGCCGACCTATCTTAATATGTTATATGCTTTGGTTTCCTTTGCAAGGTGTGTATAATTGAGTTTTGACCCGACGAGATGAAGTATTGCACAATACATGTTTTGGGCTGACCTAATTGATGTTTTGGTTGGTTGCGATATATATATAAGGTTAATTCCTTGTGTGATGATGTAATTGAGATGCGAGATAATTAAGTTTGTGTGCAAGATTTGGAGCAAAGAAGTGTGAATTTTTGAGGTGAAGAAAGAAGTGTGTTAATTTAGTATTTTGAGCTTTAGTGGAACTATATCTTTGACAACATAAGTCAAATGAATTGTTAGCAGTTCATACTTGGCAATGAGCCACCCTTTCTTCTATCTCTTTCTATTATGGGAAGTGAGCCACTAGAAGTGATACTCTCCTCTTTTGGGTCTAGCGAGTCCTTGGACAGTGAGTCCACCAATTGTATCAAACTTTGTAACTAGTTACAATGTCTATATTATGAGCTAATCCTCACTGTGGTTTTTCCCTTTTTGGGTTTTCCACATAAATTTGGTGTTTTTATGTTCTTTGATGTGATTTATGCTTTCTATGTTCATATCCATTACTGCAAGTTTAATTTGATTCATTGAATGAATGTTTAAGTTGTTAAGTATATCGATTCACCCCCCTCTCAATATTTTGGGTATTCAACAATGAGAAGAAAAAAAAGGGTGAACTTCAAGATAGAGTATTTTATGTCTAAACCTATGGAACTTATCCATATTGGCCTTTGTGGGCCAACTAGAACAAAGAATATGCAAGGTGAGAGTTACTTCATGTTGTTAATTGATGATTATTCCAAAATGACAGGTTACAGTTTTTAAAAATAAATCTAAAGCTTTCAAAAATTCCAAGGCATACAAATCCTTAGTTGACGATGAAACCGGTCTAAAAATCAAATGCTTGAGATTGGATAGAGGAGGAGAGTTCGCTTCAAATGAATTTGAAGAATTTTGTGAACAATATGGTATAAGGAGACATATTTATATCGCAAGGACTCCATAGAAAAATGGAGTTGTGAAAAGAAAAATAGAGTAGTCCAAGAAATGACAAGGACTATGTTAAATGAGTCCAATCTATCAGACACTTTTTGCAAAGAAGCGGCTCATATAGCGGTCTACATACTAAATCAAGGAAAAACCAAAGTAAACAATTCCAAAACACCATATGAACCATTGAAGGGTAAGCATGCTACAGTGAAGTATTTCAAAGTATTTGGGAGTAAATGTTATATAAGAAGAGATGAGGAAGATGGGAAAATTTGACTCTAAGGAATATGAAGATATTTTCCTTAGATGCTCTTCAAGGAGCAAAGCTTATAGATGTTGTAATAAGAGGTTGCACAAAATTATTGAAAGTGCAAATATTAGAGTAGACGATGAATGGCACAAGAAGTTTATTATCAAGAAGAAGAAAGTTGCAAAGAAGTGGAGAAAGAGATTGAACATGAAGAAGTTGACCAAAGAAATGCAAAGACACTATCAAAGGCACCTAAGACACCATCTAGATTTGTTCAAAGGAATCATCCAGAAGATTTAATTCTTGGTGACAAAAATATAGAAATTCAAACAAGGAGAAGATTGGCCATTACATTAGAACATGCAAATATGTCCTTTCTTTCCAAAATTGAACCCAACAACTTTATCGGAGAAAGTGAAGAAAACCATTGGGTGAGTTCCATGGAAGAGGAATTGAATCAAATTGAAAAGAATGAAACTTGGGAACTTGTCCCGAGACCTAAGTATAAAAATGTAATCGGCATTAAGTAGGCATTCAGAAACAAACTAAATGAGGATGGTGAAGTTGTGAGGAACAAAGAAAGACTAGTATGCAAGGAATATCCGCAAATTGAAGATATTGATTTCAAAGAAATATTTTCATGTTTCTCATCTTGAGGCTATAAGGATGTTCTTAGCATTTTCTAGTGTTAAGAACATCAAAGTCTACTAGATGGTGCCAAATTTGCATATTTGAATGGAAACTTAGAAGAAGAGGTATATATTGAACAACCTGAAGATTCATCCTATCTAAGAATGAGGATCATGTATGCAAGTTAAAGAAAGCACTTTATGGTTTGAAACTAGCCCCCAAGGATTTGTATTCAAGATTGGATAAGTATATACAACAAAGTTTCAAAAGAGATATTATTGACAACAATCTATACATCAAAATTGAAGGTGATCATCAGTTGATTTCTATAGTTAATGTTATTATTTTTGGGGGTAGCAATGATAAGATGTGCCAAGACTTTTCCATGAACATGCAAAAGGAATTTGAAATGTTAATACTTGGTGAGTTGTCCTTCTTCCTTGGGTTGCAAATTTCTCAATCAGATAAAATAATATTTATTTCATAGGCTAATTATATTAAGGAAATGTTGAAGAAATTTAGAATGGAAGATTACAAACCTATGAGTGCACCCATGGTCACATGATGCAAGTTGAGTAAAGATAATGAATCTCCTAAGGCTAATCAAACTCTTTATAAATTAATGATTGGGATTTCATTATACATAATAGCTTCAAGGCCTAATATTATCTAGGTAGTTGGTATGGTGGCAAGATTTCAAGTTGTGCCAAAAGAAACCCATGTGCATGCAATTAAAAGGATCTTTAAATATTTACAAGAGACTTTGGAGTTTGGGTTATGGTATCAAATAGGTGAAGATTTCACCTAAGCAACATACACTGATGCGGATTGGGATGGTAGTGTGGATGACAGAAAGAGTACAAGTGGAGATGCATTCTTTCTAGGAAATTATCTTGTATCATGGTTAAGTAAGAAACAAGCTTTGATTTCCTTGTCTATAGCAAAGGTATAGTATATTGCAACAACTTCCTATTGCACTTATGTTCTTTGGATGAAGCAAACATTGAGTGATATCAAGGTAGAATATGATCATCTTGTATCCATATTTTGTGATAATACAAGTGCACTCAATATATTGAAGAATCATGTGATGATTCCTAAACCAAACACATTATAATCAAATATCATTTCTTAAGGGAGCAAGTGGCAGACCAATAGGTGAAGTTAGAATATATTTCCACTTAAGAACAAATTGCAGATATCTTTACAAAGCCTTTTCTAAAAGAAACTTTTGAGTACATAAGACAAAAATTGGGAGTGATATCCTCTTCATCTAGTCATTGATGAAATATATTATTCAAGGGGATGTTATTCAAGGAGAACCCATCACTGCACTATCTTATAGCTCCAATGATTCATTTTCCATTGATTTCAAAGAGGGAGAAGTAGAGACAAGTGGGGCAATAGAGATTATTATATTATGTTGGGTTGTCATCAATGACAAAGGGGGAGATTGTTAGGATTGTTGGCATTGATGTCAAAGGTGTACATGAGTTTGATGATGAAGGTTGATGGCAAGTTCTTCACGATGAGATTCACTGATCAAAGAAGAAGACATTGCAATAGCCAAAGGCCACTATATCAAATTTAAAGAGCAGATCTTATTCTTACATAGCAACAAAATTAAAATTAAAATCCATATCCCAAAGTTGACTGACCCCCTCATAGTGGGAACCTTATTAGGACTGAAAATTAAATCAAATTAATTTTTAAATCATAGGGTTGGCCCCCCTTTGTGTGGTGACCATGTTAGTTGTGTTTAAAAATAAAAATTATATTTTATATGGGCCAACCCCTAAATGGTGCACCTAAATTTGGAAATGTAAAGTCACTTTGAAATGGCATAAAATATTGGAAAATCATCTCATTTGTGAATGAATGTATCCATTTATGAAGTCGCCTCAATTGGAGAAAGACTAAATAGAGGTTGTGAAAAGTGGAGAAGAGGGTGTGTGGAGAATAAGTGGATAAGTCATATATACACCAACAGATTCGTGAAGAGAGGATAATTGAAGATTATTCTATAGCATATTTTTGAAGGATAAATATCAAGAACAAATACTTCATCCATCTAGAGGTCAGTGCCTCCTATTGAGGTTAATATCTCATATTGGAGAGGTTGGTGCCCTTTATTGAAAGAGATTGGTGTCTCAAATTGAGTTGGTAATCTTGAGCATTGGGGATTGGTGTCTTCAAGTGGTTTGGTGCCTATAAAATTTGTAAGAGATTTTTATATTAGTAATTTTTTGTTGTGGTTTTCTCCCAAAAGGGTTTCCATGTAAATCTTGTTTTCCTTTTGTGTTCATACTTATTTATGTTGTGCATTTAAAGTGATTGTGGTTATTAATTTGAAAAAGAAAAAGATACTCTTATACTTATTCACCCCCCCCCCAACTCTCAGTATAAGTTTGTGCTCGTCAAAAGGAATATTAATTAATGCTATATCTACCCATAACTAATGAGCCTCTACCATGTTTTCCTCAAATAATGTAAAAATAGGCCCAACCTTTACCCAATTTTAATATAAAAAAAAGTAATTTTTGGCAAGGCCTGGCCTTTACCACTTTTTTTTTATTTAACATTTTCAAAGTTAGTTTAGCATTATATTTTATCTACTTAGGCTTATGTGTATAGTAAAGCTAGTATTAGTTGGCATGATATTCTATATGGCAAGATTTTATGTTCTCATCTTGGGAAACTTCTAGAAAGGATGTGGTTTGTCTTCCTAAATTCTTTAGTATATTTGAACTACTATAAATGAAGATGTTTTTCAAGGATGCAAATGCATGCTTACTAACTTTTCATAAAAAGTAACAATTCCTTTTGTTGTCAATAGTGTTTCTATGCTCCCTTCTAAGGTCACCTTATCCTCTAAACTAGGTTTTTGGGAACAACATTGTGCCTTTGAAGATTCCCAAGTGGTTTGTCATGTTTTCCACAAAGTTGGTAATGTGACAATAAATTGCTTGAAGAAAAGAATTTTTCAAATAATCTAAAGGAAAAGAGATCATATTGAACCCCCTCAATGTTGTGGTTAGATGGGTAGCCTCTCTTTGACAAGTCGTAATGAGGTTTACAATTCCCCCGCTAGAGAGATGTCAAAGGAGGACAATAGGGTGAAGGTTTTGGAGAATGGTGGGTGTTAGGTCGGAACCATGTTACTTTGAGCCCCTCAAATGCTTCTCAAAGGTCATCCAAGAAAAATAAGTAAAATAGGGTGATGGATATGGAGTGTCCTCATCGTCCTTTGCTCCTTTCTATCTCAAGAGAGATTGTGAGTCCAAAGAAGGTTTTATGCTCAAAGACTTGGTAGAAGCTAGTGTTCAAAGCTACCTGTAATGTTTTGGCTTCAAATTTCCTAGATAAGGTCGATCTTTTCTATCCCTAGGTTGTTTGCCCCAATTTTGTTGGGCTTAGTTCCATAGGTTTGGGTGATGTCATATGGCAATTTTTGGGTTGTTTGATCCTTGTTGGTGGGGCTTCATTTTCCTACTTTTCATGGTGGTCTACTTCATAGTTATTTGTTTTCTAGGACTTTTGTTTTATTACTATTGTAGAAGGGCTTAGGTCTTGTAATGTCCCCTCTTTTAATCCATTTTCCTAGGTCAGTTCAAGTTAAGGAAAAGCAAGTTGGGCTTGTGAAGAAAAATAATAAAACATTTATATTTCTTCCTCGGTCAGCCAAAGTGAAAGAAAGTGGTGAGTTGACCTTCTTGAAGGTAAGAAAAAGTTTTGGTTGGCTAGAGTTAGTGGAGCACTAATAAGACTTAAGGGGTTGGCCTTGAGATGGGGAAAAAATAAGAAATTAATAACATTTTTTCTTAGGTCGACCAGCATAGAGAACGAGGAGGGAAACATGTATAAATACAAGATCTTGTGAAGAATTTCACATCATTTTTGGAATTATTTTTCCATTGCTTTGGTATGCACTTTTGAGCAGCATATGCTTTAGGACGAAAACCCTATTGCATAAAGGAGAAGTTGGATGAAACCCTAGCTTCTTCAAGGTGAACTTCATGATGGAGGTTCCTATGTGCTTTAATGGAGATTATTGTTAGTTTTCATGTTTAGTTTTGCATCAACATTTAGATATTTAATTTGAAGGGTGAGTTGTGCAAGTTGGTGTTGGATGTTGGTGATATGTGGTTGTCATTGATGTCAACACTATCGGCATTAATGTCTTTAAGGCTATATATGTCGAGGATATTGAGAAAATTGTAATAAAATAAGTTGCAATTTGTCAGTGATGCAATGAAGTTATACTATTGGCTAGATCAGTATATTGATGATAAGAGGTTGTGAATTAAAGGGTTTGTTGTCAAGTATATCTAGTTTATCCACATAAAGTTTCAGAGATCTGCATGAAGATTTGATTGAGTTATGAGTATCTGTGTTCTGACAGTTGTGTTGTTGCTTCAGTTGGTGTTCCTAAAAGAAGATGATGTAATTCTAGTGACTTGAGTTGTTGTGGATGCTTCTATAGTAATTCATGATGCTCATGGATGTTTACAGATCGTGCTCTATCTGTGTTGTACATCCGCATTGATCGTTGTGCTCGCGATTGGTGATTTTCTTTTGTGTGTTTGTGTTTTTCATGATCATGGCCGACAGGGTGATTGCAGCATGTTGTGGATCTTCAAGGCATAATTTTTGGAGGTGTTTTGTGTTTGAGGATGTTGTTTTGGGTCTTCACTATGTTGTGGCCGACTTTGGTTGGTGCACATTGAAAAAAATTTATTGATTTGGGTCGACAGTTTGTACTCATTTTATATTTTGTTGAAGCTGACATGTAGATGATGTTATCCCTAGTTGTGGATATATATGAGCGATTGTTTATACCATTTGAAGGCATGTGAAGTAGTGGTGTCCGATTGTTGTGTGTGAATAATGTTCTAATCTTTTAAAGGCAGAAGTAAAGTGTGAAGAAGAGTGAGTGGATTTTTATGTGCTTAACTAGAACTGTAATCAGGCATTAGCGGATGCTATTTTCTTAGTTCAAAATCTTGTGGATGTAATCCGAATGTTTTTGTAAGATAGTGTGTCATCCTTTGGGCAATAAGCCTTTTTGTATTTGAGTAGTGAGCTCTAGGCAGTGTGCCTGAATGCATGTGCATTCCCCATTTACAATTCATTTATACTTTTAACAGAGTATAATCTTTTGGACTAAGCTCCACCGTGGTTTTTCCCCTAACAGGGTTTCCACATAAAAAAATCTTGGTGTTATGTGTGTTTCTGATGTGGTGATGGTTTATGCCTTCATGTTTATTTATCAGATCTGAGAATAAGTTTAATAAGTTTAATTTTTGTGACAACTGATTCACCCCCCGCCTCTCAGTTGTTTTCCCTTGTGTTGCCAACAGTTGGAGATTCTACTTCAGATTTTCTAGGGTGGAAAATCCCTAACATCAATCCCTTGGGCTAGTGCAACCCTTGGTAGGGTTTTAGAGTTGTTACTTCATCATTTTGTTGCATGTTTGTGGCTAGAGAAAGTTTTCCCAGCTAGGGTTAGATTTGCACTTGCATCATTAGGGTTTCTTCATATTGTGGCGCATGTTTGAGGCCCAATTTCCTTTGTAATTTACATCCATATTTTAGCAATAGACTGGAGGTATATTAGAAATATATTGGCTCATATTGATGGATCTAATCAAACTATGTTGATAATTTAATGCTATTGTGATCTACTATAAGTTTGCCTACTTTTGGTTGCATTATCTGTTGTTCATGCATAAATAAACTCAAAAAATTATATTTGCACACTAGGGTTTAAGTAGAAATTGAAAATAAAAAAACTATGGCATCATTTTATGTTACAAAAATCAGAAATTTTGCAAAAATATTGTTTGGGATATTACAGTGGTATCCGAGCCTCAATCCTGCTAGCCTATGGGTTCGATTGTGCAACTAAGTGAGGAAAAGGATGATGAAATTGTGCTCTTCAAAATTGCTAGATGGTATGAAAGGTATCAAAAGTACAAGGATCTTCTAACATACCAACAATCTGTACGATTGACAAGAATGGCTATACCTGTGAGTGAGGATATATCATAATCTTTGATGTGTACTTAGGAGAACCTGATACTATCAAGGATACAAAATCTTTTGATGGTTACTACATGAGGAAAAGAAAGGAAGAGGAAGAATAGTCAAACAGTGATGAAGACGTGATAGAGCAACCTAAAGAAGAACCAAGAGTGTGTGTTGAAGATGTGCCAACGATTGTTGATGTCCAAGAGACACCCACTCACTTCTCAGGTATGGAAGTAATCAAACCTTATGATGACAATCTGCAATGCTTGGAAAGGTTTGATGATTTGAAAGATAAAGGTTATGCTATTGTGAAGAGTGGTTTGACTAAGACTGGCCCTTGTGACGAGGGATGGCAAGTTTATCATGAACACCCTAAGGATAGTGAAGAGATAAGAAGAGAAAACTCCATAGAGGTTGACCAAGAAACATTTGAGTTTCTTTGCTCCAAGATTAATGAATTCATTGGTTGGTTATTTTTTAATCTTGAGAAGGAAAATTTTGGTGTGCACATGATGGATCTAGGAGAGTTGATTGAGTTTGAGAAAGACATTGCACTTGAGCATGAGGTAGGCACTAATTTTTTAATGTAATGACAGCAGTCCTTTATCTTCACATTATCATGTTATGACAGCCAATAGGATCAACCTTAAGGTTTGTGATTTTCATGGAGGAAATCATGTTGGACCAGCACTTGGCAATGGACAACTAACAAAGGATGAAGAATTGATTGAGTCCCTTGTAGATGCTACAAATAGGTATGATGCAAATTTTGATTTTTTGTTTTATGGTAGCAGTGGTATTTCTGAGCATAACCATGAGACAACAGTTGTTTGGATGTTTTGGATAGGTTGGGATCATTGCTTCACCATTGGGGAATGGCATATAGGTGATACTCTATCATCCTATGACCTTGGTAGTGTTACTTGTATCCACATAGGTCTGATTTTTAGTCATGAGGTAGTTGTTATGTTCTATATCAGCAATTTGGAAGAAGTTGTTATACATTTTCTTGCACCTATGTTGGGTATTCCTCACATCCATGGGAGATCTACAAGAGTTGGAGGGCAGCTTTGTGTTTTTGGTACCTTGAGATACTTCCATTTTCTCATGCTTGGTGGATGTAGGGACGTGGTGACTTTGGATCCAGGTGGTGGCATGCTTGGCACATCATTTCCTTGGGATCTTGATGAGTTGCTTCACAACTCATAGAGCAATGGTGATGAATTTGACAAAGTGGAGCAGCGGAAGCTTGAAGACTTGTGGTTGTGTTTCAAAGTTTACATTCTTCATATTCTTCTTGGGAGAGGTAGCCATAGGTTGATGAGTTAAATGATCACGAGACATTTGGTAATATGGAGATACTTGTCATTTGATGGTATTCTTCAGGATGCAGATTTGTCATTGCTTGAGGACAAGCAATCTTGGCAAGGGAGGATTGTAATGTCCCCTCTTCTAATCTCTTTTCCTAGGTTAGATCAAGTTAAGGAAAAGTAGTTTGGGCTTGTGAAGAAAACAATAAAACATTTATATTTCTTCCTAGGTCGGCCAAAGTGAAAGCAAGTGGTGAGTTGACCTTCTTAAAGGTAAGAAAATTTAAGTCTTGGTTAGCCAGAGTTAGTGGGGCACCAATAATACTTAAGGGGTCAGCCTTGAGATGGTGAAAAAATAAGAAATTAATAGCAATTTTTCCTAGGTCGACCAACATAGAGGAGGGAAACATATATAAATACAAGATCTTGTGAAGCATTTCACATCATTTTTGGAATTGTTTTACTATTGCTTTGATCTACACTTTTGAGCAGCATATGCGTTAGGACAAAAACCCTATTGCATTAAGGAGAAGTTGGACGAAACCCTAGCTTCTTCAAGGAGAACTTCATGACGGAGGTTCCTATGTGCTTCAATGGAGATTATTGTTAGTTTTCATATTAAGTTTTGCATCAGCATTTAGATATCTGATTTGAAGGGTGAGTTGTGCAAGTTGGAGGTTCTGCTTTAGATTTTCTAAGGCAGCAAAGCCCTAACATCAGTCTAGCAGGCCAGTGCAACTCTTGGTAGGGTTTTAGAGTTGTTACTTCATCATTTAGTTGCATGTTTGTGGTTGGAGCAACTTTTCCTAGCTAGGGTTAGAATTACTTTTGCATCATTGGGGTTTCTTCATGTTGTGGCACATGTTTGAGGCCCAATTTCCTTTGTAATTTGCATTCGTATTTTAGCAGTTGACTGGAGGTTCAATATCATAAATATATTGGCTCATATTGATGGATCTAGTTGAACTATGTTGATAATTTAATGCTATTGTGATCTGCTATAAGTTTACCTACTTTTGGTTGCATTATGTGTTGGTGTTCATGCATAAATAAACTCAAAAAATTATGTCTACACATGTAATGTCCCCACTCTCGGAGTGACATCATGGTGGCTCGACTCTAGCCCATCCAAGCATTCTCGTGGGTTAGAAGGCATGAAAAGGGAATGAATTTTGGCGATAGGAAACAAATTTTGGTAGTGTATGAGAATTAGGAAGGTGTTAACCTTAAGCCAAGCAAAGCATAATGCTAATCTTCTTCCCACTTGCTGGTCAAAGCACACAAGGAGGTGAAAGCAAGCAAGGAGGTCTACTTGCTAGTCAAAGCAAGCAAGAAGGTGAGTCACCTCACCCAAATCTGATCAGATTCTAGAAGCCTCCCTCTTCCTATGGCGGTTTAGGTAACTTAAGGGAGAAGCCATCATAAATTACTATTTTAAGACCAAGTTTGATCTCCTCCTCGGGGCTATTGTAGGAAGCTTCCAAGAAACTTAGCAAAAAGACCAACACAATCACATTCTTCTAGAAGGCTTGGGGAAACTTAGCCTTGAAGCAAAAGTAATTGAATATTTTAAAAGGAGAAAATCCGATCTTCTTGGGGGACGACTTGAGTAGTGCCTTAGCCTTGAAGCAATGTGAATATTTTAATAAAAGACAATCTGATTCAACCCTAGGATGGCCTTGCCTTAAGGTCTTATTTAAAGGAGGCTGGGGTAATAGGAATGACATGCTATTTGGTGATTTTATCTTATTTGCTAAGAGATATCTCTTGACTGAAAGTGATTTCAGCCAATTCAAGGTGTTGCTCCCTTGAATTTAGTGGTTTGGTGTTGTTCCCATACCACCTTGTGAGGTGATTTCAAACAGAAACTCACCATTGAGCTCAATCAGATTGTGTTTAGCACAACTCCAGTTGCAAATTAGGACTTTGATTTGTGGAAGAAGAGATTTCAAGAAGGTTGCTTGACATAGAAGGCATTTTGGGCGATTTCTACCTTCAAACATATTCAGATTTTCATTGCAGCAGATTTCAGGTTAACTTCATCACCATATCCATGGAGATTTTGGCGGCTACATCCTCCAAAAGGCTGCAACAACGTATTGCCAGACATTTCTGGCTAGCTTCTGGTCAAATAAAGAGGATATGCTATCCTGCTGGGTATGTTCTTGTTTATGTTCATCTTGAGTGTTTGCAAAGAAAAATTTGTATTCAAGTTCATTTTATGTCATTATTGCTTTCAATCTACATGATATAATAAGTCCTTATTGAACGCATAAGTTAAAGACAAGTCTGAAACTTTCAGACCAACAAATTGAAAGAAAAAGTTTCTAGTTTGAACCTGTAAGGGTTCATCTCAACACACTACAGTTTAAGCAAAAATTGAAAATCAGAAAACTAGGGCATCATTTTATGTTACAAAAACCAAAAAAATTGCAAAAATATTGTTTGGGATATTACAGGCCTTTCAAAAACCCACCCTTACCACTTATATCGTAAAAAATTGTCATGCAAGTGCACAAAAAGAGAGATGATATTCATCAACTTATTGTTGAGGTTAAACCAATCTTTTATCCTTATATTGTCCAATGGGGTACAGTGATTGATGTTTTGGTCTATGATCATGATGGTTGGTCGATACAAAATATCGTTGTAGTGGTTAGTGTTGCTTCACAACAACCTTCCAATCCTTGTGCTCTTCATGTGGCTTACTTTTTTCATGTTTCTAAATATAGTTCAAGCTATCCAATTGTTTATGCAAGTGTTAGTGTATATTATCATTATCATATTATTCTTGTAAGTGGTGTTGATCCCAATGGAGATGGTTCTTCAACCAAGCCTCTTGCTCCAAATGCTTTAGTTATTTGTGATAAAGGAAAGCATGTTGTTTCAAATGTTGTTGGGCAATTCATACTAAATTCTCTTGGCCCTAGTGATTTTGATATGGATGTCTCCCCTCTACCTGATGTTTCTAAGAAAATGTACCTAAAATCTTGGTTTCAAGAGTGTTGATTCTGTAGTTATCTTTGGAATAAGTAAATATTAAGCCTTTCCCTTACAAGTTGGATAAAAAGAGTCATGGGAATAGTTCTTGTTAATGCTGCTTTCTATTTGATATTGGTTGTTGCTATAGTGACATGTATACGAATATTACCTCAGACAAATCCCTTTCTTTTCAATGGAATTGTATAGTGGTCTAAATGATGTGATAGCTAGGTTAATGGTGATTAATGTGGTCGGATACTATTAGTAACAGTGTTTTTTGAATTTTTATTGTAGTTGTTGATCAGTCTTTTTATATCTTTGTAATCAATTGCTCGTGCAAATTATTCTTATAAACTATTTTCCAATATATGAAAAAAAATGTTACATTTCCTTCACTTTGTAAATCAGCAAAAAACTGTGCTACAACAAAGAACCTATGTATTGTGTTATTGCAATATATCTTGCACCATCTACAAGTTATGGCAGAACCCAAATAGGATTGCATCCATTGAGATGTCACTTTCAAGCTCACAATCTTTGTCAAAATCTCCAACACAACAAGGCTCTATGCTTGCTTTCTCACCATGACTTCTACAGATTTGTCTGAGGAGTTCCCTCAACCAAATAAAAGGAGGATTGTGACCTAAGACTAAGGTTGCATTCTAGTGTTGCCTCCTTGCTAAAGTTTTCACATCCAACATGCCCAAAACATCTACATTGAATTACTCATTAAACATCTTATAGGAATTACTTCAAATTGAATTAGATTTGAGATGTTCAAAATGTGTAACAAAAGATAATTTAGACATGTGGTTGGGAAAAAAATTCTGTTGAGACATTACTTTAACATCACATGTTTCAATGGTCAAACAGTGAATAGCAATTTTATACCTTATCCCTACTAAAAGGTAATAAATATTTGTGTCATATTTTTATTGGCCAATATTTATCTTTGACCATTGAACTGAATGATGTTTAAGAACGGCCCTTTTAAGAGCGTGCATAACATTAAAGTGTTTTACTTGCAATGTTAATAATTGTAAGGAGCATTCTTTGATAATTCTTCTCATAATAAGCCAAATGCACAACAAACTGTAAAGGCAATGCTAGGATTCTATAATATGGAAGTTGAACAGTCTAAAATTAAACGACAAGAACTGTCAAACATGACTATTTGTTTAAAATATAGAAAAAAATCACATCCACCAACACTCTATCCTCATAGTGGCCATCATTCAAGCCACGCTAGAAAAACGGCGACAAAAAGGTTTTGTTTTCACTGAATATTGTGTAGCCTATTTGAAAACCTTTCAACAAATATACTCTTCCACAATCAACAGACAATATACTCTTCCACAATCAACTGACAGTATTCTCGTAGTTGTAGGTATTGGGTAGAACCTCTCGATCGGGTGAGCTTGTGACTCCAAAGTTAGGGTCTGCCATAAAAAGAAAAATACCATAACATCCATAGTTAATCCATGCTGCATGACCAAAAGTATAAGACACTGAAATTCCTCCCAAACTCTATAGATAACTATTAAACACAAATGTCATTTTCACAGGAACCTTTCATTTAATAGTAATAGCGAATAATTGAAATTCAAATGTTTAGTTTACCAACAGTTCATAAAAGCAAAGATATATTTCCACCTCAGAGTGGCAGAAACACAACTTTCTTTTTTTAGCAAGAATAAACTAATATATTAATATAAAAGGAGAGAGTTACAACATTCTAAAGCCTGAAAGGGCAAAAATCAGGCAACTTACAACTTTGTGGTGCCTTCCTCTGAGCCATTGGTAATATTAATATACTTTGCTATCACACTGTCATTTTCCATAACGCTAGATATACCATACAGCTAAGAGCAGCAATAGAGAACTGTAGTTTTTCATCATTACTATTTACATCGAAATACACGTTCACAGTTTTCATTACCTTGCATTCTCGGTCCATATGCTATTTAAAAGATGACCAGATACGAGACAAAATAACTTGTAGACTACCAAATAACATTAGGCAATAGCATAGTAGCATTCCACTCCAAAAACTTGTAATTTAAGTCCAAGTGATCACCACCCACCCACCTCATTTGTCGTGTTATTTCCCAAGTTTTTCCTTAGTTCAAAAAAATTAATTCTGATTTTTTTCTATGTATACATTTCCTTTTTTGAGCTCATTTTTATACTTACAAGAAAGAAAGAAAAACATGGGAATATTGGAGTTTTTTAGTTTAGGTTGAAGACAAAGGCATTTTATGTTTTCAACTTTGAAATACATTAAATTGAGTTAAAATTTTAAATACTAATGAAGATTTCTTTTAATCATATCCTAATGAGGATTCCGAATAAAACATTGGGTCATCCCTAAAATAGTAAGACTATAATTGATGATGGTAGCATTTGCCTACTATTTTAAAATCGACCATATATTTTTCACATAAACCCTCTCAAATCAAAACACTTAATTGTTTTTTAAATCTTACTTGTTTTTATCATTACAGCCTTTTTCTAAGGCATTATTCTTATTTATAAGCTTTGGCACCATATTTGACATGAAATAACAAAATCAAATTTTTCACTATAACTAAAAATATAATATTCATTTAGTTACCTAAGTTTTTGCCAAGTTTTTCCCATTTAAAACCCAGATAATTAAATTCTATTTACACTTTTGCCACACTATGTCATTACCATGTAAATGGAATGCCACTATAGACAACTGTATGTGGCACATCATAAGCAGGAGGGGCAGAGTTAATTTTTTTATTATTGGTCTGGTCTTTACATCCTCATGAAGAAGCTTTGTCAAACCACCCTTCAGTTTGGGTTTATGTACCCCCTTCTATATGTTTTTATTGATTTTTTTGAGAGCTACAGCAATTTCACAATGCTGCAAGCACCATGAGATTGATCTGTGAAGTAGAGGAAGCTAAGCCTCACCGCTAGTCATCTCATATAGAATATGTTACACCAAGTTTCTAAGACGGAGACAGCAAGAAACGGGTGAACACATTTCCAGGACATTTTTTTGGAGCCCATTTTTAGGGGACAGCTATTAAAAAAATAGGGAAAATTTTTACAAATAGGAAACTTCAAATATTCATATGATAACATTAATAGCATAAGTTTATAGTTGAATTGAGATTTCACATGAGAGTCAACACACAAATTAACAAAATTTCATTTATTTCATTGTCAGTATGCATATATACTATATACAATTACAACAAAATGCCTGAAGACAACAAATTACACTACAAAATGACAAAAACATAGAAAATCTACTGCTGCACCTAATCTTCATCTGCTAACAACACTAATAATGACCAATATTTCACAAAGGATGGGAATTTTGTCATAATACCTTGGGAGTGTTGATTATGGTCAAAATTTATATGGATTGTAGTTATTTCTCAAAGTGCAATGTTTGTAACCTATAAGATGATGTGTGCCATTGGCTCTAAGGCAATATTACCCAGTCGCAGAATTTATGATTCTATCACCTGTGGGATTTGTACAGTTGCTTAAGCTTTATATATTTGAATATCAAATTTCACTAATCTTTGAAAAAAGCCGCTATTCCTAGTCAAACATCAAATTTATGTATTTTTAATTGCAGTGTGGGTACATGAGGAACATTCTAAATTTCTAATACAACAGCTATCTCTAAACAAAGTATAAAAACACATTTTTTGATGCAGATGCAGATGTGATTCATCGCATTCTTGATTATATTGAACAAAATAACTGCAGAGGATGTGTAAAATCAGAATCCTGTATTGATAGAAAAATAACCTGTTTCCTTTCCAATCTGTGTATTGTTTTCATGAAAAAATTTGGAGCACTCAGTCTTCATGGTTTGGTATATGCTAAAGCAACTCCTCTTAGTGTAATTGGAACTTGAAAGAATCTGCTTCTATGTTAGGCTAGATGGAACTTCTTGTTGTATACAAACTGTACGTGACTGATTGTATATAGAGCGTTGCACTGGCTGTATTTAGTGATCATGTGAAAATTTTGTAGTTAAAATACTTGAATTTTCAAAAATAAGTAGTTACCAAGCAGCCAATAGAGAGCTATCTTTAGGAGAGCTGTCAAAACTGCTCAATATCATAAAACTTAGAAGAGAATATGAACAATTTTAGCATTAAATTTTCTTTTCTATTTTGTATTTTTTTTTACTTTTCTTCTTTTTTCTAAATTTGTTTCTTCTTTGTAATGGGCCATAGGTGATAGCTATCCCTGCTGTTTCTTGGGAAAAAAAGGCATCCCAAAGATGTTTTCTAAAATTTCTGCAAATTGCCAATCGGGGATGTCTAGGGGATGTTTCCAATCTGTCCCCCCATCTCTGAAACATCCCCTATAGTGATCTGAAAACAAAGGGGATATGTCCATGAGGTACGTAACATGTAGATTATGTTCCACGGCGTTTTGAGTAGGAGGCAAGGTGACAGCAGGACATTTTGGGGAAAGCATCTGGGTGACCATTTTTTGGAAATGTCAAGGGACAGTAGCATATATATATATATATATGAAACTCAATTTTTTACAAGTTCAATTATACATATCAAAACTTAAGTTTAGACATTCATATAATGTATCAAATATGCTATTAAAATTGAATCAAAAATTTAAACTGTAATTGACATGGCTGATAGAAGTATAGCAGCAATGAAAATTTCAAATCTGCAGGTGATATGGCAGATAGAGCAAATGTAATTTTTAAACTCTGCAGGTAATATGATATATCAAATGTAATTTTTTAAATCATTTCAGTACTCTACAAATATAACATCAAGAGAATGATAACAAAAATAACTGAAAATAGGCATATGAAGAGTTAAGTGGTGCTAAATGAGATCTCTCCCCAAGGAATAAATTTCTAAATGTTAAAATCAGATTCCATACCATACACACAAATCATTCTTTTTTTTTAATAGATTTATTCCTTGAACAAAGTATAGTTATGGAAGTTAAAACCAAATTCCCACACCCCTTTTTATCTTTATAATTTTTAAATACAAAGTAATAATTTTTTAAAACATTGGGGGAAAAAATTAGCCATCGGGGACCCTTGGACATCCCCAAGACAGTCAAGGGCCATCTTTGATGTCCCAGGCCATGCCAAGAATGGCCATATGTCCCAATGGCCTTCTCATTTGTTGAATGAAACCCTAAGGACATTACTGAAAATTCTTGCAAACTAGGGTCAGCCAAGGGATGTCCCTTGCCACTGTTGGGACTCAATCTAACAATGTAAAACATTGCTCGACTCCCAATGCCCTCATGCAATAGACCTCATTATGCCCATTGTCTATAACTAGTCTGAAAAAACTTCAAATGGGATTTCCCTTTGTCAAATTGCCTATGTGTTGTTCCTCTCCATTGCCCATGTTCCTATTAGTTGCTGAAAGTTGCAAAAAATCCAAAAAAGGTTCTAAGTCTAGGAAGGTCTTCATCATTTTCCTGATTTCTACGTAGTTGCAGAGTTTCAATGACGTGTTGGACTTCTTTTGTGTCCAAGCTCCTATCCCAACCATCGGTCCCGCATAGAAATTCCATTAAGTCTATCAAGTCCCTTCTTTCCTTTATTTCCTTCATTCTATCAATTTGTGGGACCTCAACAAATGTTCAAACTTCTTCTTTGTCCCAACCTCCCATCCTCTTCAACATCCCCACATTCTCCCATTCCTTTGCTTCTAATCAAGTTTCATATGCTTTGTGGATTTGCAATGTTCATCTGGACTTCTTCCCATTCCTTTCTTCCTCTTGACCTTTGCTCCTTCTCTGCTCCTAATTCCAACAACCCTTGATCACTTCCACGTTTCCCTTTTTCCGACTTGTGGGTTTCTAACGAACTACTTTCATTTCCCCTCCTCCAAACATCCAAACCTTCAATTCCCCAATTGTTTCCTGCAATCTATCCAATTCCTTCTTTACAAAATCTTGTTTCACTTTCAAACCTTTGAAATTCCTCCACTTCGCTTTGCCAATTCTACACATTTTTCCTACATCCTTTCAAACCACTTATGAGGAATTCCGACAAACTTCTTTCATCTTCCCTTCATCTTTTGATCTCCCGACCTTCGGTCTATTTCCACTTTTCACCCCTTTTGCTTCACCTCTCTTTTGTGGACTCGCAAGGTTCATCTAGGCTTATTCCATTTCATCTGTCTACATCTAGACCTCCTGTCCCTCCATCTTTTCTTGCATTCCCTCCAATCTTTCTCCTACAAACTTTGGACTTCCAAACTACCAATTCAACATCTTGTCGTCACCTTCAATTTCGCAAAGAGACCCCACATTTATCCCAAAGCACTTCCTTTGCTCACTTCATCCTCCTACGAAGATTCGATGAACTTCCAAACTACCATTTCAATGTCTTGTCCTGACTTCCACTTCTGCATTGTATTCCCACAAAGTTACCCAATGGCTTTGCTACTCCCTTTTGCTTGCCATACAGTGTTCCTTTGGACTTTGGGATGTCCATACCTTCAGTTCTACATCCTTTCCTTGCATGTTTTCCTACACCCTCAACTAACCCATTTTCACCCATTTGCAAAGTTTTAATGGATTTCTAATCTTCCAGCTCCATGTCCAGTCTTGACCTCCAATCTCGATATGAAACCCCACATCTCCTATCCTGACTAGGATACCATCTTGCATCAAATTTCCACATTTCCTCCACATTGCCTTCATCACTCACCAGATCTTTCCAAGATGCCATTGATGATTGGATTTGACTCCTTCAATTGCTCCAAGAGGATTTTCCCATCTAAAAACAATTGTCCATCTCAAGGGCGTAGATCTACATGCAACTTCAACAGTGGAAAATGAGGGCAACCATATTGCCATTAACGCGATGGTTGAGTTCCAACTCCTAATGGTTCTCGCACCTATTCCAAATCATCCATCTCACAGATATTGTGGGATTCCACTTGTCTTGCCTATTTTCCAGACAAATGGTCAATCATTTTTGACCTTCCACAAGACTGAGTGTTGAGGAACTTCAAGGGTTTCAACTCCTACGAGTCCTATTGACTATGGAGCAACACATTTTGTAAATCACAAACAAGGTCTTTGTATTGTAAAAGATGTCAATTATTAGATGTCCTCATGGTCATTTGTAGATCTTCAAAAGAACTTCTATGTGACAAATTGTGATAGCATTCTAACTTAGGGTTTCCTCTTTCCACATTTAATGGTATGATTGTAATAAAGATTTGATAAATATCGCAGTATTCTAATTCACTAATAGCTTTGTAATGATCTCTTCTTTATTTCATATGCATTTTTTGAGTTTGGAGATGGATTATTAAGTATGTTCAATTGTGGTGTGTGTATATGCACAACTCATATTCTATTGTGACTTCAAAGTGTTGTTTCTTTTGGTAAATTGTGACTCTATATCCCAATGGATTAGGCAGCAGTCCTAAAAGTTTATGATCGACCATGAACTCAAAATGATAAACATCTTATACTAGTAGTTGAGGACAAGCATTAGTAGTTGACTGTTGTATACACTTCATCATTCAACGATTCATCAAAGGAAGCATCTATAGAAAGACATAACAATTATTATCCTAAGGAATCATGTTTTGCATACGTTCATCTTGCCTTTGTGTAATACTATTCTTAGCAGCTTAAAAAGACGTTTTAAGTGCAGTGAGTTAGTCTTTGGTCTACTGACAACCTTTGGGTCCATGCATGCATTGGATACTACCGCAGCAATTTCAATTTGTTTATCTTCAATTATGATCAATCCTATTAAGGATACCTCTAAGAACACCCTCTTGGGTTTAGTTGAGCCTAAAGTGAAGGAATGAATACCCACTCTCAACAATTGGCTTTAAATCACTCACATCTTGTTGATAAATTGATCAATCTCCCTTCAGGACAGCATTTCCCTTGTTCTGAAGTGGATTGAGTCCTCTAGGAGTGTGAACAGCAATTTTGGGACCCAACTGCCATCTTGAAGTCCTAGAAATGACTATGGGGATAGGGACGGGAATTTTAGACGAGGGAACACCTCTGTTTAATATAAGATATAGAATAATGAAGGATGAATTACACATTCTAAGCATATCAATAACAAGAACTCTAAGGAAACTTAGAGCAATAAACACTACAAATTAATAGACACACAGATTTACCCTAGAGAACACAAATTCCAAAAATATTCCAACAATTAGTGAGGAAAAGCACACTTCCCACTATCTTTAATGGTGAATAGAATTTTAGGCCTCTTGGGCACACAACCAGCTTGAAACCAATTTAGTCCCTAAGATCACTACAATAGCTCTCTTATGCACTCAGCTCTATTCTTTTGCCTAAGATGGTGTTTTTGAACCTACGAACTCTAACTAGAATTCAAACAACTCAACCTAAATCCTTTCATATTCTTCTACATACATTTACACATGTAATATAGACTAGAACAATCATGTCCACGAATCACAAAAGCCTCTAGAAACTAATTGCAAGAGAAATTCAAAGCATTCTTGGATGTTTTCTATTGTTTTTGTCACATGTCAAAACCATCACTTTTGTACAAAATTGTTGTTTTTCTAAAACCAATTGTTTCACACACAAGCCTAAAATACTTTGTTTCTCTCCAAATTTCCAACTTCTAATGCTTGAAACCTACTTCATGTGTCTTTTGAGTTGTGTTTCAATGTTCACTACTGTAATGAAATCAACTAATCATTTTATTGATCCCCCCTTTCAATACAGAAGGTTTTTGGTCTCTAAAAGCCATGAATAATCAAAAAAAGAGGGATGCTCCACTCAACAAAGGATATGGCTGCCACCATACTTTGCATCATTCTAACCAAAATCCAAGAAATTTGTCTCCAACTATCCAAAGAACCTTATAAGGCCAAAGTGCTTGAACTTGTGAAAGGAATCATATTGACATTCATTCTCTCCCACCCAAGAGAAATGATCCAAATGCTTCCACAACTGTACTTAGCATTCTCCTTGCTTGAGTATTTAAGACCTTAGGTTGCTCCTTATTCTTCTAAGCATTTAATGTGAAGTTTTGCTCACCTTTGACTATGCAGTACTTGTTGGCCCTTAAGTAGTAAACAATTTCCTATCATACGTGTAGGGGCTGCCAAACACGACTTTACATACATCTATAGGCACAACATCTCAAAACATTTCATTAAAAAAAAATTGGTTAACAACAAAACTCCAATCTGCATTGATTAGTTATGGACAAATAACATATTTTTCATCCAACCTAAAGCATAAGACTTGGGGTGTTGATAAGTTACAATACCAAGTTTTTCAACTAAATCTTGCATAATAAGGTTAGCATGGGAACAAGAATCGAAAAGCTCATCAACTTTAATATCTAGGATCTGAATTTTGAAGCTAAATACAACTATGAATGCTCTTTTTCTTTGCGTCAAAATATTAAAATTAACCCTTTTGTAGTGCATAATTTTTTAAATCGACCTCAAAATTACAATCAAATTCTTTGCCCTTGTCAAGAATAAATGTAATAGTTTTCTTATCCTCTTTATCTTTCCAAAAAAAAACACTTTTATAGATATAGCTTCAACCATGTTGCATTCATATGACAATTCACATCACAAAGTTTTGCAAGTTTTGTTTTGGTGCTTGTAGCGCTTGCTTCCTTGCCTTGGCCATAGATCATTTTGTTTGTGGAGAGAATGCAGGACTACTACCTCAAGGTCATGAGCATGTGCACATGCTCGTTCAATCTTCATATATTTTTCCACTTTATGACATTTTGGGTAAAATTGCTTTCTAAACAAGTTCTTAACTCGACCCCAAGATCTATCGATATTGGCATAGTGTGATGGTTTAAATGTGGTGTTGTTGTTCTTTCCACCAAGGTTTAAACGGTTAAACCCCATTGGGGTGTTATTGTTGAGTGTTTATGTTGGGGATGAGGTCCCCCATTTGTGACCTCACTGGTTCATAGCTTCGGGTCAAAAGCATTTACCCCTCTTTAATAAAAAATTAAAAGAAACTTGACCCCAAGATCTAACAAGAGCTTGCTCTCTTAAATCCATAGAATACCACAGAATTTGAAACCAACTTAAAGTATATTTTTCTAATCTAAATCTAGCAAAGGAAAAACTTTCTTCCATTCAAAGAGAATGCATATTAATATGTACCTCTAATTAATCCAACTAATGTTCTAGTTTCTCTCCATCTCCTTTAAATGGAAAAATCGCAATCCTTTCTTTGGACTTATATTGAAGTGTTCTTGGTAGACTTGACTTGCCAAGGAAATTTTCCTCTTCTTGGAGTGGCCTTTTCCCTTGTGCTTGGTATCCTCCAATGAGCACAACTCTCCATGAGAGCCTCCATGGTCCCTCTCATTGTCTTCATTAACTGAGATATGCTTTTAACATGAACTTCTACCTTGAGGAACCTTGCTTATTCATTAAGGGTTACTACATCTTTTGCCGTGCTTCTTAGTTCTCTTTCCCAACTACGAGACTCAATGTCTCTTTGCTAAAGAAACAAATTAATTACCAACCAAAGAACTTGCTCTAATATCAGACTAGATTTGTAAACTAGGAGAAGCTAGGCCTTACTAGTATTCATTAGATATAGATTCTTGATGAAGGAAGAACTACACATCACAAACCAATAACAAGAACTAAAGGAAATTAAGAGCAATAAACACCACAAATTAGAAGATACACAAATATAGCTTAGAGAACTCGAATTCCGGGTGAAAACTCTAGCTATTAGTGAGGAAAAAGTAAAAACACACTTTCCACTATCTTCAAGGGGGAATACAAGCTTACACCTATTGAGCACACAAACACCTCAAAACCAACTTCTTTCAAACCCTAAGATAACTATAACAGCTCTCCGATACACTTAACTTTGTTCTTTTGTCTAAAACAATGTTTTTGAATCTATGAATTCTAACTAGAATTTGAACAGCTCAACTCAAATCCTTCTCCATTCCTCTATGGGGGTTTGCACATGTAATATAGGCTAGAACAATCATGTCAAGAATCTCAAAAGCCCCATAGACCAACTAGATGAGGAACTCAAAGCATTCTTGGCATCTTCTACCATTTCTATTGCATGCCCAAACTATCAGAAGCTGATGCTTTTCTATAAAGCTGCTTCCTGTCTGAAACTGGAGATTTTGTACAGAAGCCTAAAATACCCCATTTTTCTCTGAATTTCCAAGTTTTGATGCCTAAAACCATGTGTCTTCTAAGTTGTGTTCCACTACTCCAATGAAGTCAATTGATCAAAGATTCCTTTTTAGAACTGCCAACAGGTTTGGAAAGATTAATCTTCATGAGCTCCTACTGAAGGAACTTAACTTTAGTCCATTTTGGTGCTAGTATGTCATGGGAAAAATTGGGTGGCTTGAGGCTAGGTATTAGGAGAAAGCCCAATAATTGGAGGAATATCCATAAGAGGTATCAATCCAGGATCATATATCCAAGACCACTGAAATTTAGCCCCAACAAAGACAAAGCACAAAAACATAACATGTTGCAAGATAGCACAAGACACAAAGTCATTGACCTGCTTCTAACTAAACATATCCATTAAGTTTATAAACATAGTCCACAATTTGCAAACACATAGAGTTTTTGCTGAACCAGTGAGAACTTACGAACTTTTCTATGGGGTGAGTAACTTGCCAACGACTCACACACCAAGTATTGCAAAGAAACTCATGGCGAAACTAAGCTAAACTGATATTAAATAACTTGCACAATAGAATAATATGATATAAAATATGCTGCAAATACTTGATAATAATATGTCACTTCAAGGGGGCAACCTCTTAATCCACTTTGAGGGGGATACCTCTAATATTCTTTAGTACGAACACAATACTCAATATGATCATAATAACTAACCTATACCTCATATATATACCATACTTATGCCTAGGATATCACCTATGCTGACCTAATTACCTAAATAAGAATATAACAATGATAATACGACTCAATTAAGAGTTAAGGTAGCCGCAAGCCGACTAGTCATAACCCAAGACACACTATAGGGTTAGGTGCATAGCAAAAACTCTTTATTTACAAACTTGGCCACCAATTTGCAGACCCTTCATAAAATCCTTTTCTTCTTAACATTTTTTGTTGCTTCTATCTTTAACAATTAGACTCTTAGCGATGTGAATTGATTGTCAATTGATTGAAAGGATTTATCAATCAGTTAAAAGCAATAAAATTATGATAAAATGGCATGCATTACAAAGGTGGTTGTAGCCTTAAAGGCCTTGATTTGGCTAGGTGGTTAGGGCTCCACCCCTAGATCTTGTCTTGTATCACAATAGGGAATCCACCTAAAACATTGTCCCTAGACCCCATAAGGGGCATTATCCCTCAACCTTGCTAAGGGCCAGCACCCCTAGATCTTCACTCTAGTTTTAAAAGAAAAACTTATAAATTGTTTTAGGCTATGTTGGATGGAAATGTAGAGGTTTTCCCTTTATTTTTGCATGAAACAACAAAAACAGCATTTTTTTCTCCTATTTTACAATTTTTTCAGCAATTTTGAGTTTTCCAATTAAATCTCAAGTAATTGAATTCTATTTATGCTTTTTGGTTTGCCAAGTCAATCTCAATTTCAAATGATGCTACTATGATCAAAATAGACTTGTTGATGCGTGTTTTATGACACAACAAACATTCTAGAATAATGTGTCAAAGACGCTCTATCCCCTCTTGAAAAACTACCTCGTATGCTAAGACTGCAAGAAAGATCATACGACAATTCCAATGTTTCAATTAAGTGTGGATAAGCTCTGTGGTCGATGTGATTTGTCGGGGGCACAATAGGGATTTACTTTTGTAAGTTACTCAGAAAAGCAAAGACGCGAATGCAGTATCATTTTGGAATTTTCTGACTTTAGATAAAAAAAAGTGAAAAAAGAGTAAGGGTTTAGGAGTCCTATGCTATTCCTACGAAATCAAGAGACGGCAAGGATTGAGTGAAACTAAATAAACAATGCTTTGTTTCGCCACGCTAAACAACAACTACACAAAGCAAGTGCAATCTTCTGGGATTTGTGCTTAAAATTTCTTCACCACGAACAATACCATCAATAGAACTACATTATTCAAAGTAAACGTTGAAGCATCCACAATAAAGCTCAGTCTAACTTTACGCATTGAATGAAAAGCATCCACTCAAAGAAAGTATGAGCTAAGTTTCACTAATCTTCGCTATCAATCTATCATTCCCTTTGCATACATTCAAATGAATTTCTAACTCAAATCTATTGTACAAGGAAGAGAAATATGCAACCATGCAACCATTTGACAATGAAAGGATTCAAAGCATCTCATGCATTATGAACTTTATTATCAAAATAGTCTTTTGCAACAATTTCATACTCTCTCTTATTCTCTACAATCTCTTCTAATGATTATAATCTCTAATCCTCGATGAATTCTCTAATCTCTAATTCCTTATTGATCTACCTATAAAAATGAGAGAGAGAGGGGGAGTTTATATAGAGTTCCCAGATTACAATGAATGACCAAGATCAAAATGAGATTAACGGCCCAGATTAAACATAATTAAACCCTAATTAGGGTTGCCTAAACAACATTCAGTTAACTGTAGAGAACTTCAGGCACTGGGAGTTGCATCCTTATCCATTCGCAAAGCACTATGTTCGGTGAACCTGGACACGATCATGCTGACTTCTTCCATGGCAATGTCCGGCAACGCATTGACTTTGTACTCCAACAAGTCTAGACTTTCTGCACATCCTGCGAAGGTGATCGTCCATTCTGATTCATGCAACAAGAAAGTATCTCTGACGATCATGAAGCTAAATGCCTTGGTCAAATTTTCCTTCATGATTGGCCCAGAAGTGGTGGAGAACATTCTTTGAACTTTTTCTTTTAAATTTTCTGGCTGCAAGTGTTTCTTTTGGACAATTTCTCTGTCAAGCATATCTGCAGCCATGATAAATCTTACTTTGAATCTCCTTTGCCTGTTCTTCAATCTTGGCGCCATCTTGCTTTACCCTTTCCAGGACTTCTCCTCATGAGATCAGTGCGTAGTACCCATAGTTTGCGGACTCTTGGGACTCGCCGCGGACTCAGGAGTCCCAACCCCGGGCGAGTCGACTTGCCACGGACTCAAGAGCCGAGTCCAGGGGAGTCCTAGGTCAGGACTCCCGAGTCCGAGCTCAGGACTCGGCTGGGAGTCCCGACCTCGGGTGAGTCGACTCGCCACGGACCCGGGAGCCGAGTCCAAGGGAGTCCTGGGTCGGGACTCCCAAGTCCGAGCTCAGGACTCGGGAGTCCCAACCCAAGACTCCCCTGCACGGCTGAGTCATAAAATGACTTAAAACCCATGTTTGTTTTGATTTTTTTTTTCATTTTTAGACTCTCATTTGTGAAAAGCAGGTCTGCAAATCAATTTGTGGTTGATTGAAGCAAGGAGAACGAATTGAAAAGATCAAAATAGAGCCAAGTAAGTGATCTAAAAATTCTTTTTGTTTGTTTTCTTCAATTTCTTGTATTCAAAATCAAAAAAAAAAAAAGAATAAGGGGAAATGCTGCCAAATTTTTTTCTATTTTCCTTAATAGCTAATTCTTATTGTTTCTAGTTTGGTTTTGCATTCTTTTTCTTTTGCAAATGTTTGAAACTTTGAATCATGTTTATTTGCTGATTTTTTAGCAAACCCTAGCTGATTTTTTTTTTCCATGCTGAACTTGAAACAGAAATGTCGTCTTCAAATCCAAAGGGATTGAAAAAAGACCCTGAATGGAAGTATGGAATTCCAGGAGATAAAAAAGGTGAAGTGACATGTACTGAATGCCAAAAATGGATGACAGGAGGAATAAATAGATTAAAATACCACCTTGCTAGAATACCTGGGCAAAATGTGGAGGGATGCAAGAAGACTACTCTGTAATGACCCCTTTTTAGTGGAGGCACTTAAGCTAGATCTTACATTCAAAATTGTTTTCCCAAAGAGACATTAGATTCATTAGAGATCAATGAATTTCAATAATAACTCCTAATAAGACCGAAGGTGGTATAAATATTTCATTCTTGGCGAAGGTTTCTTCAATTCCTCCTCGTCCCTCACTATGAACGTTTCTTCCTTATTATTTAAACTCATGAAGCATTTACGTTGTTGTTGTTTGTCTGCAGGCATTCCCTTCCTTTATCTGCCACGATAGTATTCTTCCAGTAGATTGTTTACTTATCTTCTAGGTATCCACCTACCTTCCAGCCAGCCACGATGTTATGGATATAAATAACCAAAGATTAGTGGTACGGAAATGTGTAGTGTCTTTGTAATGGTTCACTGGTTTTGGAGGATATTTCGTGTTTCTTTTATGCCCCGATATTTTTCCCTTCTCTTTTGCTATCGACCATTCTTTAAGACCTGCTTACTTCATCCCTTGGGTCGTGTCTTTTGACCAATAATGTCTTTTGAGAAACGGTATGAAGCTCTTGTAGGAGTCGGCTCAGACCAGCGTATTTTTATTTTGTCTTTATTTTATTGTTTATAATTTTAATGAACATTTTATAATTATAATATTATTATTAATAATTATAATTATAATGATAATTCAGTTTCTGTTCATCTTATTATTTCTATTTTTCCATGTTTATTATTTTCACTATAATATTACTTCTTTATTATATTCTTAGTAATATGATTATGGTCATTATTTATATTTATTTATTACATCAATATAATATTTAAGATGTTATTTTATAACATTCATTATTATAATATTTTTCGGACAATTACAATTGTGTAATATTAGATGGTTAACTATTTTAATTATGCTTCTAAACGTCACAAAAATGGGGACATGACAGTCCACTCCACTCAAAATTGCTTGTCCTCAAGCAATCTCAAACAAGAATTACAACTAATCTACTGAAAGCTTTTTTTTTTATCATTGTTAAGCATAAGCGATTATAAACACACACGGTGTAACTATGTTGAAAACACGCAAAGGTTATATAGAAGTCATACACGTAGACACTCATACTAAAATGCATTGATCATACATGAAATACTAAGTATATGCAAGACATAAAACATTCATGATAAAAGCACTTCGGAAACTTACTAATCATGAACTAATACAGGTAAAGTATGTATGCCACCAAACATATGTGAGAGGAGCATGGATATGAGGCACGTAGGAAGTGATCACCCCGAGCACAAGGCAAGGATACGTGAAATACAAGCATGTGCATAAATACACATAAAGACGTATGAGGTATACACTTAAGGCAAGAAGCACACACGTAAGGCGGAGTCATGAAGCATTCAATAAACCATGAAACATATATACGCAAGTATGTAGGTCGTAAAACATATTGCTAAAACTACACTCTGAGTATGCATGTTATTTATGAGAGAAACATTTACATATATAAACACTCATGAGATATACACATAAAACTGGAATACATGTAAGGCACAAAGCATAAGATAAGACTTGAATCACACACACGAGTACACATAAGGCATGGATTATATGTATGGATACATGTCAAGCATAAACATTGGAAACATATGAAGTATAATGGGGAAAGATACATGAGGCATGAGGCATAAAACATAAATACACACAAATATGAAGTACAGTTACATGCACGCATAAGACGTAGACATATGTAAGGTATAAAGCATATATGCACAGTGAGACGTATACATATGAATACACATACGACAAAGAGTGCACACATGAATACATATACAGTCATACATTTATACAAGGCAAGAATCATACATCTGCAAGCATTCGTATGGGCCACACATCCCAATTACGCATTAGGTATCAAGACAATATTTCAGACATGTAGCAATCAACGACATATATAATTACTCATGTTGGATACATACCATCCATGGAGCCAATTGAAATAGTCACAAGGTAGGCACATAAGATATTGTAAGCCACAATCACATCAGAAATGAAGCCAGTAAGATATGAAGCATGAGAAAACATTGAAAGACACATAAGTCATGTTATGAAGCCTATTCAAGATATTAAGAAGGCACTCACAGTATGCAAACACCCAGTCACTCGCAAGATATAATAACCACACTTTAGGAAATACAAGTAAGGCATGTTAACGCACTCAAAGTATGCAAATACACTCAAAGGAGTATACACTTGAATATATGGGGTATGCTTGTTCATCGCAAGTACACATGGGAATGGAGTAGACATGTTGAAAATACACCAATCATGAAAGGTACCAGGAAGTTATCTACAAAGTAGTCATGTTGAATGCATTAGTCATAGATGCATACAAGATACAAAGCATGGAGCAACCAAGATTACACATGAAGCATACAAATACATGAAATACACTCATGGAGTGAGAAGCATTTAGTCATTACTTGAGACATGAATATGTAGAGCATTCAAGTACACTCAAATTTATTTCTATGCATGGAATAAACGCATTCGATAAAAAATACACATGAGATACACAAAGTGTAATCATGGGGCATGAATTTCTAAAGACAATTAAGGTCACTTAGGCATACACACAAATACATAACATGAAGCATAACATACGAAAGGTTCATACAATAAAGAACATAGGCATAAGAATGCTTGTAGATACATTCGACAAATACAAACAAATACACATAGGGCATGGATTACACATATACGCAAGTCATAATATACACCTCATAGCTTAAACCACATGAATTAGAAATTAAGTAGACAACCAAGTAGCCTAACCAAATAGCTCAAGCAACCAACCAACTCAAGCACACAAGTGAGGTGCTCAACACATAGACAAGTAGCTCGACTAGGAAAACAAGTAGCTCAAGTAAGCAATTAACTAATTCAAATAGGCAAGTAGCTGGACTAGGAAAACAAGTAGCTCAAGTAAGCAAGTAACTAATTCAAATAGGCAAGTAGCTGAAGCAACACACATCCAATTTAAGCAACTTGATAGAGAACATTCCTCATACTCTCAAAAGTAATTATAAGAACACATCTTGTTGAAGTAACATATATATATGCATGTGATTAAGTATAAATACGAGGCACGAATACATGTAATACAAGAAGCATGGAGCATATATGTGAATAATACATGAATTATATGCACAAGTACATGAAGTCACAAAGCATACGTATGAATACATATAAAGTACACACCCGAATTCAGGGTCACAAATATGTCATAGAGTATACAAGTACATCTCGAATTCAAAATACAAGTCATATCAATACGAAGTTATAGAGTATACACTCAAAGACAATCACAAGTCAGAGTATTCACTTAAATACAAACACAATCGATGAGTATACTCTTAGATACAAATACAAGTTATAAGGTGTACCATCAGTTACAAATACACTTGAATGAAGTATGCTGTCAGACAATCGCAAAGGGGATTCGATGTATCCCATACTACACCGTGGACCCGTCCACCTTTCCAAGGTCATCGAGTATACCCATTAATGAAACACCATCACACTCCATGAAAAAAAATACTAACTTGAAAGATATTAATCCAAACACAATGAAGTCATGAAAACCATTCTTATCATATTAATCATATGTAAATCGTATGTAATCATGCATTCAACTTATAAGTTTCTGAGCAACTGAATAGACATTAAAACACCCCAAGTTATCTTCGCTCATCCAATTCACAAAGAGGTAAGAGTGGACCACGCACAAGGATGCCCTTAGCGCCTCTCTTCTCAGCCCGAAGGTAGTCAATAAACACTTGTTGTATTGACTCCCTCGGCCCTCCTGGGCAGACCCGCAGTCATCCAAGAGGGTGGCTTACCTCGAAGAGATCCTAGTACCTGCTCTCCTTCATGGGCGTCCAATCCTCCTCCCCTATGATTGGATTGAAACAAAATGATAATTTGGTAATGGGTAGACACACAGTCCATGCGATAGTTTGGAGGAAGGATTCCCATAGGAGGCCCTTAGAGCATTCCCTTCTCAGCCCAAGAGCGGAAAAACCAACACCCGTGGAAATGACCCCCTCGGCCCTCGTTGGCAGACCTGCAGTCATCCAATGAGGGTGGTCTACCATGAAGGGACTCTAGTATCTGCTCAACCTATCGGTTCCATCCCCAACCAACTACATGATTGTTGATACAAACAATTGCATCTTACCTTATTACAAGTCACAATTTCAACATGCTATGAGGATTCATGAATTCATTAAGATATTAATAATCTATTTATCATATACATTAGTCCTTCAATCTATTAATCACCAATCCCTTATCAATCATTTATAACATGTTTAACAAATATTGTTTTCCAACTATATAAAGGTATTTCTGATTTAGGGTTGTGAAAATACGCACCTAAAACTTACCACTTTCATTTGAAGAAACCTCCATCCAACAATGCCACCTTCTTATACTATGTTTTAATAGAATGATAGATCATCATAGCATCATTAGTTGTCCAATTCAAAATAACATATTAGCAATACTATAATAGTGACATGCATTCCCACAATAAATTACATCAATTAGACAAATATTATCATGCATAAATTGTATTGATCAATTGCCTATTACATATTTACTAGTCATCATATATATATTTATCAATGATATTTAGAAATGCCTATTACGTACTCATCAGTCCACATATATTTAGGTATGATATTTAGATATGCCTATTCATCAGTGATTTAATTTTCTTATTTATCTGCCAAAATAATGTCATTGTTTCTTATTCAACATCTTATAATTTTAGAAGGGATGTGACCCATACCTGATCTGCAATAGAGCATACCTTTGTCTTAGTCGGTTTGCATACATGATTTTCACAGGATGGCAGGAAAGTTGCTATGATACCACTTGTAATGACCCCTTTTTAGTGGAGGCACTTAAGCTAGATCTTACATTCAAAAATGTTTTCCCAAAGAGACATTAGATTCATTAGAGATCAATGAATTTCAATAATAACTCCTAATAAGACCGAAGGTGGTATAAATATTTCATTCTTGGCGAAGGTTTCTTCAATTCCTCCTCGTCCCTCACTATGAACGTTTCTTCCTTATTATTTAAACTCATGAAGCATTTACGTTGTTGTTGTTTGTCTGCAGGCATTCCCTTCCTTTATCTGCCACGATAGTATTCTTCCAGTAGATTGTTTACTTATCTTCTAGGTATCCACCTACCTTCCAGCCAGCCACGATGTTATGGATATAAATAACCAAAGATTAGTGGTACGGAAATGTGTAGTGTCTTTGTAATGGTTCACTGGTTTTGGAGGATATTTCGTGTTTCTTTTATGCCCCGATATTTTTCCCTTCTCTTTTGCTATCGACCATTCTTTAAGACCTGCTTACTTCATCCCTTGGGTCGTGTCTTTTGACCAATAATGTCTTTTGAGAAACGGTATGAAGCTCTTGTAGGAGTCGGCTCAGACCAGCGTATTTTTATTTTGTCTTTATTTTATTGTTTATAATTTTAATGAACATTTTATAATTATAATATTATTATTAATAATTATAATTATAATGATAATTCAGTTTCTGTTCATTTTATTATTTCTATTTTTCCATGTTTATTATTTTCACTATAATATTAATTCTTTATTATATTCTTAGTAATATGATTATGGTCATTATTTATATTTATTTATTACATCAATATAATATTTAAGATGTTATTTTATAACATTCATTATTATAATATTTTTCGGACAATTACAATTGTGTAATATTAGATGGTTAACTATTTTAATTATGCTTCTAAATGTCACAAAAATGGGGACATGACATACTCCTGAGATTATTAGAGAGATGAAGGCCCTTCTTGCTGAATATGAGCTTAAAAAAGAGGAAAAACAAAAAACAAAGGCTGCCCTAGCAGCAGTGATGAGTGGATCCCAATCCCATTCTACACCATCTATGCCCCATGGTGCTGCAAGTCTCCGTGCTCCACATTCATCTTTTGGTGAGAGTCCTAATGGTTCATTTTCTACTGCTAGTGCTAGTCAGGGTCCTTCATCAGGACCAAATTATTTTATTCCACGTAATGTTTCAGGAGCACAACCTTCACTTGAAGGTACCGGTTGGAATAAGGAAAAGCATCAAGAAGCTAGGATGGCTGCTGCAAACTTTTGGTACTACAATAATCTACCTTTCAATATTGCAAACAGCCCATATTGGGAAGGTTTGGTGAACGCCCTTACAATTGCAGGAAAGGGGTTTAAGACCCCATCATCTAGAGAGTTGAGTGGGCCATTGCTACAAGAAGCTGTAAAGAATACACCGCTTGTGGTTGATGAACAAAAGAAATTTTGGCGAAGGAAAGGTTGCAGCATTTTATCTGATGGGTGGACAAATAGACGAAATAGAACTCTCCTTAACTTTTTAGTGGCCTCTAATGGTGGATTGGTGTTTCTATAATCAATAGATGCCTCCCATGAAGTTAAAAATGCTGAGACTTTATGCAATCTATTAGATGGGGTGGTCCAGGAGGTTGGAGTTGATAATGTTGTCCAAATCATCACGGACAACGCAGCTGCATATGTAGCTGCAGGTAGACTACTTATGGAGAGGTATCCCACAATTGCATGGTCTCCATGTGCTGCACATTGCTTAGACCTATTGCTAGAGGACATTGGGAAGATTTCATGGGTCAAAAGAGTGGTTGAAGATGCAAAAAGTGTTACAAAATTTATCTACAACCATACTTGGGTGCTTTCTTTGATGAGGAAATTTACAAATGGCAAGGACCTTGTGCGACCTGGAGTGACACGATTTGCTAGCCACTTCCTCACATTGCAAAGCATTCTTGGTGCCATTGGTCATCTCAAGCAAATGTTTGTGTCCGATGCTTGGAAGGAGTCCTCATTTTCCAATAGACCTGAAGGGGAGAGGATTGTTGCCATAGTTTTTGATGAGACATTCATCAAAAATGGAGAGGAGTTGATGGGGGTAAGTAGCAATCACACAAAAAAAAAAATTATACATGATAATCTATTGGCTGTTTTTATTTTTTGAGGGGTTAATTTTGTTATAATTTAACATTTGTTTTCATTTTTTTAGGTGACTGAACCTTTGGTGAGGGTTCTTCGTATGGTAGATGGAGATGGCATGCCAATGGTTTTCATCTATGAGGCCATGGATGGGGCCAAAGAGCCCATATCACGTTACTATGGCGGCAACAAAAGGAAATATGAAATCATATGGTGCATCATTGATCGGAGATGGACACACCAACTCCACCAGCCAATTCATGCCTTTGCCTACTTCTTGAATCCGAAGTTCTACTTCTCGGACACATTTAAGGCGGATGAGGAGGTCATGGAAGGTCTTGTCACATGCATTGATAGGATGGTGCCTGATCATGAGCTAAGAGATAAAGTGCTTGATGAGTTAGAGGTGAGATTTGTTGCATCTTATTTATGAATTTGCAATGTTGAGCCTTGACTATCTATGAATTTTCTATATTTGATTTACTTTTTCTTTTATCTATTCAAGGTCTACAAGGGTGCAGAGGGGAGACTCTTTTCCTCCCAACAAGCAATTGAAAGGAGAGGAAAACAACAACCAGGTAAAAAATGAAATTAGAAACTTGATTCTTACATATAGATTGTTTACTTTATTCTTATTTCTTAATACTTATATTTTTTAAACATGTTTTTGTAGATCTATGGTGGGAGAACTATGGTGCTAGCACACCAAATCTTCAAAAGCTAGCCATACGTGTCTTGTCACAGCCATGCAGTGCTTCTGGGTGTGAACGGAATTGGAGTTTATTTGAGAACATTCACACAAAGAAGAGGAATAGGTTGACTCACAGCGCCTAAATGATTTAGTTTTTGTTCGGTACAACCTTCGCCTTCGAACTAGAAAGGTGGAAGGTGTTTCACACAAGTCCATTGACTTGGATGACATTGATCCATATGGTGAATGGACTATTGATGAACAAAATGATGAGGCTGATGTCTTCCTTACTGATGAGGATCTTGCTGAATTAGAGAGAGCAGCAGCAGAAGAAGAAGCAGCAAGATTGGATGCCATGGAGGACGACGAAGACACATTTGAATATCATGTTTCCCCTGTTCGATCTCCTAGTCCTCGTTTGGACACTATAGCACGGGCACCTTCTAGTTCTAGGCCTCCAAAATTGAGTACCATTGGGAGGGGAAAGAGGAAGATGTAGATTACATGTGGTTGTTAATGTTTTCCTCTTTTTGACATGATTATATGTAAACATTTATAAACTTATGATGCTGTTATACATTGAAACTATGAGTATTTGGATGACTATGAATGATGAAATTTCAATTATTGAGTGTTTGATGATCATATGACATGTGTAATCTTTGAATTATGTGTGTTTGATAATCAAATTAGGCTCTTATGTTCTCTAAATGCATTAATTTGTTCTCTAAATGCATTAATTTGTTCTTGTTTTTTTGTTAACCTACGGTTTTTTTTTTTGCCGAGTCCACGGCGAGTCAGAGTTTGCAAACTATGGTAGTACCAACCACTGAAATCATATGCAGCTCCAGCTTCAATAATCTTTTCATCAATCAACCTCTGCTTTGGAATGCCCTTTACCTCCCAAAGACATAGGATAATCTTACTCTCAATGTCTTGGAGGCCATCCCATGCTTCCACTAAGTCTGTAACTCGTGATAGCAGAAAGGAAGTTTGCTCATACACATATGCCAGTTTTTCTACAAATGCCATCGCTTCTTTCTTTCCAGCCATCCACTCTTTAGTTTCTCTGGCTGTAGTCAACTCCTCTTCAAGATTTCTAACCGGTTCCTGTGGAGAGTTTGGAAGTGGAGGTGTTGATTGATCGCCTTGATTGAGTGGCCTAGTTAAATGTTGGATATATTCTTTCAGACGCTAAATCTCTCTTTTATATTCTGAAATATTCCGAGCCAAATTTTTTCGATTTTTCAATTATCAGATTACAACATTACAATCAAGTACCCGTTAAGGTTAGAAGATAAACCCAAACGTACTGAAACAACTCTAACCAGTATGGCGCCGATGATGGCGAGCATTGGTCAGAGTGTCTTCTACTCTAAATGCTGAAAGGGAACTCAACGTCAAGTATGTGCTACCCAATCCAATGCGGAGTGAGGGGCGACCATATGACGGAGTGATTACAATAACAATGCTTGAAAAGACAATGCGGAAAGCTGGAAATACTCAACATCCAGAATGTGCTTTCTAACCCAGACTGGGATAGTAGCTACCATAGGGCGGAGGTTAATTAAAACAATATCAACTGCTGAAAGTAAGAAGACTATTACAATCTGATAAAGCAAGAATCTATAATGCTGTCAGTACTACTGCCAGCTTACAATGTAAGAGATGAAATCTTGCTAACAATATAAATCAGCTTATAAGAGAGATGTACAATATTCGTGAACTTAGTTGCTGAGAAGTAAAGATCAATAGAAATAGCAAATCTAGATCCAACCTTGTTTTCCAGACTTGGGCAACCTTCTCTGAAGTCTTCACGTTGCTTTTAAAGAGTTATCACCACCAGCCAAAATAGAAATTGCAGATTTATTCGAACTGCTGTAACAGACCTGCACCTTTCACACAAAAACCAGCAACAAAGGATTCCTTGGAATGCTCGGAACTCACTATTTTCTCATTCAAAAGGCTTGATATCAATTGCAAATAACTAATAGAAGGGAGGCGCTCATACCAAGACCCAAAGACAGACTTAAAATGCAGCAGACATTTAATGCACAAAACCCAAGACCCCTGAAAAGTACGGCCCAGCTGAAAGGGGCGAATTCTCTTTATAAAATCTGATCCTTCAAATTAAAATCTACAAATTTGCAACCATGGGCGCCTAGCCAAGAAGGATGGAATGAAACAATACCCACAATGAATTTTTGTGTCTTTTTTGATTTACAAATGAAAATACGGATCTGCTGTAGCAAACTTGAAAAAACCAAAAACATCTAATATGCCAAAAACTAAATCTACTTGGACAAATGCAGATTACAATACACAAATCCCAATGCACTCATAAACTAGACTAAAATCACCACTAGTTGTTGTCTTACAAACAAGAAGTGATGCCCGAGCTAGGAGGCCTTCATTCCTCGAAGCAAATCCGCAACCATTTCAGCAGCATAACAATAGCATAGACCAAAGATGTGAAATGATGCTCAAAGCCTTCCTTTTATAATTTTCTCGTTGACTTCTCAAAACCCTAAACTCCTCTTCAAGACAAAACCCTAATCTTTTCCAGAGGTGGCGTCCTTTTCTTCAAGCTCAATATTGATATTTTTAATTAAATTCCATACTTTGATAAATGCGCCCAATATAAGCTTGCTTTGACTTTGATAAATAATAAAATAATCATTAATGAAGCGCCACCCTCAAAAGGACCACTTTTCAAAACAACATAAAGTCAATAGACTAGGCCAAGGGGTCAACGTTAAAATACAATATTAAAACGTGACCTTTTAATTAAATATATCAACTTATCTCTCCAATTGTGCCCTGAAGCCAAATAATGACCAAGTCAACTGACCAAACTGAAGCCGGAAGTCAACCAAGCTGAACCCAACTGAAAAGCTGCCAAAAATAGAATTTACTAAAAATAGTAAATTCTAGAAAATGCTCTGAATGCCGAAGTGAACACACCACTGCGAAGCTCTCTGAAAACCCAGAAAGAATCCGCCATTGAAACCACTAACTCCGAGCAAAGACATCCTCAAAAATAGGAAACCCTAATTTTACCATCCGACTAGCCTTCGGGTTTCCAGAAAAAGGCCAATGGTCACTGGAAAGATCATGCTCGAGAAGGGGACATTACATATTCCTTCTTCGTCACTTCCTTCTCCAGCCTAGACTTGATGGTGGCAACGGAATTGTCTAGGTCCTCAACTTCTTGTCCTTTTGTCGTCGAACCCATATCAATAGTTGTGATGGCATACTTGTTCGAGGCAATCTCGTCTTGGAATTTATCAACTATAGGTACTGCAATTTACACTGTGCAATTACCAGTCTCATCTCTTTGTATGGCAGAAAATTTCTTGGCTGGCTTTCTTGTGGCAGTCTGCTCCAGCCTAGCCAAGAAGTCTATGGTATCATCCTCTTCTGGTACATCTACTGGCGCCTTTATCTTTAGTCTCTCTTTCAGCCAATCTAGGATGGTTGATTGTTCAATTCCATCTTCCTGTTGATCTTGGACGTCCTGCATATCCTAAACTTTTGGCATATCCTGAATCTCTTGCACGGATGGGTCTTCCTGGATTCCCTTGAGAGCGGAAATCATTCCCTCTTCAAATTTTCCATCCATGATGTCCATGTCATTGTCTGATTCTAGAATCTTTGTGCCTGTAGGAGAAGGATGATCATCATCTTCCAATGGCATTGGCTCCATATCTCCAACTGGCGAAGGAATTCTGACTTGCTCCCAAGACTCTTCTTCCATGGTTAATATTTCATCTATATTTCTGGACGTAGCCGAATGAAGGGGCCTAGATTTATGCTTCTTTTGAGCGGGTCCTTCATCTACTGTTTTCTTCTTGTTCTGCTTTGCAGAGTCATCAATTTCTTTCCTCTTTTTCAAATTGGTGGCATTCGTTGGTCCACCTCCATGAGATGCACCGGCATTTGAGGAACAAGACTCTGTATCACCCATCAATTCATATATGAACTGCACATTCCTTCGCCGTAAAACTTGTACTTGTTGGTCTATCCACCATTGGGAATATTTGAATCAGGCCGCATGAACGTTGCCAGGTCACCAAGCTCAGGCTTAGACCATTTGATAGGAGGAAGTGGCTCCCTTTCATCGAAGCTCGGCTGCACGTATACTCCATCATCATCCAGCTGATCAAGTACTCGGAAGAGTTTTGTTGCCCTTATCATATTCAGCGGCAATCTTGACCACAGTCTTTTTCTCACATCATATTCATCAGCCGCATTGGCCCAAAAATCTTCTAGGTCTATTCTGTGTCTGTATTTCTCTCCGTCCACGGTTCCAATGTGATGGAGTGGATCGAAGTCATTTCTGGGCTTGTAGGATATGAATGGGTATCTTTGCATCTCTAATCGAGCACTCTCTACCGCTTGGGCTGATGGACATGATTCTTCCATATTGCCGATGAAGAGCGGAAAAGTGACAACTGCTTTCTACTTTGGCCTTTGGATATTCTAATATGTCTCCAATTGCCTTAGAACTTCCAACAAAACCATAGGGGACACAAAACTCCCTCTTAATCCCTACGTCAATACAAAAATCCCTAAAGCTGCCAGAGGTGTATTCACCACCATTATCTGATCTGAGGACCTTGATTCTTTTACCAGAAAGATTCTCTACCAAGGCTTTGAACTCCTTAAATCTTCCTAACACTTCTTCAGACTCTTTAGTTTTCAAAAAATAAATCCAAGTCTTTCTAGAGTGATCATCAATGAAAAGAACATAATACAAGAAACCACTCGAAGAAGGAACAGACATAGGTCCTCATAAATCAGAATGAATAAGGTCTAAAATACACTTAGATCTATTTTCTCTACTGTGGAAAGGGGCTTTTGAATTCTTACCCATAGCGCATCCCTTGCAAGTTCCTTCATACTCCTGATTGAACTTGGGAAGTCCCGTGACCATCTTCTCCATGATAGGTAAGGCTCGGAAGAGGAGGTGCACCAATCTTCGATGCCATAGATCACATAGACTTGAAGAATCATGAACTAATGCTTGAAGAGGACGCATACATAGCCTATAGAGGCTTTCATGTCTAACACCAATTACTTGGGCTTCCTCGAGACTAGAATTCTCCATCCACACAAGAACTTTGCCTTTGGAGAAGGCAACTTGATATCCTTCATCTTCTAGGGCTGAAATAGAAATAAGATTGCGCTTGATTCCTGGGACATACAAAAGATCTCTCAAATGAAGTGTAATGCCGGAATCCAAATGTAGAGTAGAGGTTCCAATCCCTTTCACGGAATAGCCAGCATCATCTCCGATAATGACTTGTTCGGAAAATTCTTTCTCTATCAAACTTGATAAGTGCTTCTTAAATCTAGTGATGTGTCGAGA